>JAHRHZ010000016.1:45498348-45569126 GCA_024137785.1 Ginglymostoma cirratum | reverse complement strand
GGCCTAGACCAGTTGGTCTAGGCCCGAAACGTCAAGCTTTCTTGCTCCTATGATGCTGCTTGACCTGCTGCGTTCATCCAGCTCCACACCTTGTTATCTCAGATTCTCCAGCATCTGCAGTTCCTATTACCTCCATCCTGGATTTCATGTTTCAGTCAGACCACCATCAATTACTGTTATTTATTGTTGAGGACAGTGGACTGAATCTTATGTCTAAATGCCACTTTTGTCCGAGTTTCATGGAGCATTTCTCTCTATGAAACCTAGTGCATTTTCTTGTGCAATCAATCCAAACTCATCTCATTAACTATCTAACACTTGCCTTTGGCAGTCCCCTTGTCCATTGCTAGCCTGATTTGCTGAAGCTGTCAGTACTCATCACTGCTGAGATATTCCTGGGATCCCTGGCCAGTGCCATCTTTGGAAGACCACTGTGCACCCAGACAAGCACTGTCAGTCCAGAGACATTGTGCAGAGTTTATGACGTATGCCTCAGACATGGCAGACAAGAGAAATTGCTGCACTGCTTTGCAGAAGGAGACCTGGAGGCTCTGGTGAATGTGATAGTGCAGAGGAGGGATGTGCTCCTCCCCCAGGAGCACCAAAGGCGGCTTCAAATCCAGTCCCTGCCAGTCTGGTATGAGGCTACCACTCAGGTTAGTGCGGTCTGAGCTATCTGGAGGATTGCCCAGCACTGTAGGAAGAAAGACAATGACCTTCTCCATTCTATCAGGGTAAGTGCCACCATCTTCTCTCTGCTACCTCACACTGACTCTGTCTCTGCTACTGTACCCATCTCACACCACACCCACCACTCTTACTATTATGCGCAACATCTTTTTCCATTCATACTCACCCACTCAAACCCCCTGTAGTACCAATCCTGCATTGGCACTGTGCTGTCTACTTATTTAACTAGGAGATCTCACCGCTATACCCGCACCTAAACTAGCACTAATTATTTCATTCAGTCCCTCCTTTTTTCTCAGCTTATGAGTAAACAGTCTGCAACAGGGCGGAAAGAGCCAAGACAGCTAGTGGGATGCCTGATATTCGGCTCCTCACTCCCCATGACAAAAGGATTTTGACTCTGACTGCCCTGAGCAGCTAAAGGACTGTGTCTAAGCCTCTGCCCTGATATTGGAGACATCCCTTGACCTGCTGTGCTGGGATCTGTGACTGATGAGTGTCTCTCTGAACTTCACTGATGATCCCCTCCCCTTTAGCATTTCAGACATGACTGTTTGCCTGCAGCAAGTATAGTGTGTTTGCTGTGTAAGCTGCCAGCACATGGTGTAAGTGTCAGATTGAGGCGGAAATATGCCATACAGCCAAGACGTCCACCTCCTTTGACTGATGATTGCTGACCAGCAATGACAACAATGACCAATTTTAACCCCACTGCGAAGCCTCTTCTAAGGAGCATTTCTGATGAAGGGTTTAGGCCCGAAACGTCAAGTTTTCCTGCTCCTATGATGCTGCTTGACCTGCTGTGTTCATCCAGCCCCATGCTTGTTATCTCGGATTCTCCAGCATCTGCAGTACCTTTTATCTCATGACAAGCTGCCTGGTTTTGTCCCTGTGCTGAATAGCAAGGTGACACAGCAATACTGTCAGCCTTAAAGCAGTGGCTGAGGGGACGAAGCGCTGAACGGCAAGGCATGCTGTGAGCATCCAGGTGGGCGTCAAGTGAGTGAGAGCTAAGAGAGTGATTGTGTAGTCCTGAGATTCAACCTGGTGAACTCTGTGAGCTGACCCTGTCCTTACGCACAAAGTATCCTTGCAGTGGTATTCCAATGATAGTTAAATAAAAACCTAAAGACCTGCGGATGCTGGAAGTCAGAAACAGTGACAGAAATTGCTGAATAAAGCTCAGCAGGTCTGGCAGTATGTGTGGAGAGAAATCATAGTTAACGTTTTGGTTTCTGAGGAAGGGTTACTGAACCCGAACCATTTACTCTTATTTCTTTCCACAGATGCCGCCAGACCTGCTGAGCTTTTCCAACAATTTCTGTTCTTGTTTCCAATGACACTTGGTAGCATGCTCCAGAGTGCAGCATTGCAGTGCAGTCATACTGTGGGTGAACTAGAGGTGGTATAGACAGTCTGGCAGGTGTTGGGTGCTAGTGTCTGTAGATATAGGCTGCCTGCAGCCTGTGCCCTGGAATGTGCCCTGAAACATCGATGCTGGATGTCCAAGGTGGTGGTCTGGAAGAGCAAGTGGTGAGTAGGAGCCACCAGGTACCCATTCTGACTGTCACGTCAAACATTCCCATCAATTTATTTCTATCTGTCCTGTGGTATGATAGGATGTATCATAATAATAAGGCAAGATTTCTAGTTAATGAGAATGAAAATTGGTAACAAAGCCCGTTAATAGGTATGTCACCTCTCCCTAGTGAGAATCCGGCTTTGACATCTGTAACTTGGTTGGAAAATGCAATTGGTTGCAAGTCGATTACCACGCAATTGGCAGCAATTGGCTGATTGAATCAGACAGCATACTCCTTTAGTCACAATAGGCAAAATACAGATTCACCCAACTAGTGCTGACAAAACCCCAAACAAAACAGACGTAAGTGAGTGAATATCGATCAATTTAAGATTATCAGCCAGGTCACTTACTCTTGCCAGAAGTGACATATGCAGGGACCCATACATTGCATACAAAAGGGTTCAAGTCTTGTGCCAATTTTGAGTTACTGGGGAGCTTGGGAGCCTACAATTCCCCATTGCTTTCTACTTAAGGCCGATCACAGTTGACTTGCCAATCAATCAGCTCCCCATAGAAATTTTCCAGATAAATTTTCCACCACAAATGTGGTGTGACACTTTGCAAAATTTTGTCTTATACATGGGAATAGAATCCTCTGAAATAGGAGTCTCTGAATTTAAACTGGTGACTGTGTTAACTCACCAAACATGACCTAATCAAAAACTAAAGTTCAATCTTTAAAATCTGCACCTTGATATTTTTCATTTTTTTAAATAGTGGACTTCATTGCTTGAAAACTTGACAACTTCATTTCAGCGTACAAATATATGGTTATCAACCAATTTTTGAGTGATACAAGCTTTTAATTCATTCATGAGATGAGGGCATTTCTGGCTGGGCCAGCATTTTTTGCCCATCCATAGATGCCCTTGGGAATGTGGTATTGTGCCTCTTGAACTGCTTCAAATCATGTGATTTAAGTAGACCCACTATGCTGTTAGGGAGGAAGATTTTGACCCAGTGACACGGAAGGAATGGTGATATTTTTCCAAGTCAGGATGGTGAGTGGCTCGGAGGGGAACTTGAAGTTTGTGATGTTTCCATGTATCTGCTGCCATTTTCCTTCAAGGTAGAAATGGTCATAGGTTTGGTTCATTGGTGACTTTCTGCAGAGCGTCTTGTAGGTTGTGCACACTGCTGCTACTGAGCGCCGGTGATGGAGAGAGTGGATGTTTGTGGGTGCTGTGCTGATCAAGTGGGCTGCTTGGTCCTGGATGCTATCAAGCTTCTTGAGTGTTTGGAGCTGCACCCATCCAGGCAAGTGGTTAGTATTCCATCACACTCCTGACTTGTGTCTTGTAGTGGAGGTGCCGATGTTGGACTCGGTGGGCAAGGTCAGAAGTCACATGACACCAGGTTATAATCCAACAAGTTTATTCGAAATCACACTTGGGGATCACGTAACAATTTAGCATGAGGGAATTTCATTCATTATTGGAATTGACCTGACAAATTGCTCCACCAACTAAGCCATGCCCATTAATTTCTCCATAATGCTGAATAGTTACTTTACCCCCGAGCATGATTTCAAATAAATCTGTTGGACTATAACCAGGTGTTTTGTGAATTTTGACCTTGTGTCTTGTAGATGATGGACAGGCTTTGGGAGTCAAAAGGTAAGTTACTCACTGTATGATTACAAACTTCTGGCTTGCTCTTGTAGCCTGTAATTTTTATGAGTTGTCCATTTCAGTTTCTGCTTAATGGTAACTCCCCAGGAATTTGATAATGGGAGATTCTGTGACCAGGGCAGATGACCAAAAGCTTGGTCAGTTTTATGGACCATCTTAGGAAAGAGAGGGAGGGATCGGGAGAGATTTAAGTAAAATAATCCAGGCAAAGCTAACGGAAGCAATTAAAATCAGGGATTCTAAAGAAGCACAGATATCTTGGAAGGTCTGCGGATGAAGGAGGTTATGGAGTTAGAGAGGGGCAAGGTTATGGAAAGATCTGAAATGAGGATAAGATTTTTAAAGTCAAGGCATTTCTTAACTGGGAGCTAAAATACATCAGCGAGCTGATAGGAAATTGGGACTTGTTGCAATCTCAGACATAGGCGGCAGAGTTTTGTGTGATCTCAAGTTTACAAAGGGGAGGCCAGCCATGACTGCACTGGAATTATTGAGTTTTGAGATAGCAAAGGTTCAGATAATGGTTTTCAAAACAGGTGGCCTGAGAAAGTGACAAAGGTGGGCAACGGGATGAAGATGGTAGGCAGTCTGATTGATGAGACTGATATGTGGTTGGAAGCCTACCTTAGGGTTAAGTTTGACACTGAGGGTCCCTCTTAAACAGCCTGGTTCAGTCTAAGACAGCTGTCAGGGAGAGAACTGGAGCTGATGACTGGGAACGGGAGTTTGGGCAGGAGTCTGAAGACAATTGATAGATATGAGTGGAACCAGGTGTGTGCAGTACCATCCAACTGGACAGCAGTGGAGAGGAATTGGAGGAGAATGGTGACATCTTCCCTGGTCTGAAACACTCTCTGACCTTAGCTTTACAATGCCTGACATGCCACACTGGCTGCTACTCATCAAGAGGCATGTTATTAGAAGGAACTTCACAGGACTTGCAAAGTTATTTAAACTATTTTTATATCTAAAATGGAATCCTTAGATCTAAACTACACCATCCCAAGATGATGCTCTCCATGCATACTGACATGATGACCCACTGGACTGCAGACTGATGACTGATTCAGACCTCAATTTGGACTACTTTATTTATAAATGTAACTATTGTCAAGAAGTTTCTGGTATCTTTAAATGTTTTTTGATTGTTAGTAGAATCAAGGCTAATGTGATCAATGTCGGGGACATTTTCTGATTAGGCCACTACTGTTTTAGGATTATGTGTGAAATCTGAAAACTGATGGCTTTTATTCCCATGGCTTCTGTTTTATTTGATATTTACTGCAAAAGAGACCAATCCATTGTCAGTGTGTCTGCTTCAGTATAGGCCTGGATGGGGTCAGTTTGGCAGGACAGCAGCTTTGCTATGTGAGTGATGCCAACAATATAGTCCAACTCCTGTATCACCATGAAGGCCCCACCTTCTCAAACTTGCTCTTTGCCTGACCAATGGTGTCTCTCAGGTTAAATTCACCATCAGTCATCTCTATCTAATGACAGACCAGCCTTATGGTCCTCTGGGACAATGACAACCTTGCTTATGGACTGTAATGTTTCACATTAAATACTGAGGTGTAGGTTCCCGGCGAACTCAACATGGTCACACAGAATTCTAAAGCCACTATCGACTTCTTAATCCCACTACATTATTTGACCTTATAGAAGTTTATAAAATCATGAGGGGCATAGATAGGGTGAATAGCCAAGGTCTTTTCCCCAGGGTAGGGGAGTCCAAAACTACAAGACATAGTTTTAAGGGGCAAACTTTTCATGCAGAAGGTGGTGCATGTGTGGAATGAGCTGCCAGAGTTGGTGGTGGAGGCTGGTACAATTACAACATTTAAAAGGTATCTGGATGGGTAAATGAATACGAAGGGTTTAGAGGGATATGGGCCAAATGCTGGCGACTGAGACTTGATTTATTTAGGATATCTGGTCGGCTTGGACGAGTTGGACTGAAGGGTCTGTACAGCTCTATGACTTTAATTTTTTCTCATTCGTGGGATGAGGGTGTCAGAGGGCGGTTCACAGTCAACCACATTGCCATGGGTCTGGAGTCACATGTAGGCCAGACTGGGTAAGGATGGCAGTTTCCTTCCCTAAAGGACATTAGTGAACCAGATGGATTTTTTTTCCTGATAATTGACACTGGATTCATGGTCATCATTAGATTCTTAATTCCAATTTTTTTAAAATTAAATTCAAATTCCACCATCTGCTGTTGAACCTGGGTTCCCAGAACATTATCTGTGTTTCCTGGATTAGTAAGTCTAGCGATAATACCACTAGGCCATTGCCTCCCCTGTTTAGATACATTTAAAAATAAATCATGAAAATCAAACCAATGTAGAGAAAAAGAAGATACCATGCCTTGGCCATTTTGTATATATTCCCAGTACTCACATCAATCTTTATGGGCTCCTTCTTCAAGTAATTGAATCAAATGACTCTGGGCTGCTGATGTTATTGCATGGGGGAGGGAGGGAGGTGATGTTTGAACCTGACTCAGCAGCTGGCAATCTTGCTGAATTGTTTGTATATGTGGACAAGAAGAGCAACAAGCTTCAATGTGATGGCCCTGAGAGGCCCACAGAATAATGCGTCCGACTCAGATGAATTGCCCTAAACCTGCTGGTGGTGGGAGTGTGTCACAGATCCATCCAGATGGGGCTCTCTGCTATTTTCAGCTCGCGGGCCCCCATACACCACTCCACCCAGGTCCATGCCCACTGCCATGGGTCTTCAGGAATTGCTCATTCGGTCATGATGCTTGTAGGGCTCAAGCAATTTTGAAACCATATTTCAGAAATACTTATTGTAGAGTAAAGGGGTGGATAAATAAAAGTCTAACTCCAGAAAGTCATAATAACTACAGTGGAGGGGGTGGATATGGATTGCAATGAGGAGCAGTGGTTTGACTTCTGCCCAGAAGAGATGGAGATTTTTGTCAGTAATAGTGCCGGTGGCCTGAAGCTGACAATAGGAAGCTAAATGCCAGTGCAGAAAATTGGATTTTGCTGAATTGGCTGATAATGGGGACGGTGCAGGCCAGACAACCTTAGTGAGGGTACAGCACAGTCTGTTACTGGGAAATATTGTGTTGCAGCCAGGAGAAAGCACTCTTTGTCCCATAAAAATTCTTGTTAAACAAATAAGTTATTTTTCTAGATTGCTGAACAAGCCATGTGTTCTCTTGTTTCTGAATCAGAACTTTGAATTCAAGCCCCACCCTACAGATTTAACTTAATAGACTTGTAGATCTGTGCAGTACTGAGTGAGTCTGGGACTATCGGAGGTGTTGCCTTCAGCTGTTAAATTAATGACCACTTCTTTAGCAGGAGATGTAAAGGCTCCCATAACAGTTCTTTGAAGAAGAGCAGGGACACACAAAAACAGAAATTGCTGGAGAAATTCAGCAGATCTGCCCACATCTGTGGAGAGAAGACAAAAACAGTTAACGTTTCGAGTCTAGTGACTCTCACAACCTGCCCAATTTTTTTCCCTCAGCCACGTGACTAAGTTAAATTATTTGGTCATTTTCAGCGCTTTTAAGACTATGACATGCTGCTATAATCCCATATTGGACCATTGAATTCACTTCAAAGCTCTTCACTGGCTCTGCAGTGATTTGGTACATCCTGAGGATGTGAAAGTTTTGATAAATGAATGCATTCGGAAATGTGACACCAGAACTGGTTAAGAATGGTCTTGACATTACTGAATAATTTTTTTTCTGAAGAAGGATCCCGACCTGAAATGTCAGCTTTCCTGTTCCTCTTATGCTGCCTGGCCTGCTGTGCTCCTCCAGCTCCACACTGTGTTATCTCCGACTCCAGCATCGGCAGTTCTTACTAACGCATTATTGAATAACTGATTGCTTCTGCAGTTCAAATCGGTCGACATTGGCCCTAAATCCTACAACAAATAATTCAAGATAATCCCTGGGATTCCACAGAGTTGACTCACCAAAGAAGTATTCTGTCTTTTCTCATGCTGATTTTATTTTTCCTTTTATATGTTTGTTTAAAATTCTCATCTTTGCCTTGATCCATCACAACCAGCAGGAGCCTCTGGACTGATGCTAGATCAGACTGAGTCATTAAGCCACTGGGTACTTTATTGGAGACAGAGAAAGGACATGTTGCGCAGAATGAGAAGTGAAGCCTTTTGATGTGGTAACAAGCATGGGGCTGGATGAACACAGCAGGTCAAGCAGCATCATAGGAGCAGGAAAACTTGACGTTTCGGGCCTAAACCCTTTTGATGTGGTGGTGCTTTGCTATCTACACAATGAATCAGTGAGGGAATAGCTGTGGTTATGTGGTGTGAACATGCCTGGGGGTCTGAAATTCAGACGATCTAGTCAGCCCATGCAGTGTCTGAACTGGCCCAGTATCGTGCTGGTGTGAAAGGAGTGAAAATTGCAGTTATAAAGAAAAGTTTGGATATGGATTGGCAGATATTTCCCTTGGAACAAAGGAAGTTGAGGGGAGTTTTAATCAACATCTACAAGGTCGTGAGGGGCCTGGATATAATGGGAAGTACCAATTTCCCTTTGAAGAGGGGTCTGTGACTATAGGGCACAGGTTGGTTGAAAGATTGGAAGAGAAAGGAGGAAAGAATTTTTCACCCAGAGGGTGGCAGGGTTTTAGAACTCACTGCCTACAGCAGAAATCTTCAACTCACTTAAAAAATGCCTGATCTGCACCGGCAGTCTGTAACCCAATGATACAAACCAATTGGTGGAAAATGAGGTTAGGCTGGGTTTTCATTTATCAGTAGGTGCAGACATGATGGGTAGAGTGGCCTCTGTCTGTGTCATACATTTTTCTACGTTTTGTAAATATTTTAAACATCTGAAGAAAAGGAATGTGTCCAGAGGATGGGGGAGTGGTTGGACATAAATTCCTCCATGGAAGGGCCATCATGGACAGGATGAATTAAATGTCCTTGTTCTGTGGTGAGATGATTTGATGATTTGGCCAGAGAGTGGTAATTCTATGGAATTCATTGCCACAGAAGGCTGTAGAGGCCAGGTCATTGAGTATAATTAAGACAGAGATGGATAGGTTCTTGATTGTTAAGGGGATCAAAGGTTACAGGGAATAGGTGGGAGAATGGGGTTGAGAAATTTATCAGCCATGATTGAATAGTGGGAACAGACTTGATGGGCAGAATGTCCTAATTTCTACTACAATGTCTTATGGTCTTATGATTCTGTGTTACTCCAAGATTGTCTTAAGTAAGATATGAGGGAGAGGTGTGCCATCAATAGTACTTGCTCAAAAGGCAGTGTGAACACACTTCTTGGGGGATCCTGCCAGTCTGTGGGAAACTGGTGGAGCTACCTGCCAGAAATAGAGTTTCCGGAAGCCTTTAAGTGTCTTTTGAAGATTAGGACTTTTCTCCATCTCCCAGACAAATAATAACAGAGGGACAAGCCTGGATTGGGACTCTCAACGCAAAGGTTGACTTCGAATGCAACAGAACTATAGGGGAATGAAACGCTGACTGTATTGAATGTTTCAATAAATAGTCTTTTAGAAGCTGCCTAAATTGGAGTCCCAGGAGGGTGGTGAACAAGTGACTATTATGCGCCACAATCTATTTTCTTTCCTTCCTGCATTTGCAGCAGTTTAAGGCCTGATGGAAGCCAGGATCAATACAAAAGTGTTGATCTGGCTGCATGTGTTCAGAGATTAAGTGAACAGTTCACATCAGTTTGCAAAATCTTTGACACCTTCAGGAGTACCTAGATCCCTGGCCCTATAGTAGAGAGTTGCTTTAGGCAGAATGAGGGTGAGAGTCTGCCACTAGTGATTGCCCTTCCCCCATATACAAGTGTCAATTGACCAAAATCACAATCCACACCTCCACTCCAACTTGGACAAACGCATCCAGTAAGCATCAGAGATAAAAGGTACTGCAGATGCTGGAGAATCCGAGATAACAAGCATGGGGCTGGATGAACACAGCAGGTCAAGCAGTGTCATAGGAGCAGGAAAACTTGACGTTTCGGGCCTAAACCCTTCATCAGAAATGGGGGAGGGGAAGAGGGTTCTTGCAAGTTCGCAACAAACAACTGCACCTCCCAGTCGCGAACCATTTCAACTCCCCCTCCCATTCCTCAGATGACATGTCCATCCTGGGCCTCCTGCAATGCCACAGTGATGCCACCCGAAGGCTGCAGGAACAGCAAATCATATTCAGCCTGGGAACTCTGCAGCCCAATGGCATCAATGTGGATTTCACACGCTTCAAAATCTCCCCTCCCCCAACCGCATCCCAAAACCAGCCCAGCTCATCTCCACCTCCCTAACCTGTTTTTCCTCTCACCTCAAGCCACACCCCCATCTCCTATCTACTAACATCATCCCGCCCCCTTGACCTGTCCGTCCTCCCTGGACTGACCTATCTCCTCCCTACCCCCCCTACCTACACTCACCTTTACTGGCTCCATCCCCGCCTCTTCGACTTGTCTGCCTCCTCTCCACCTATCCTCTCCTCTATCCATCCTCTATCCGCCTCCCCCTCTCTCCCTATTTATTTCAGAACCCTCTTCCCCTCCCCCATTTCTGATGAAGGGTTTAGGCCCGAAACGTCAAGTTTTCCTGCTCCTATGATGCTGCTTGACCTGCTGTGTTCATCCAGCCCCATGCTTGTTAGCCAGTAAGCATCAAACAGCTCTGTGTGAATAGGAACACATACTTCACAGCAGCTAATTATGCCACCTCACCTTTTGTCATCTAACTGATTCTCCTGTTCTTCCCTCTAGTGAAGGTGCTGGCTCACACTGGGCCACAATACTATAGACACATGGTCACTCCAGAGTCCAAGTGATGATGTGACATGTACAAGCCTGAATCCTCAGTGTGAACCGAATGACAGACAGTATGAAAGTTTCAGGTGGGAAGATTGTGATAAAAAGACCAAAACATGTGCTTTAAAAAACACCCGACTAGACTTTACAGTGCATCAAAATTGCTTTTTTGTTTTGCAAATTCTCTGTTACAATTCTTGGCCTCTATCACAATGTGTCACGTGGTCCTCATTAATATGTGCAAGCCTTGACAGTCACTGTCAGAAGCCTACTGCACTTCAGCTGGCCAGTCCTAATTCTGTGCTAACACTGGGGGCAGTATACAGCATCACAGGCCACATGGAATGAATGGCCAGTTTTCAGGTTATACCTTCGACTCACTCCCACAGTTTTTCATCAGGAACAGGGGCTCAAGATGATTTTCTTCCTCTCCCTTCCATTCTCTAAGGTTTTCAGATTAATATAGCTTTCTACCAGCCAAGATCGGTCCTCAGCCTGTTGCAGCAGAACTGATGGAGACAACATCCCTGATTGGTTAGTGGCTAAAAAAACACTACTTAGCACGATACTCAAGGACAATGGAGGGGGTCAAATTACTTAGTTGAAAAGTGAACAACAAAGCATTGAGCAGAACTTGAGGGTCACAGGTTTGATTGGCAGTCTATACAGTGTTACTAGATAGCCTTATTAACCGTTATATCACTCGCGACCACTGTCTGCCAGTCCCTGGTGTTTAACTATTGGAAAAAGACTGTATTGGTCTTTATTAAGAGACACTGTGGGAAAATCTATATTATTTATACTGTCAAGGTTCAGAATGGGTGATGGCCACTTGTGTGAGGCACCGGAACATACTTGTAAACCAGCAAAAACTTGGGCTTTTAAAATGCATTTCACACCCTCAAGATGTTGCAAAGTGATTTATAGCCAATGAAATATATCAGAAGTGTTTCAGAATCCAACCATCTATGAAACATGATGGAAAGAATCCATTTCAGGTGGGGTATCTTCCTGTGGTGCATAATTGCTGATGGCTGAAGAAGCCAATCCTTGAGAGGCAGGTTCTACCACAGCTTCTCCGCAGGACACTGCCTCAAGTATCATTGTGAGTTGGTACTTTGGAATTGGAGTGTGTTGCCAAGCTGTCGTGGCCGCTGGTCATTATGGTGGTGCACCAGCCCAGAGGAGGTGCTGCCATTTTCCTCTGTCAGCTCACAATGTCAAGGCATCATACTTACTAACATCAATGAGTGAAGTTTCAAGCATAACTGTGGTTCTTTGGTTCCAGCTATCTCACCACACAGACAGTCCTTGTCCTCCATTTGGTGGATGTACTTGAGCAACAAAGCTATTGTTTCCCTTCATGCAAGAGTCTAGGACCAGAGGACATAATCATAGTATAAGGGGTCACACATTTAAGAGACTTGAGGAGGAATGCCTTCTCTCAGCGGGTTGTAATTCTATGGAATTCTTAACCAAAGGGGGCTGTTGAGGCTGGGTCATTAAATTTATTCAGAGTGAGATAGGCAGAGTTTTAATCAGTAAGTGAATCAAGAGTTACGGGGAAAAGGCAGAAAACTGGACTTGAAGATTATTAGATCATGGCAGAGCAAACTAGATGGACAGGACATTCATTAGGCCACTTTTGGAATACTGCATTCAATACTCATCTCCCTGCTGTAGAAAAGATGTTGTTAAACTTGAAAAGGTTCAGAAAAGAACTGCAAAGACATTGCTAGGGTTGGAGGGTTTGAGCTCTTGGGAGATGCTGAACAGGCTGGGACCATTTTCCCTGGAGCATCGGAAGCTGAGGGGGTGACTTTATAGAAGTTTATAAAATCATGATGGGCATGGATAGGGTGAATAGTTAAGGTCTTTCCCCCAGAGTAGGGGAGTCCAAAATAGAGGATGTAGGTTTAAGGTGAGAGGGGAAAGATTTAAAAGGGACCTAAGGGGAAACCTTTTCATGCTGAGGATGGAGCGCGTATAGAATGAACTTCCAGAGGAAGTGATGGAGGCTGGTACAATTACAACACTTAACATGCACCTGGATGGGTATCTGAGTAGGAAGGGTTTAGAGGGATATGGGCCAAATGCTAGGATATCTGTTTGACATGGAAGGGTTGGACCAAATGGTCTATTTCCATGCTGTACATCTCTGTGACTCTATGACTCTATGACTGAGTGGCCTATTTCTGCTCTATGTCTTATGGTGCTGTTGTCTTTACATCATGAGTAGGAGCTAACCTGGGAGCACTGCCGCTGACAGGTTGGCAACAGTCACATTATGTCAGCAGAGCAAAATTTTGAGAAAATTGGCTGTCCCTCCAAGTCCTCTGTCTCATTCATTCCTTCCATGAGATCATACACTGCAGTTTAAGTTTGATTTTTTAAAATTTCATTTGTTTTTTTCAATACCTCTGCTTCTGACAGTTCCAGAGTCAAGAATGAAGTGCGACAGGGCTGTTTACAAGTCCTTACTCAATTTGGATTCGTCTTCTGCATTTACTGAATGTTTACTGTTTTTATTTTAGGGGCCAAATCCATTCCTCCCAGTTGCACCCAAATTCTCAAGGAATGCAGTCTGCAAGAGACTCTGTGGCCAATGGTGTAGCTTGACCCTGGGAACTGAAGGTTATGATATGCAATGAGACTGAATTCTCACTCAGTACTTTCAGAGAGGGAGGGTTTTTTTTAAAAAAAAGGGAACTATTTAAATATGCATTGTAGAAAATGTCACACTCTTGAACTCCAGTGTAATTCAATGCGGACGAGCTAATATTTGAATAGAAAGAGATGAATAAAAAGATAAATAATGAGGCTGTTTGAATTCTCTTCAAATTCTTTCAGTTAAACAAGTCTTTTGTGTTGACCAATTGTAGCTTCAGAAGAAGGCATCCCTTTGAAGGTGAAACCCATGTTCATGCATAACACTTCATTGAATCCTCTGGCATCAGCAGAGATCCTTCTAAAAGTTACAGTTTGTTCATCTTTAAAAAGCTTCATTAGTTTAAAACTAGAAAAAGAATGAACAATACTGGACAGAATAATAGCACCAAAGAATAATAATTAGTAAAAGTAGAGATTTCTTTCTCTATTTTTAACACAGCCAATGTAGAAACAATCCAATTTACAAGGCACCAGTGTTATCTCTAAATTGTTCCATGTGCATATTGAATTTTGGGCACTCACAGCAACCTCATGTGCAGATGTATGCTAGTGTATAGTTTTTAAAGGATTACCATAAGTAGTAAGGCCATTGCTGTGGTAACAAGCTAGTCCCCAGATTTACCAGATTTATTGATCTCAATTTAACTTTACCTTGGTTGCACACAACTTTTAGCTCACAACTTTTAGATTTTAAGTTCTCAGTGCCATAGCCACTACACTACCATACATGATGGAGATATTTGTTACTCCTAACTGGTTTCTACTTTTGTCATTTGGTCAAAGAAAATTTGAATTGGTAGTGATGTTTCAAGACAAGACAAGGATCTTTTGCTTCAATCTGACCAGCTCAAAATAGAAAAAAACTAAGGCTTGTCTTTTGAAATGATAGAACAATGTGGAAAAATTGATTTTCTTTCAGTTTATTGGAATATATTTACTTTATTATGTTAAACTTTATTTACTTTTCTGAAAATTGTTCTGAACAGTGAGGAAGATGGTTCAGTCACTTATTCCCATCAACAACCATGATTAGGTGGAGATAAACTGTCTCTGAATTTGGAGAGAGGTTGGGTCTTCAAGCATCATTTATTCCACGTACAAATTCTGTTAATTAAAAATCTATGCACTGTGAAGTAATGAACCAGCGCAGCATTTTAAAAGCAAATTGACTCTGGATGCATGCAAAAGTGAACTGGGGACAGCAATAGGAATTAGAAGCATGTGCCATTTAAAATGCCACTCAAGATAATCTCACAAGAACCGTTGCGTAATTATTTGGAGAGCTTGGCTAGGAATCTGAAACTTTTCGCAAACTTTAAAACACTCTTGTGTTTTTAACGAGTTGAGAGTTGTTGGGTTTAATTGTCCTCTAATAATTCTATCAATCCAGCCAGGGGAGAATGCTTAGCTCAGTAAGTTTTGCACAGTCAAGACAGAGAGTTCACAGCCTAGGTGAATATGTAATTCCAGGAATTTAGAGACAGTGTAGGAATTTAGTGCAGATGAGAGGAGGTGCATTTTGCTTGTGTTTTTTTTTGGCTCATTGTGAAGTTATTTTTACCAAGTTAAATTGAAGCCCAGAATCAGGGACCAAGCACAAGAGTGACAACACAGGTAAATTGTAAATTCATTGCTTGGTTGTAGCTACTAATTTGACAATCTATGATAGGTTGCTTTCACATTGAAGGTAAAGAGGGGAAATGTTTACTCGTGCAAACTAGAAGACCAGTATGAATTTTTTGAAAATCAGATTAAAAACTAAAATTAAAATACAGATGCCTGGCCAGGCGATGTAACTGCATGATGCGGGAGCTGGTGGACTCGATTGTGGCTCACAGTCACCATACATCTGTAGCAAGCGTTGGTTGCCTGAGGAACCAATGTTGATAAGCTAGTGTCTGAACTTCGAACACTGCGACACATCAGGGAAGGGGAAGGTTACCTGGATGCTGTGTTTCAGGAGGCAGTCATCCCACTTAGATTAGCTACCTCGAATATGGTCAATGGTCAGTGACAGGAGGTGTGACTGTGAACAAGGCAGGTACAGGGATCCAGGAGGTAGTGCTGAAGGAGCCCTAACCTTTGTCTGGCAGGTTTGAGTCCTTGCTCCCTGTACGGATGAAAGTGGGGTTTGTAGGGAGGATGAGCAAACTGACCATGGCACCGTGGGGCTGGGAGCCATTCAAGACAGGGAGAAAAGAGAAATGTAGTTGTAATCAGGAATAGTTTAGTCAGGGAATAGACACTGTTCTCTGTAGCCTGGACTGAGAGTCCTGAAGGCTATGTTGCCTACCTGATGCCTGGGTTCATGAATAGGAAGGGTTTAGCGGGATAATGGGCCAAATGTTTGCAAATGGGACTAGATTAATTAAGGATATCTGGTCAGCATGGACAAGTTGGACCGAAGGATCTGTTTCCATGCTGTACAATTCTTTGACTCTATGACTCTATTTCATCTGGGCTCTAGAGGAACTTGGAGTTGGAGGGGAAAGATCCAGTTGTCGTGGTCCATGTAGGTACCAATGATATAAGTAGAAAGAGAAAAGAGATTTTTTTGAGGGAATTTGAGCACCTAGGGGCTAATGAAAAGCAAAACCAAAAGGTAATAATCTCTGGATTACTATCTGAACCATGAGTAAATCGGTGCAGGGTCAACAAAGTTAAAGATGTAAATGCGTGCTTCAAAGATTAGTGCGGGAGAAATGGGTTCAAATTCACAGGACATTGTCCCCAGTACTGGGGGAGGAGGGAGTTGTTTCAATGGGACAGGCTCCACCTGAATCGTCCTGGGACCATAGTCCTGGCGAATTGGATAACTAAGGCTTGTGGATAGGGTTTTAAACTAAATAGTTTGCAGGTGGGTTCAATTGTGTGGAAAATTGTGGAAAGAATTAAAGGGAGAGAGGGCTCAGAAGAGATTATTAAAGTTTCCAGAACAAGTAATAGGACAGAGAATATGGAAAGGGTCAGGAATCTAATTTTGGGTGCAGCAGATGAGGGGACAATTAAGAGAAGGGGGAGCAGTCACCGCAGGGTTGAGGGTGTTGTATTTAAATGCACGCAGAGGCCAAGTTCCAAACCCATGAGGATGGCCTCAATTGTGATGTTGGGTTCATGTCGCACTTCAGGTGACCCCACCACACTATAATCTCCCTCACACACTCGCACACACGCACACATATACACACACTCTCTCATACAAATACACTTACACACACACACTCACACTCTCACACAGACCCTTACTCACACACACTCTCTCTCTCACGCGCACGCGCACACACACAGACACGCGCGCGCACGCGCACACACACACACATCCTCAAGCACATACATATGTGTAGTGGGCATCACTAAGGAGAAGATGCTGGGAAAGCTGAAAGAATGTGGGTATATCAGCTGAACTGGATATACTACACACCAGCGTTCTGAAGGAAATAGCTGAGGAGATTGTGGAGGCGTTGGTTGTGATCTTTCAAGAATCACTGGAGACAGGGAGTGTCCCAGAGGACTGGAAAACGGCTAACATAACACCTTTGTTTAAGAAGGAAGGGAGGCAGAAGACAGAAAACCATAGGCTGGTTAGACTGACCTCAGTCATTGATAAAATTTAACAGTTCATTATTAAGGATGAGACTGAGGAGTACTTAGAAGTACATGGTTGAATATGGCTGCATTAGCATGCTTTTGTCAAGGGGAGATCTCGGAGTCATAGAATCATAGAGCTATACAGCACGGAAACAGACCATTTGGTCCAACTCAGCCATATGGACCAGGTAACCTAAATAAATCTAGTCGAATTGGCCAACATTTGGCCCATATCCCTCTAAACCTTTCCTATTCATACCCATCCAGATGCCTTTTAAATGTTGCAATTGTACCAGCTTCCACCACTTCCTGTGGTGGCTTTTTCCAAACACGTACCACCCTCTGCATGAAAAAGTTGGCCCTCAGGTCCCTTTTAAATCTTTCCCCTCTCACCTTACACCTATGCCCTCTGGTTTTGGACTCCCTCACTCCGGAGAAAATAGCTTGTTTGGTTACCCTATCCACATGATTTTAAAAACATCCATTAGGTCCCCCCTCATCCTCTAAAGCTCCAGGGAAAATAGACCAGGTTTATTCAGCTTCCCCATACGGCTCAAACCCTCCAACCCTGGCAACATCTTTGTAAATCTTTTCTGAACCCTTTCAATTTCACAACATCATTCTTATAGCAGGGAGACCAGAATAATACACAGTATTCTAATAGTAGCCTAATTTGACTTATTCCTTTTCCCAACTGTGCAAGTCTCAGACTGGTCTCTTTCCTCACTATCTCCTAGGTCGCACCGCCATGCCCTTACTAGTTTAAATTTTTACGAGCAGTTCTAGCAAATCTCCTCGCCAGTATATTAGTCCCCTTCTAATTCAGGTGTAATCTGTCCTTCTTATACAGGTCACTTTGACCCCAGGAGAGATTCCAATGATCTAAAAATGTGAATCCTTCTCCCCTGCACTAGCTTCTCAGCCACACATTCATCTGCTCTATCCTCCTATTCCTACCCTCAATACCTCGTGAGGTCATGCCTGACAAATCTGTTAGAATTCTTTGAGGAAGTAGTGAGCAAGTTAGACAAAGGAGAGCTAGTGGACATGATCTATTTTGGATTTCCAGAAAGCTTTTGACAAGGACCCGCACAAGAGATTGCTAAATAAGAGCCCATGGTGTTAGGAGCACGAATAAAGAATTGGCTAACTGGGAAGGCAGAGAGTAGAGGTAAAGGGGTCTTTTTCAGGATGGCAGCTGGTGACTAGTGGAGTTCCACAGGGGTCAGTGTTATATTTTAATGACCTGAATGAAGGAACTGAGGGCATTGTTGCTTTGTTTGCAGATGACACAAAGGTATGTGGAGGGACAGGTGGTGTTGAGGAAGTGAGAGGCTGTAGAAGGACTTGGACAGGCTAGGAGAATGGGCAAAGAAGAGGCAGATGGAATACAATGTGGGATATTGTGAGTATATGCGCTCTGGGACAAAGAATAGAGGCATAGGCTATCTTCTAATGGGAAAAGGTTTTGGAAATCTGAAGCACAAAGGGGCTTGGGTGTCCGAGTTCAGGAGTTGCTTCAGGTTAACATGCAGGTTCAACTGGTAATTAGGAAGGCAAGTGCAATGTTAATATTCATTTCAAGAGGCTAGAATACAAGACCAGAAATGTACTGCTGAGGTCATACTACAATTGGAATATTGTGAGCAGTTTTGGGCCCCGTATCTAAGGAAGAATGTGCTGGCATTGGAGGGGTCTAGAGGAGGTTTATAAGAATGATTCCAGTGATGAAGGTCTTGATATATGAGGAGTGGTTGAGGACTCTGGGTCTGTAGTCAATGGAGTTCAGTAGGATGAGGGGGGATTTGATTGAATCTTACAAAATACTGAAAGACCCGGATAAAGCGGACGTGGTGAAGAAGTTTCCACTAGCAGGAGAGACTAGGACCTGAGGGCATAGCCTCAGGGTGAAAAGACGACCCTTCAGACCTGAAATGAGAAGGAATTTCTTCATCCAATGGGTGGTTAATATATGGAACTCATTGCCAGAGAAGGCTTGGAAGCCAAGTCATTGAGTGTATTTAAGACAGAGACAGATAGATTCTTGTTTGGTAAGGGGATCAAGGGTTACAGGCAAACATGGGGTTGAGAAATGTATCAACCAAGATTGAATGGTGGAGCAGACTTTGGCCAAATTCTGCTTATATGTCTTGTGGCCTTATGGTCTTACCAGCATTCAATGTTAACTGCCCTAAAAATCCATTTGTTTCCTGCCATGGGGGTGGGGGGAGGGGAGGGGGAGTGCAGTGGAGTGTCTAACAGCTCTTTACTTATAAATCTCTTTTAACTATGAGGAAATATGCGGCTGTAATAGTTAAGCATATGGCACTTGATGGACTGCCGTGTAGTTTAGAGTGAACACTGCTAGGGACCATTCGTATCATAAAGAATAAAGAAGCAAAAGACTTCTAATAATAAATTATCTCTCATAGCCTCAGGGTGCACCAAAACGCAGTTGAAGCTTTTGTAATGGATGTATTATCAGAATGCAGAAAATCTGAAAAATCCAACAAAAATCTTAGTTAAGACTGCCTATTCGTGCAAAATAAACATGGGATCCTAATTCTTCAGTGTTTACACTCCCAATGTAATTCAGTTGCTACAGTGCATGATGGAGTCTGACATCTGGCTAAAAAGTAAAAATAAATTTCCCTACAAGAGGTCAGTCATGCAGGAACCACATAGTGGCAAGAAATGGCACATTCTGATTAAATTTCATTCTTTCCTGTAATGTTACAGTTTAGATTAGATCAGATAGTCTCACTGAATAATATCCTTTGGCTTGGCAGGCTTCTGAGGTGATTCAGCTCTTGATACTAGATTCAGTGCAGCCCAAAAACAGTACCAATAGACTTGAGAAGGATGCAACCTCAATGTTCCTTCCTTTTTTGATTCCCTTTGGTTCAGCTACGACCCGATCGGTGTTGATCCTTCTCAGTCTGCAAGTATGACACGTTATTTATGAAAGAACATAAGAACATAAGAACATAAGAACTAGGAGCAGGAGTCGGCCAGCTGGCCCCTCGAGCCTGCCCTGCCATTTAATAAGATCATGGCTGATCTTTGAGACTCAGCTCCACTTACCTGCCCACTCACCATAACCCTTAATTCCTTTACTGGTGAAAAATGTATCTAGCCTTGCCTTTAAAACATTCAGTGAGGTAGCTTCAACCACTTCGCTGGGCGGGGAATTCCACAGATTCACAACCCTTTGGGTGAAGAAGTTCCTCCTGACCTCAGTTCTACATCTGCTTTCCTTTATTTTGAGGCGCTAGGCTCTAAAGAGCCACTCTTCTTTGATCTTTTTGCTACCAATCACTCCATTTTCAACTGTCGCGACTATGTTACTTCAGTGATTCATGAGCTAAGGATTTGTTTAAGCTCATATGGTTATTCATTTCAATTTTTGAATGTTTCAACTTAAAAATAGCCAGCAGCGCCGTTGCATATTTTAAACAAGATAAAATCAAAGGTTAGTTTATTATACATCTATTGCTGAAAATCATTGAGGCAAAAGTGTTAAATGCATAATGAAAAGATTTTAATGTAAAGATAAAGTTACATATGCAGAAATAAAGAGACTAGGCTCTAAAATTGTTGCAGGCCTAGCTTGTTTGAAGACTCTTTTTCTGAAGTGAAGGGGTTGAAACTTGAAGTCAGATTCAGCAGCCACTGAGGTGTCATATTCAAAGGTTGCTCCCACAGGTGGACCAAGCTCCTGGGAGTGAGCAGAGACTCTTTTCTGAAGAAGGGTCTAGGCCCGAAACGACAGCTTTCCTGCTCCTCTGATGCTGCTTGGCCCGCTGTGTTCATCCAGCTCTACGCATTGATATCTATAGCTGGTTTGTCCTGGATTCTTACCTGTGTCTCCCTCTAAGAACCCCTACAGTGGGGAAAGAGGCCATTCAGCCTATTGAGTCCACACCAACCCTCCAAAGAACATCCCACCCAGAATCAAACCCCCACCCTATCCCCATAGCCCTGCATTTACCTTGGCTAACCCACCTAGACTGCACATCCCTGAACACCACGGGGCAATTTAGCCCGGCCAATCAACCTAGCCTACACGTCTTTGGACTGTGGGAGGAAATCGGAGCATCCAGCAGAAACCCACACAGACACAGGGAGAATGTGCAAACTCTACACAGACAGTCACCCGAGTGTTGTGCTGCAGCAGTGCCAACCACTGTGCCACCACAACACCAGTTTTTATCACAATGAAATAATATAGTTAAAAAAAGTTAACTTTGATGAATGATTGTTCCAAAGAACACATTCAATTATGCTGGAATTCCTTCTGATGTCTCTCTCCTCATTGCCTGTTCGAGACTCTTTTCATCTTTACAACTTTTGACGGTTCAATGAACATTCCATTTACAGGAGAAACATTTTTCAACCACGAGAGAGACACCTTGAAATAGAAACTGCTAAGAATCATGTGTTACAATGGCACAAGTCATATGATCCACTTCCAGGTCCATTTTTTGCAAAAAGTACTTATGCATTTAATTCATCCATTTGTAGATGTGTTGACAGGATGGTGTAGACTCTGAATCATATCATGAGGTAGTATTAACTAAAAACAATAAATATTTAGTGTACTGATCATCCATGCTAAGATTTGTAAACTCAAGGAGGGCAATTCATAAAATGAGTCAATCCATGATTTAATTAGAATGGCAGTGGCCAGCCATTTATACTGATGGCCTGCATATATCTATACAATGATAACATCGTTATACAGTGCTTCTAACATAATAAAGCCTTCCAAGAGACTTCACAGATGTATTATAAAATGAAACAAGAGACTGAATCCCATATGGAGACAGCTGGTCAAAGGGTAGATTTCAAGGAGTGTCTTAACAGAGGAAAACAAGGCAGAGAGATGGTAAGGTTTAGGGCGGAGCTTGGGACCAAGCCAACTAAGGTACAGGCATCAATGGTGGAACAACTAGAATTGGGGAATCATGAGAGGCCGGTATTAGAGGGAAAAGGATAATGGGCTAGAGTAAACTACAAAGATACGACGTGTTGAGGCCATGGAGCAATTTGAAAACAAGGATGGGAATTTTAAAAGCAAGATTTGGTGACTGGTCGTTAATGTTAGTGAATATACGTTCCCTGAGGAATCCCTTAGGGATTAAACATAGCATCCCAGAAAACATGGGAAGTGACACTGTTCAAAGACTCTGGAGAGGAAAGGGAGTTTGGAGATGTGACCTTAATTGGAAAGGACAGGGAAGTCGTTTTTTTGAGGAGCAGGAAGGCTTGACGTGAAGGGTCTAGGCCCAAAATGTCAAGCTTTCCTGCTCCTATGATGCTGCTTGGCCCGCTGTGTTCATCCAGCTCTACACCTTGTTATCTAAGAAACAGAAGTCTCTCTGTTTGCTAGAAACCAAAAAAGCAAGCGAAACAGGACAAAGGCCTTTCAGCTGACCTACAAAGCTAAGCATCTCAAAATCAATGACTCACTGACAAATATCAACAGTATTAGGATCACCCAACATAATGGCAACAACATCCCACCATCTACTCTTTAACGTACTCAAGAGACTGATCTGACTTTCTTCTTTACCTATTATCTTTTGTAGACTCATCCCTGATTTCTGACCTGTGTGTGTCTTGCAATATCATTTTTGTTCCATTTAATAATTAATGAACTCACCCTTACATCAACTGAAGAAAGATTGGCAAAATTGACTCCTTTTAATTCATGAATCTATTTGGTTTGGGAGAAAGGCATGCACAAGGAGCGGAATGCTTTTTAGATTAACCCTGTTGCTCTCAATCCAGGGGCTGGGGATATAAAACAGGGGAGCCAGTTTATCTCGTCTCATGCAGGAACCTTACAATTTGGAGTATAGTGTAATAAACTGGGGAACCTCACCTGAATACTGGTCATAGCAGAGGAAGGGTTAGCAATGTCTTTGCTTGTTAATTGCTTGCAAAGGAGCAATTCACCTGTAACAAAATATGATTTACCTGGGATTTACTTTATTGTCATACTGTGTTAATTTTTTCCGATATTAAACAGTTGTTTAAGCACTCCAAAGAGTTGGCATATCTCCAATGATAATCAGAGCCAGTAATACTGACTTTAGGATGTGTCTTGTAGCTTGGCCACCTCACCATATCTATCAGCACTGAATACTTCACAAGACAAGGAGCAGTAATGACTGAAGACCATGATCTGAGAGGCTCGAGGAAAGACTAGAAAGAAACTTGCAGACAGACAGTAATCACCTGCATATCACTCTGAAGTAAAGTGAAAATAAAGTGAAATGTGCTTCCAAGCACTAACAAGAACTTTCCCTCAGATCAGCAGCCCTGTGGTTTAACATTCCATTGTTGAGAAAATAACAGTCCAATTCTGCCACTTATCAGCACATATGAGGTTCACTGCTGGCATGTGAACTGTACCCACTGGAGAGATAGACTCACATTCATTAATTACATGGCATTCCCTGCCTACAGGACTCAATTGCCTGCCCCTTATCATTCTTTCATAGATCATAGATCTTAGAATCCCTACAGTGTGGAAACAGGCCCTTAGGCCCAACAAGTCCACACCGACCCTCAGAGCATCCCACCCAGACCCATCCTCCTATAACTCCCCTAATCTACACATCCCTGGACACTATGGGCAATTTAACATGACCAATCCACCCAGCCACTTGAAGTAATTTCTCTTAACAGAAAAAAAATTCTGCTCCTGCACTGTTCATGCAATCTACTGTTCATTTTTGGAAAGCGTGCTCAATTTGAGAAGCAAAACTATTTGAAAGCTACCAGAGAAAGTAAGGTTGCCTCTGGAAGACACAGCTCTGTGCGGTCCTAACCCACCCAAAAAAGAGCCCACAACACTGTTGGCTGAACTTTCTTATATTTTGGCTAACTCATATTGACAGAGTTTTATGGAGGGTTTCTGTCCACAAGGCCTTGTAAGTTTTCTTGTGTGATCATCCCAAACTCACCTTGTTAAGTACTTGTCCCACCCATGGGCACCTCTCATCTGATATTTACTTGATTCTCTTACTTGCTGTAGCTGGAAGTCCTCACCGTTGCCAGAATATCTTGAGATCCCTGACATTGGTGCCATCTTTAAAAAGGCTTATGTGCACCTGGTCAGGAGTTGGCAATCCAGAGCTGCCCTGCATTTTTCATTAATTTGCCCAGTCTTGGGGAAATAATTGGCATCCACTTAGCTGAAGGGTGGTGGAGGTCCTGGTGGAAGGGTTGGTTTAGAAAAGGACTATGCATTTCTCCCAGGATTGGCAGAGGATGTCACAACACCAGACCCTACCAGCCTGGTCTGAGATTGCCACCCAGGTCAGTGAGGTCTCGACCATCTGGCAGAAGAAACCGCAATGTTGTGAGAAGGTCAAATACCATCCCCATCATGCCAGGGTAAATGCTACCATCCTCACTCTGCTTCTTCACACTCACACAATCTCTGGCAGCGCACCCACCTCGCACAAGGGTCATGCTAACCACTCCCACTACTGGCTGCAGCATCTACTCTCAATTGCTCTCACCCACCCTAACCCTCCACACTAACCCTGCATGGCCTTCACATCTTTCACCCACTCACTTGGGACAACTTACCATCTTTTCCAACAACACTAACAGCCTCTTTAATTTGCAAAGCCTTGCGGTTTGCACAAAGTTTAATGAACAGCTACTATGTGGACTGTTTAAAAGTAGCCTCATGAAATAGATGAAATACACAGTAAACGTTGCATGATTCACCAGATATATGAGCTAACAAGTGCATTTTTAAAAAATGTATTTCACCTTTTAGAACCTTTTAATTGTATTACAATACCATTGCTTCACAGTTTGGTAAATGTGCTGCCCTTAAATGGCATTATAGTGACTTTTGTTCTGGGAAGATTCCAGGTTGTGTTCCTGCCTTGGAGTGGTATATTCCCCAGCTATTTACAATGAGCCAAATGCAACCTCCACATAAAGGATGCACATTTGTCTCAACCATCTCATAAATAATTTCCTATTGCTTCTCCATAAAATATAATTTGCATAATCTAGAAAGCTCCAATGATAAAATTATTTGGATGGATGACCGAAATTTGTTTAATGTTATTTGTGTGTTAAAGTCACCAAGTCATTGATTCATACAGCGCAGAAAAGGCCCTTCAGCCCATCGAGCCAATAACTACCAGTTCAGATGGACTGATTCCAATTTCTTGCACTGGTCCCATATCTTTGAATGCTTTGATATTTCAAGTGCTCATCCAATTTTATTTTAAGATTGTAAGGTTTCCAGCCTCTGCTACATCCCCAGGCAATGCATTCCAGATTCCCTACCACCCTCTGAGTGAAAACCTTTTTCTCAAATCCCCTCTGAATCTCCTGCCCCCTTAACCTAAAACTATATTCCCTCATAATTGACCCCTCAACCAATGGGAACAGCTGCTCCTTACTCACCCTGTCCATGCCCCTCATAATTTTATAGTCGCATAAAACACTACAAGCCTCTTAACCTACAATTCCATCAAAACTACAGACCACTAAGTCCCTTGACAGCTAGTGCAATGTGCCATTATAATATTGTGCTAAGAAAGCTGAACTTTCAATCACTGGCCTGTCTTCAATTAAAGAAAAGTACTCCAGATGCTTTAAATCTGGGATAAGGATCAGATAATACTGTAAAAGGTCAGACAGCATCTGTAGGCAGGGAGAAACAGAGCTTTTTTTTTCTGGGCAATAACCTTTCAGCAGAATCTCAGTGAGCTAACAAGAAGAAAATGGACAAAAAGCACAAGTTTATGTAAAGAAATCAGTGTTGGTAAACCTGCCAGCAATTTAACTGGATTGATTGCAAATCATTTAGTAGCTGCTTTCACTCAGCGTTTCAGTGCTTGCATTCTAAGATCTGGTTTGGCAACCGGAATGAGTTTGCCAAAATCAACCTGGACAGCTGTATTAAAACAACAGAACCACAGGCAGCAGACAGTAGATTCAACAAATGCCTGTGAACAGAAAGCTGGCTTGCTTTGACAGTGCTTAGATATCTAAGTTGATCCGTTGAGACTATTTCTTTCCAGGACATTTCTTCCTCCCCTCAGTTTTTATTCTTCTTTAAATGATTGATTCTGTGACAGAAAGATGAAAATAACTGATGGAACAAAAGCATGTGCTGGAACTCCAGCAGTTTCTCTCAGTTTCCTGGCAATAGACCAGAATAGAAGCCACAACTAAGGAAGAAAGACACCTCAGTTTTTGGGAAAAGGTCTTAAAGAAAAACTAACTGGAACCACATGCTGATTCTGAATTCCAAACATCCAGAGAAGAGAGCTGTCAGTGTTCCCTCAACGGCTTATTTGATAGTCTATCTGAAATTGAGACACTATTAAAGGCTTTTCCTAGCCATCTTATCACTGACATTAATTAATTGAATACCTTTCATCACCAATAAACTGCTATACAGTTTAACTAAAACATGAAGTCTAGGATTCTTTGCCATCCAACTCATTAAACTGTGTGACTCTCTCCCACAATTCACTCCTGAAAACAGCAACAACCTCAAATACCGTAATGCAAAATGTGGCATATTTTCTGACAACACACTTGAACAGGAAGGTGGTAAAGAGATAGAACTGCACTATTCCTGTACAGTAGCAGAGTCAGGAGAATGGGGCTGGATGTTGATTTTGAATGATGCCACAAGGGGGCAGCATGTAGATGCAATTGCAACGGAGCAATTTGGTGAAGAAAGGATTTGATTTAGTTCTAAATGGAGAAAGACTGCAGAAAGGTCCACAACAGAGAAATATGGGAGTCCTTGTTCATGAATCACAAAAAAGCTATCATCCAAATTCAACGGAAAAGTAAATGGAATGTTGGCCTTTATTTCAAAGGGTAAGAAGTATAATCATTGGTAGGTTTTTCTAAAACTGTATGAGGTACTAGTCAGACCACAGCTGGAATACCATTAAATACTGTTATCTAAGAAAAGATATACTAATGTTGGAGGCGATTGAGAGACTGCTCACTAGTCTGATTTTAGGGTTGGAGGGGATGTCATATGAGCAGTTGGGTAGATTTTGTCTGTACCCGTTAGAATTTAGAAGAATGACAGGTGAACTTACTGAAACTTACAAGAGTCTTAGGGGACTTGACAGGATAGATGTTCTCGTCGGGGAGTCCAGTACCAGGGGACAGAGATGAGGAAGAATTTCATCTCTTGGAGGGTGGTAAATCTGTGGATTCCTTTACCACAGAGGGCTATTGAGGCTGGGTCATTAAGTATATTTAAGGCTGAGAGGGACAGATTTTTAATCAGTAAGGAAATCAAGAGTTATGGGGAAAAGGCGGGAAAGTGAAGTTGAAGGTTACCAGATCAGCCATGATCTCATCGAATGGTGGAGTAGACTTAATGGAGTGAATGGCCTACTTGTGTTTGTATGTCTTAATGACTTATAATCTATAGACTCATTAGCCTGACATTGACATTGGGGAAATGTTAAGTCCATTTTAAAAGATTTAATAGCAAAACAATTGGAAATCAATTTCAGGATCAGACAGAGACAACATGGAGTCAAAAGGGAAATCATGTTTGACAAAATACAGGAATTTTTCAGGTATTTAACCAGTAAAGTTGATAAGGGGCAGCTAGAGAGTATGGTTTACCTGGAGTTTCAGAAAGCTTTCTATAAGATCCTACATAAGAGATGTGCATGCAAAATTAAAATGCATGAGATTGAGGGTAGTGCACTGACATTGATAGAGAATGAGATAACAAGGTGTGGAGCTGGATGAACACAGCAGGCCAAGCAGCATCATAGGAGCAGGAAAGCTTGACGTTTCGGGCCTAGACCCTTCATCAGAAATGGGGGAGGGGAAGAGGGTTCTGAAAGAGACGGTTGGCAGACAGGAAACAGAGTACAAATAAACAGATCTTTTTCTGTGTGGCATGTAGCGACTATTGGGGTGCTGCTGGGTCAGTACTTGGATCCCAGCTATTCACATGATACATTAGCGATTTAGATGATAGAACTAAATGTAATATCTCCAAGCTTTCAGATGACCCAAAGCTGAGCGGGAGGGTGAGCTGTATGGAGGACGCACAGATGCTTCAAGGTGACTTGGACACTGAGTGAGTGAGTGGGAAAATGCATGGCGGAAGGGAAGATGCTGTGGCCTTGGTGGTGGTACTGTTAATGTTGAACTGAAGCCCTCTCAGATAAAGCTAATAAATCCCATGGAAGACCAGGGTCATAGGCCTCTGTGTTCCAGCCAAACCACACAGACCTTACTGAACAGACAAAAAGGTCTCATCTTTACTACACTGCTATCTGTTGGAGATTGCTGTGTGCAAATTATCTGCTACATTTCCTACATTACAACAGCAAACTGCATTTCATCTTTTCAAGAACCTGACGTTAAGAAAGCTCCATTTCTTGCAAATTTGCTTTCTTTGCTCACCTGGGCTTTCTCCCAACGCTACATGTCAAAAGACAGACACCTTCCTTTTGCAGGAGCACAATGTATTTCACTTTTCATAACCTCTCTGTGTGTGGCAGAACAGGCGAACTCTTTGGATCTGCAACAGACTGAGAGTTCTGCAACAGCTCTGAGTCTGAACAGATGCTGCCAACTTCAAAAGCGAGTGGAGAATGTAAGCATTCTCAGTTGACTGGCTGGCTGATTTGTAATGTAAAGTGATACCAACAACATGGGTTCAGTTCCTGCAGCAGCTGAGGTTACAATGAAGGATTCGCCTTCTCAACCTGTAAAGGTAAAGTTACTATAGTCCCACTGTGTCATTAGAGACGAAGGGACAACTGATCATGGTTTAGCCTGAGGGTCGCTGTGCTTCAGGAAGTGGGGGAGAGGTTAAATGAATGGGGTAGTTGGGAAAGGTGCTGTAAAAATGCAACACTTTTTTGAATGATTAAAATGTTAAGAGCAGTGGAGAAACAAAGGGATTTGAATGTTATGGTACACACATCATTAATAGTTGTGGTGCAGTTGCAAAAGTGATCAAGAAAAGTAAGGGAGGGTTGGCCTTGATGTTAAAAGAGTTGAATGGTCAGTGGATAAAGTAATGCTGCATCTCAGCAGTGATGTTTTGGTTTCAGTGGGCTTGCATCAAGTCTTATATTTTGAGTTTAGGGAATAGGTTCCATAAGTATAAAATAGAAACAGAAAAGGTTAGAAACATTCTGAAAACATCGGACGAGAAAGAAACAGAGCTGTGGTTGAACATTTGTTGAAATATGTATTTATTCTAAAATTTGGAGTTGGATCCACACTAGACTATAAAAGGTAAAAGGACTTCCTAACATGGTGAAAATTTACGAAATAATGACTTTTGCTTTTTATTTTATAATGTACCGTTGTCACTATGGGGTTCACTGTTTTCATATAGTTTATACTGGGTCAATCAGCATTGAAGTACTACAGCTTGGCATGGAGGGTGAGGGAGTTGGTTAGGTGAGGGGACATAACTTGGAATGTATTTTTAAATTCATTCATGGGATATGGGCATTGCTGACGTCCCTAGTTGCCCTGGAGGAGGTGGTGGTGAGCTGCCTTCTTGAACCACTGCAGTCCACATGCTGTGGGCTGACCCACAATGCTATTAGGGTGGGAATTCCAGGACTTTGACCCAGTGACAGTGAAGGAATAGTGATATGTTTCCAAGTGAGGATGGTGTGTGGCTTGGAGGGGACATGTTCTTTTGAATTCTACATTGTTTTCCTCACAAGTTACAACACGTTCAAGTTTTATATCATCAGCAAATTCTGAAATTGTCTGCTGTACACAAAGGTTTGAGAACACTAATATATATATGTATACATGCAAAGCAAAGGTCCTAATACTGATTCCTGGTGAACTCCATTGAAAGCCTTCCTCCAGTCTGAAAAATATCCCTTAAGCATTACATTCTATTCCACGTCACTCAGACAATCTTGTGACTGTCCCTTTAATTCGATGAGCTCCAACTTTGTTCTCAAGTCTGTTATGTGGCACTTGCAGTCCAATATACTTGAATAAATACTTCAACAACATTTGGTGTTAATGAGCTCCAGTCCCCCTGTAGTTTAAAGAATGATTAACTGAGCCTTAACAAGCACAAACTCCCAAGTATTTTTTCTCTGTACTGTGCTGCCTATGTTGATCTGAACTCGGGTAGCAGAGAAAGCTGTAATTGGGCTTGGAAGCTATTAATTCGGGAGGAGATCATCGGCAAGGAGTTTTGCTGTTGATTGAAATATAATGAGCCCTGAAGGAAAATAGACACAAATAGAATTTGGGTGAGGACTGGATTGTGGCTTGTCTGTATTACTTCATTCGATTGACTATTATTCTCATGTGACTCGATGCAGGTGGCTCAGCCATTCATTCTTATCCAACACATCTTGGTCAGAAGAAGGAATGTTGGCTGATTTTCCTCTACCCAAGATGGAGGATGTGGCAACAGCAAGAAAACTCAGATGTGAAATAAGGTACAATCTCCTAAGATGGTATATATTTACATATCTGTATGCCTCAGAAACCAGAACAAGATAAAAAAAAAACTGTGGGTGCTAAGAGGTGCAGGCAGTCCACACATTACAGATGGGTTCCATTCTTCAGAACATTCATCGTTTGATTAGTAGGTTGGAATACAGTATAATATAAAATAGCTGCTCATGAGTATGAGCAAAAGTTCACTTTAAAATTAATATTAACATGGAATCTCCTTCGTAAGTGCAAGCATTCATAAGTCAGAAGTTTGTAAGTCAGGGACAATCCATATGCTTAAAATTCCATGTACTGACCATAAGATAATTGGTGTTCGAAACTGTAACTCTTAAAAAAGTGAGTTAGAAGTTAAAGTATCACTATCTTAATTGATCAGAGCTGACAAGCAATGGAGATCTCCTGCAGAGGGAAAAGTGGCGGGCAGTAACAAAAAAGGGTTTGACCTAAGTTGCAGAAGATGAGGATACATGAGGATACGTGAGGATGGTACAAGACAGAGAAGCATGGTGTTGCAGTGGCAGCAGATCTCCGAGGAGACATAGCTGCAGCACCAGCAGGACAGGGCACAAAAGGAATTCCATTCCCATTAGGCACTGCCACCTATTCAGGGGAGACCATGGCCTAGCAGTAATATTACAGGGTTTATAATGTGGAGAGCCATGCCTGATGCTCTGGGAAGGGGGCATGGGTTCAAATCCTACCGTGGCAACTGGTGGCACTTAATTTAAATGAATAAACATGCAGCGTTAAACAAGAATTAGCTTTATTGTCACATGAGTACAGTAAAAAGTTTGCGGCACCATCTTAGGTACCTTGGTACAGATCCTAAAGTAAAAATTCTTCGGGAAAACAATTAGACAAGGTAAGGAAATGAAAAGTCCAGCAATAAATTAGAAAAACAGAGAAATAAGAGTTCAGAATAACGGTCCTTCCAACCCAGCCTGTGCCAAACTTCACCTTGAGGTTGGGCGTTTGAGTCCACGCTGAGGCTGGGAGTTTGTGTCTATGCTAAGGCCAGGAGTTTGAGTCCATGCTGAGGCCAGGAGTCTGATCTACACTGAGGCTGGGAGTTTGCATTTGTGCTGGGGCCAGGGTTTGAGGCCATGCTAAGGCCAGGAGGTCAAGTGCATGCTGAAGCTGGGAGTCTCTGCTGGCTTTCACCCTGGACATTGTCGATGCCACCCCAGGATAGGAGGTAAAAAGAAAAAGATCAAACAGAGAAAAGAGAGAAAAGAGAGAAACAAGAAGAAACGAAACAGATGGAATGGATGAGCTCTGGCTCAGGAGTCCTACTCTGCCACCACCTTGGAGACATTTTCTTGGTCACTCATCTAAGTAATAAGATGGTGACAATGAAACTATTGTGGATTGTTGTTAGAAATCAGTGTGCCATTTAAACAGTGAAATCTGACATCCTTACTTGCTCTGATCTACATGCCATTCCAGATCCACAGTAATGGAATGGACCTTTAACTGACCTCTAAAATGTCCAAACAAGCCACTCAGTTCAAGGGCAATTAGTAAGAGGCAACAAATGTTCTGCCATTGGTAACCACATCACATAAAGGAGTAAAAAAAACCTTCATCCTGTACCAGCTAAGTCAGTACAGAATGTGAATCAGATCACATGTGTGGGTTACTTTATCACTGGATAAACTCAGTGAAATTCTTTTTCTTCACTCTTAAATAATTGCATTTTTAAGTTTGTATTTATTCTTAGTCAACATGCATAGTATATTTGTTGTGGACTTTGGGTTGACTTGCATGTCCTCAAGGGAGCAAGTAGCTTTTCAAAAAAAAATTAAGTAAGCTCTCCTGTGTTCTGTAGTTATCTGTGTGTCTGCTTTCCATTAGCTGCAAGCTTCATCCATCATTTTAAATGAGATACATTTGTCTGGATATGACGCCTCACTGAGCAACCCATGACTGCTGGGAGTGAAGGGTCGATGTTTCATGTTAACTCAGTTTCATATTTCATTGGCTGATATGAAGCTGCATCAAGGCAGATAGTCTGTAATCATTTTCAACATCTCCACTGTTCTATGCAGCAGCTGCATCCTGAAGGAGGTAATTGACATTACCCTAGGTTGGTGTTGCAATGACTTACCATAAGTACTCACATATAATGGCATGTCCCACCTGAAAGGTGCCCCATTAGTCACTGTTGTGCCATAGAAAGGAGCACATTTCATTTGCACGTGTGCCGAGTGTTCTTACATTGATAAGTGCATATGAAAAGCTAGATTAAAAAGTAGATAGAAGATTGAAAGAGCTGTAGGAAGTAAACTGCTGATAATTACGGAGGAGATCAAAACCAGGCCAGAAACAGGTGTATCAATGCCCAGACTGAGCTACATGTCTGCCTGTGCTAATACCTCCAGTTAAGGTAATCCCCCTCACCAATTACTCCCACATTCAATCCCAAACTGTGACCTAAATTTTCATTCCTATGTGTGGTAACTAAGTTTACCTTACCTTGCTGCCCCAATTTGTCATCTCCAATGTCCAATATTGTGGTGAAGACTATTGTTAGCTCTTGTTTGTTCTTTTCCTGAGAATCACCTCCTTCTCTTGAAATCACTTTGACTGATACCATATAGAACTATAAGCACTGCAGAGGTTTGCATGTTGGTGCTCTAAGACAACTCCACACACCGTTACTCTAAAAACAATAGAAAGAGTGGACCTGTGCAGGTCGAACGTGTTTTTCCCATAACTAGACGTTCATATTAGAAAAGAGGAGGAAAATTATTACAAAGTAATATAGTAAAGCTTCTGTGAAAATGTTACTTATGCATGTTACTGGATGTTGAATTAGGCAGGTTTCATTCATTATTCTTACCCTGGCTTTCTCACTGAGAATAGATGTGGGCTCAATCATAACCAGCGCTTTTGATGCATAACGTGCCAACCAGCAGTTGGATAAGTGAATTTCTATTCTACATCTTCCTTACTTGCACTGTATTAGAAGCGCAGTTGGAAGATTCCACTTGCCAATCAATCCGATTTTCAGCAAAGCTTATACTCAGTGGGAAAGTCTTATTGGTGTTGGCAAGCTGTTTACTTATGGGGTACACCAATCCAAATCTACTACACCTATCGCTTCAGCACACAGGCTTTCCAGTACAAATTAAAGGGAGGCAATAAAGTGCAGTTTCCCAACTGAAATATTCTTCACCAAAATCCCAAATACATTGAGGTCAGCTGCGATGTCCCTTGTCAGCTCCTGGTTCAGAGGGTCTAATCAAACAGCATGAGTCCAATTCATTGCCACACATGGAGTGCTAACACACTGATGTCCACACGTTGCATAACTTGAACCTGGGTTTCTCTTGATCTCGTCTCAACAACATAGATTCCACAACAGCAGAGAGTTCTATATTGTTGAGTACTATAGGCCCTACAGTAAACTTTCAAAATGTTCACTGGCAATGGTTCAAACCAGAGATTTTTGGAATATTTTTAAAAGCTTCCTCAGTAAGCTGGGGGAAAAAGTAGAGCGTGATGTTCTTAGTACTGGTTTAGCTGATCTCAGCTGGTCTAATGACTGCTACAATTGATTTCAATGGGGCTGTGTGACTGAAGGGATAAACTCAATGAGCTTATCTGTATTATTGCGATAGCAGTGCCCCCTGCTGGAAGCTTTGTGACTATCCGAGTCAGAGGAGGTCGCAACTTTACCAATGATCCTCCTCCAGCTACAGGAAAGAAATGTTTGCTGGTACTGAGTGTGCAAGCTGTTGCATTTCTTTCGTTCATGCAAGTCTGTGGTATAGTGGAACGATGCTTCGGGTGTGTGATACTTCATGCACCCAGGCAGTGTCTGTCAAAACTAAATTGCTGCAGTATCCGTCATAATAGATTCCTATCAAAACATCAGACAAATTTGAACAAAATCATTTCAAAAAATTATAAATCTATACATGATTTTTATGGTCAGATAAATTTTATCGATCGTTGTACAAAATCATATATTTTTACATTTTGTCAGATAAGTTAGATAAATGGTATCAGAATAATGTTAAAAGATTTTTTTAAATTAAATCATTTAATAAGTCAGATCGCTTTCGCAATTGTTTTGAAATTTGTAATGTCTTCTAGTACCAGTGACTGCATTGCACTGGACTTTTACCTTCTGTGTCTGCTTCTTCCAAAGCAGTCCCTCAGAATGGAGGAAGACTTGCTTCCATTCTAATGGATTTTGAGATGGCTAATAGTTAAAATACATGAACAGTGGACTCTGTCACAAATAGGGTAGGTGGTGCTTCAAGAGTCAGGTAGATGAGTTGCTGGGAGGTTTCTGCCATCTCTCTGACACTTCCACTTTGCCTCTGTGTCTTCCTGACAAAGCCTCTCAATTTGTTTGCCATCATCCTGACTGAGCCTTCTCCATTTGATTGGTCATAAGCCAGAGATTCCCAAGGTTGATGAGAATGTTTGACATCTTCAAGAATGCCTTTGTGAAGTGACTCTTGATGTTCTTTCCACCTGGAAACACAAGCCCTCCTGTGTGGCACCAAAAAGACTTTGTTGTTAATAGATATGAGCCATTTCTTCATTGTTACTGTCAGCCTTAGGGTGTGCAAAGGTGACGCTCTCAAGTAGAGCAGGATGACACACCACAAATTCCACTTTTAGACACTTGTGAAGATGCTTTGTTTCTCACCACTTCAATGATGTGAACTTGACAGCATTACTGTGATCTGACCTGCAAAATCTGGTTCTTTATTTCATGCATGGATAGGTGGTGTTGTGGGTACAGGTTCTGAAATCTCTCTCATTTCTTTGCTGCAATCTTACATTGAAAAACCACAGACAACATGGACAGCAGCGCATAATAACGGGAACCAGGAATGAGTAAGGATTAACCAATGTTTGTACATGTGTATCATGTTCCTTATTCTATGAGCCTACTATTCTCCCTTAATCTCTCCTTCCATGTGAACTTTCCAAGCCAGATCCACAGCCAACCCCTTCTCACTGTCACTCTATAAGGCCTCGCTAGTCCCACTGTGGCCATCACAGTTCAGACTACCTCTAATCCTCGCATCACTCTCCTTCTTCATCCTCATTTATCTTTCCAGTCTTTCTTCTGTCTCAGCTGCTTTCAGAAAATCTCTTCCTCGTTCACTGACAACTGCACTTTCAAAATCCCAATTTGGTTCTCCATTCGCCACAACATTACTACAGTGACCGATCTTCTGAAGACACGCCCAACTCCAGCTTTGATGACTCAGTAAACTTGTCATTGAAGGTAAACCAAAAAATGGAGAGATTTAAGAAGAGGGCTTTTGGTTGGGGAAAAGTGCCGGGATTACTTTTGCATTCCTAAATGATTCAGAATAGTGAACAGTTACCAAACAACAGCAGCAAACAATAATATTTTATGTGGTCCAGCTAGTGAGTGGTAGTGAGTGTTCAAACCAGTTGTACACCGTTTCCTTTTAAGTTTGCCTCTCTTGGAATGAGGATCATATCAGGGAACATTCCTTCTCATCCTTCACAACTTGTCTATACCTTTAAGCTGGTTGACCACTCGATCCTTTTCCAAAGCCTCCCCACTATTGTCCAGCTCAGTGACAGCGCCCCATGTGATTTCAATCTTCTTTTATCTTGTCATAGCCAGAGAATCAGCTTGATTCATTAAATGGAATGTTTAGCACTTTGTCCATCACCTTCCACATTCAATCCTTCAACACTGATGTACAGTAGCATCACTGGTCATCACTTGCAGGCTACACTACACTAACTTTCCCAAGGGTCCTCTGACAGCATCTTCCAAACTCATGACCGCTACTGTCTCGAAGAACAAGGACAACCGATGCCTAGGAACACCACCACCTGCAGGTTACCCTCTAAACCACACACCATCCTGACTTGGAATTGTATCACTATTCCCTCATTATCACTGGGTCAAAATACTGGAATTCCCTCCCTAATAGGGGCAGCATGGTGGCTCAGTGGTTAGCACTGCAGTGTCACAGCACCAGGGATCCAGGTTTGATTCCAGCCCCGGGCAACTGTGTATCTGGAGTTTGAACATTCTCCCTGAGCCTGTGTGGGTTTCATCCAGGTACTCCAGTTTCCTGCACAGTCCAAAGATGGTTGGATGGATTGGCCATGTTAAATTGCCCGTAGTGTGCAGTGATGTGCAGGCAAGGTGGATTAGCCATGGGAATTGCAGGGTTTCCAGGGTAGGATAGCGAGATGTGTCTGGGTAGGATGTTCTCTGGAGGCTCGGTGTGGACTCGATGGGCCAAATGGCCTGTCTCCACACTGGGGATTCTATGATTCTATGATGTGATAATAGTTCTGTGGGTGCCCCTAGTTCTCAAGAACTGCATGGTTTAATAAGGCAGCTCTCCACTACCTTCCCTAGGGCAATTAGGGAGTGATAAATGATGGCCCAGCCAGTGACAGACACATCTCATAAATGAATTAAAAATAAAAAAGCCCCTTGCAGTGGCTTCTCTTGCTGCTTGAATATCATTATCTCTGGTGGCCCCCAAGGATTTCCTTGGCTCCCTCCTATTTCACACCCACAAGCTGCCCTCTGGAGTACACACCATTACTTTCCACATGTATGCTGGCAACACCTCACTCTACCTCAAGTTGTTAGTTTTCTTGCCTGGCAATGAGAATTGGAGCAGAAAGTTCCTCTGGCTAAACATTGGGAATACTGAAGCTAATGTCTTCTGTTCCACTCTCAGATCTGTTCCCTAGCCACCAACCATATTTCTTTCTGCCATCTATTTAAAGCTGAACCAGGCTGTTAAGCCTTAGGCTGTATTTTACTTCAAGATGAGTTTCCCACCAAGTATCTGAAACATAGCTTAGACCACCTTCATAACCTTGCCCTTGCCACAGTTCAACTGCTGCTGAGATCTTTGTTTATGCCTTATTTGCCTCTATCATTGACTATTTCAAAATACATCAGACTTGTCTCATGTTCTCACATCTTATTCAATAAGATCCTGGCTGACTTGTTTGTGTTTTAACTTCCAGATTCTTATTTACTCCTAAGCCTAACAAGAATCTATGTACCTCTACATAAAAATATTCAATGAGCCCACCTCCTTCTACTTCTGAGGCAGAAAATTCCAAAGTTTCATAGTGCTCTGAGAGAAAAAGCTTTTCCTCATCTGTGCCTGAAAAGGGCAACTCTTAATATTGAAATATTGACCCCAATTCTGGACATACGCACAGAATGAAACATCATTTCCTGAGCATTTCTGATTTTAATTTATCCATTATTGTTTGTGTAAATGAACTATTGAAATTTAAACTTTAGAAAAATCGACTGACATGAGGCAAGTTCATTGATATTTCATTAGAGCAGACTAATAAGTTAAAACAACATAAAAGGGACATACGAGGATGATTATATGATGCAAAGCAATTCATGCAACATAACAGATCAAATTTAGGGAGGAAGCAACACTTACTAACCATTGTGACAAGCCAATTAAAGTTAATCTTGTAATGACAATCTGACCAATGCAAGTGACATGAAACTGACACAACTTGAGATTTTTACACTATGTCGGGTAGTTTAATTCAATCATCTTGCAAGGTTAGCTGGAAGCACTAAAGATATTTTCCTTCAGGTGATCAAAAAAAATGCAGGTATGGATGGGGATAGATTATACCTGAACTGCACAACAGTTTGATGGGCCAAATGGCCTTTTCGTATTGCATGTTATCTTATGTTTTAAGAGCACAGGTAATTTAAAAGTTTTGTCTTGTATGTTCAAACACAAAAGTTTTCTTGCTTTCGATTTCACGTACTCAGACAAAGGAAGTCCTTTCACCTGCTGATCTACTCTTTAGCCCATGTACAGATTTTTTTCTCCTTAACTCTTAATTTTTGCGTTAAACTTGATCTTTTTATTTTTGGAGTGACAGGGGCATTGCTGGCTGGCCTGAAGTTATGCCATCTATAGTTGCCCTTGAGAAGGTGGTAGTGAGCTGCCTTATTGAACCACAGCGATCCATGTGCTGTTGGTTGACCCAGAATCTTCTATGACAGAACATTCAAGGATTTTGACCCAGTGATAGTGAAGGAATAGCGATATATTTCCAAATCAAGGTGGTGAGTGGCTTGGAGGGAACTTGCATATGATGGTGTTCCCATGTATTTGCCACCCTTATCTTTCTAGATAGACGTAGTTGTGGGTTTGGAAGGTGTTGGCTAAGGACTTTTGGTGAATTTCTGCAGTGCATCTTGCAGATTATGCACACTGCAGCTACTGAGCATCGATGGTGGAGGGAGTGGATATTTTTGGACGTGGTGTATGTTGTTGGATCTGCAATCATCCAGGCAAATGGGGAATATTCCAGCCTGACCATCCAGTTGCCATCCACTTTAACTCCCCCTCCCACTCTCCTGGTGATATATCTATCCTATTTTTTTAATTCATTCAGGTGTCACTGGCTAAACCAGCATTTATTGCCTAATTGGTCAGAGGGCAGTTAAGAGTCAACCAACAATCACCCAACCAATTTTTCCCACTGCCCCACCCCCAGAAAAAAATCAGCAATGAATTCATGGTCATCATTAGACACTTAATTCACAATATTTATTGAATTCAAATTCCATCATCTGCTGTGGCAGGGTTCAAACCTGAGTTCCCAGAACATTATCTGGGTCTCTAGGTTCACAGTTCAGTGACAATACCACTGGGCCATTGCCTCCCTTCTAGGAGGGAAGGGTACTGGGTGGGGGTGAAACCTCATTGAGGCTAATTGAACCCTGAGAGTTTTCCCTCTGGTTGCTATTCCCTCATCCTTTAAGATGCTCTTTAAACCATCCTCTTTTCACCAGCCTCAATACTTCCTCAGGAAGCTTGGCGCCAAATATTGGCTGATAAGGTCCATGTAAAGTGCCTGCATCCATTAAAGGGGCTACATAAATTCAAGTTGTACCCAACAGGATTACTTGATATTGGTCAGAAGCAGGAACCCTGGCCATTTTGTTTACCCCTTTCACACCAAGGAGCTATTGTCCTAGCTGATATGAAATAATTTAATACAGATTTGGGCCCTTTCTGATCTTCCTGAGGTTTTGCTCTCGGAGTTACTGATTTGCTAGCACCTACTTATACCACCAGCTGCAGCTACTACCATAACTACAGTGGATTTGCGAGACGGATGAATGTGACATAGCATGACAGCAGATTAGTAGAAGTAGCTACAGCCAGCGGCTGTGAATAAATATTTCTCCTCTGTTCATGGGAAAGTTTACACTTTGCCCTCTATCAACTTCCTAAGAGGGAAATCTCAAGCAACACAAAATTGCAGGCACAGAGCATTCCGCTACTCCACAAGGTTAGTGGGTACCTCCACCCTGAGCAACTACCTGCCTGTTTTCAGCCATGAGAATAAGAAACCGGGATTGGGGAAGAGGTGGGTGGGCACGGCTAAACATGACAAGCAAAATAAAGTATAAACGTCCAGTTAAACACGTCAATAGAGTGTGTACCATTGCGATTTTTTAAAAAGAAAGTTTTGAAAATTCCTGCATCTTTACCCTCTCAAAACATAAACATATACAATTACAAAAGCAAAACAGTGCAGATGCTGGAAATCTGATGTAAGGATAGAAACTTCTGGAAACACATCATCGGGAAGAATCTGCGGGGAGAGAAACAGAATTAATGCTTCAGTCTTTTGTTTTCAGAACTGAGGTAGGATCATTGACCTGAAATCTTAACAAATGCTCTCTACTTGAAAAGAAATCCCCTGGGTATAATTGATGCGTCTGTATTTGAGAGTGAGCCAGACCCTTTTTTTAATGCACTTGCAAGAGACCAAAAATGCTATTTTTGCAAGATCCTCAGTCCCAAATGCTGACAAGGAAAGGCTTTGAAAGAAGAGATTGAAGAATTCATTGGACAAATATTTGAGTTTACAAACTAAAGCTGGATTGCGTTTCAATCTGACCCACTGCAGAGAGAAATGCTTGTGAATGTACACAGATTACTGATTTAAATGCATGCATAAACGTACACCCACATACCTCCTCTGCTTAACCTTGGGATATTGTGCACAACCATAATGTCTTTTTGTTTTTCAGCTCGGGTCTACTAATCTAGTAGACACCACGGTTTGAATCTATATTTACAACAGTCATATTTTCCTAACATACACTCAGGATTAAATCTTTGACGATCCAGGTTAGTTTGGCTCAATTCAACACTGGCCAGACCAATTATAGAACAATTGGGTGAGGTGTTATAGCAGGAGATGCTGTTTTGGTTGGTCCCATTGGGTTTAGAGCATATCAATTATTTATTGTATTCGAAATGGCAACAGTGTGGTGTCAATGTAAGGGAACATCTCACAAATATTGGTCATAATGGGATTGAAGTTTTGGAAGGGAGAGAACAGAGCCATAAGAAGACAAACTACAAAGCAATGAGAGACAGATTGATTGTAGCAAGCTGGCTGAGCATTAATAGGCAAATCTACTATTAAACATTCGCTAAAATTTAGAATCCCTATAGTGTGAAAATAGGCTGTATTGACCCTCCAAAAAGCAGCCCAACCCAATACATTCCCCCTACCCTATCCCTGTAAATCCTATGGCTAACCCACCTGACCTGTACCTGTTTGGACTGTGGGAGGAACACACACACACAGGGAGAAGGGGCAAGCTCTGCACAGTCACTGGATGTGAACCCAGGTCCTTGGTGCTCTGAGGTAGTGGTACTAACCACTGAGCCACCATACCACCCATGTATAAGCAATGCACTCCTAAAAAGCAAATGCACCATTAGTGTAGTTAATCACCCATAGTCAACAAATGAGGCAGTATCAAAGTTACATGAATGTAAAGCGAAGTGGAAATTAGGCTGATTATAAAATACTATAATAAAGTATAGTGGATTAATGTGGTTAAAGATACAGATCAGCTTTGATCTAATTCACTGATGTAAACGGGCTTGAGGATCTCAATAGCTGACTCTTTTGCCAACTTTCCAGATCACCCTTCAGCTTATTCCTTTCCAACATTAAATCTCATGTTTCTTCAAGTTTACATCAGAATTGAAACCTCTAAATCTGGGGATCCTCTTTGTCGTTCTACTCTCTAATTCTCCAAGTCTTGAATATGTCCCTTCTGATTCAGAAACAAGTTGTGACATGTATTGTCTCAGATTTCGGATTGAGAGTAATGATGAGACAATGTGCATTGATTAGGGAGCATATCACATAACATCTTCTGACAGTTAAATGTAGAAATCTGGAAGTTGCCCTTTATTCATGGGCAGCAGCACTGCAGTACCTCACTAGTACATTCAATGAAAAGGTAGGAAGTTATAATACTTACCCGCTGCTTACATTGAATATGGCACAAAATGTTTGGGCTAGTGCTTCCAGGGTCAAGTGAATTTTTAATAGCCTAATAAGGGCTCAGTGGTTAGCACTGCTGCCTCACAGTGCCAGGAGCCCGGGTTCAATTCCACATTTCGGGCGACTGTCTGTGTGGAGTTTGCACATTCTCCCTGCATCTGCATGGGTTTCCTCTGGGTGCTCCGGTTTCCTCCTACAGTCCAAAGATGTGCAGGTTAGGTGGATTGGCCTTGCCCGTAGTGTTCAAGGGATTAGGGTTAAAGGGGGATGGACCTGGGTGGGATTCTCTGAGGGTCGGTGTGGACTTGTTGGGCTGACGGGCCTGTTTCCACACTGTAGGGATTCTATGATTCTATGAAATCCATGTTCAACAACATAATAAAATAGAACAAAGAACTGCGGATGCTGGAAATCAGAAACAGAAACAGAAATTGCTGGAGATCTGTGTGTGGAGAGAAAACAGTGTTAATATTGCAGGTCCAGTGACCCTTGTACTAGGAAAAGGTGGCATATATGCCAAAGACAGGGAATGGGCGGAGGGAGAAGGAGTAAGCGAAAGGCAGAAACAGAACCCAGAGACAATCTGTTAGGTAGATGAAAGGATGAATAATGGTGAGTCAGGGAGAAGGCAAAGCTAATAATGGCGATCATAAATAAGTGAAAATGGCTTGGCTGAGCTGAAAGCAGTCCATGACAGGGTGTGGGAGGTGACAGTGGGTAAAGGACATTGAGCAAAGTGTTCAGATTCTAAAGCTATTGAACTCGATATTTTGTTCTGAATGCTGTATTGTCCTCAAGTGGAAAATATGATGCTGTTTTTTCAGCTTGCACTGAGCTTTATCGGAGCACTGCATCAGGCCTGAGACAGAGACATCTGCCAGAGAACATGGTGGTGTGTTGAAATGGCAGGCAACTAGAAGCTTGGGGTCATGTTTGCAGACAGAGCGTAGATGATCTGCAAAGCAGTCACCCAGTCTGTGCTTCATCTCCCCAGTGTAGAGGAGATCACATTGTGAGCAGCAAGTTCTTGTTCAAGAAAGGTTATAAGGTTAAGCCCTGTAATTACAGACCAGTCACGTTTCACTTCAATGGTGGGGAAGCTTCTAGAGATTAGCACATAGAAAAGATGTGTTGATCAGGAAGAGTCAGCACGGATTTCTAAAGGGGAAATAATGTTTAACTAACTTGTTAGAGTTTTTGAAGAGAAAGCACAAAGATGTGATCAGGGCAATGCTGTTAATGCGGTATACATGGACTTTCAGAAGGCTTTTGATACAGTGCCAGATAGCAGACTTGTGGAGGTCATTATAGGTCACAGAATAAAAATGTTAATCGCAACATGGACTCAAAATTGGCTAAGTGACAGGAAACAGAGACTAATGGGTCAATGGATATTTTTCAGGCTGGAGGAAGGTTTCTGGTGGAGTTCCCCAGGGGTTGGTACTGGGATCCTTGCTTTTCCTGATACACATTAAAATTGTAGGGGCAATTTCAAAGTTTACAGTTGACACAAGACTTGGAAGAATTGTAAACTGTGAGGAAAGTGTAGAGCTCCTTTCTGTTTTGACCACTCTGTTTCACTCTGTCAGTTACTCCATTTATGTTTCATCATACCTGTTTCTCCTGTTTTGCGTCTCTGTCATTTCTCTGTTTCCCCCTCTGTTTCCCAATTCTCTTTCAGACTTTCTGTGTATCTATTACAGTTCCTCTCTCTGTGTTTCTCTCTCTCTGTTTCTCTTTCTATTTTCTCCCTCTCTGTTATTCTCCCAACTTATACTTCCATCTCTCCTTCACCCTCTGTGTTTTGCCCTGTCTGTTTCTCTTCTCTGTTTTCCCACTCTGGTTTTCACCCTCTCTGTTTTTCCCTCTCTGTCTCCCTCACATTTTTTTGGCCTTTCTGTGTATCTCTCTCAATTCCTCCATTTGTGTTTCTCACCCTCTATTTCACACTCTCTGTTTCTCCATTTCTGTTTCTGCCACTTTGTTTCACCCTCTTTATTCCCCAACCCGTATTTCTATCTCTGCTTTGCCCTCTTTTTTCTCCTCTCCATTTATCTTTTCAAGTTTATCTCTTTCATTTATACCCTTTCTGTTTCTCCCTTCCTGATTTTTCTTCTACTTCTCACCAACTCTGCTTTGCCCTCTTTGTTTCACCCTTACTTTTTCTCCCTCTCTGTTTCCCCTTCTGTGTATGACTCTCACTGTTTCTCCCTCTCTCTTTTTTTCTTGTGTTTCTCCTTCTCTTTTGGGTGGCACGGTGGCTCAGTGGTTAGCACTGCTGCCTCACAGCACCAGGGACCTGGGTTTGATTTCACCCTCTGTGTGGAGTTTGCACATTCTCCCTTTGTTTGCCTGGGTTTCCTCTGGATGCTCTGGTTTCCTCCCACAGTCCAAAGATGTGCAGGCTAGGTGGATTGGCTGTGCTAAATTGGCCATTCTATTCAGGGATGTGTAGATTAGGTGGGTCATAGCAGGATGGGTCTGGGTGGGATGCTCTGAGAGTCAGTGTGGACTTGTTGAGCTGAAGGGCCTGTTTCCGCACTGTTGAGATTCTATGATCTATGATCTCTATTTTTCCTTCTATTCTTCACCCTTTCTATTTCTTCCTCTCCATCTCACCCTCAATGTTTCTACTCTTTGTTTCTCTTCTATATTTCTTTCCGTGTTCTTCGTGATTTTTTTTGTCCTCTCTGTTTTATCCTCTCTTTTTCACCCTCAGTCTCACCTCTCTGTTTCTCCCTCTTCCATTTCTCCCTCTCTGTTTTGCCGTCTCTGTTTCTCCATTTCTTTAGCTAGTCTGCAGCAGTGAACCCGTTCTTAGGCTGTACTTTGATTCCACTTGGCCACACCTCCCCCTACAATAATCAAAACATCCTGATTCCAGAGTGTTGCAACTAGATTCTGAGTGAGGTTCCCCAATTTGTTACACTCCTTATGAGATACCCCAAATTGTTATGATCATGTGTGATGAGAGATGAACGAACTCCACTTCTTTATTCACTCTCTCCCTCTGTAGCTCCCAACAGAGCTTCATTTCTCCCTGACCAAATGGATTTATTTTTTAAAAAAGAAGCCAATTTAACCAGACTTTCTTAAGTTAACAAAAGAGTGAGTTCATTAGTTACTAAATGTGAGAAGAAATAATAGCGCAACACTCATCTACACAGATTAGAATTGAGAAATAAGTCCAATAAAAGTTATTAATATATATATGGGTCGTTTTCAGTCATTTGTGAAGAGTAGGTAATAGAATGTTGTGCCTGCTACATCCGATGGCACTGGTGGCATTGATGCCGGTGGCTGAACAGCAGATTTCAAGATCCTTGTCAAATCTACAGGTTGGCTGAGGTTGCCTGAAATTCTTTTGTTCTGACTCCTTTCAAAGCTGATTTACTGGCAGCGCTCAGAATGAGTAAGTTTTTTTTATTTCAAAAATATACTTTATGTATAAAACATATACTACATATATTGTATATATTTTATACATAATAAATAAATATAAATATATATATATTGTGTGTGTGTGTGTGTATAGCCACTAAAGTTTTATACAGTAGCATATGAAGAAAACAAACAAACATTGGAGTTTGACTCTATCCAACAAATGAGTAAGAATCTTGCCCCCTTTTACCTGCAGTACAGGTACATTTAATGGCGATTCTCAAACTTTGACCTTCCCAGCACACTAGTCCACATTCTAGTATATCAGACCACTAACTCACGGTTGGAAAAATAAAACACAAACATGTCTGCATGACCTGCATGTTATTTTAGATTTCCAGCATCTACAGCATTTTGTATTTATTTTTCTTCAATCTGATTGGTTGAAGATGCTCATTGTTAGTTGTTCTGCTTATACACACCATCAATCCCTTATAAAGGGTATCAGACTGGATAAAGCGCACGATTATAATTTGTCACTCAAAAGTCCACTATAACCCTGTGAACAACAGACAGCGTATAGGACAGATCTGCTGCTGATCACAAAATCTGCACAATTATGTAATGATGATTTACACATCGTCATGCTCATGTAAAATTTGATCAGTTTCTGGAGTAATATGACTTTGGCTTTTTACAGTCACGAGTCAAGGGGAAGCCATAAATGTCATAATCGAAAGTAAGTTTCCTTTCTGTCCGATCAGTGTTCCCTATAAGGACAGAGATATATCTCCCTATAAGGAGAGATACATTGTCTGAAGAAAGAGCTTGGAGATGAAATTGACTTCGCAGACATACTTTGAACTTTTTCAAAAAGTACACTCATTGGCACACACCGGAGATCTTTCCAAATGAACAGCCCAGTGCTCTGTTGTGTTTTTGTCATTTTCTGGCACCATTAATGCTTAAAGTGGTGGATATACATTCACACTGAGCTAGATGGTATGAGTCAAATTTGCAATGCAGACATAACAATTGATTTCTGTCCTTGTGTTAAAAAGAGGAAAATATCAAATAACTTCTTACTCTTGATCTTCATCCACTCTGTGATGTCAATTGAAAAGTATGCATACATGAACCTTTATTTAACATCATTGTGGTGTATTCTCTGATGTTCCATACCATAAAATATCTTTATGTTCATCCATTTGGAGAATATCCACTACAGTGAAGCAGTGATCCATTTGAATTTGACTGTAGATCAGAATTCACAATGTCTATGTTCGCTGATGCTCTTGTTCATCAGCCGCAATCTCAGAAGTATCACCTTAAGTCAGTGCATTTGGTAGGTTTGGCAACAATGCTGTTTTGTCTTGGTTCCATCATATGCAATTTTATTCATATCCAATTTCATAATATGCACTGACCCAATACCTCACTCTAAATGGACACTCATGCTGTGCATATCCAAGTAGTGAGTGTCAGTGAGTTAATTGAGTACATTATTCATTCCAACCAAGCTCATTTCTATCATTATCAATAACTGAACAGAAATTCTTTAAGACCTCTCACTAGACGATGATTAGGAGCAGGTACCCTAATGGATTCTACCTTACCCTAGCCTAGGAGTGTTTTATGGGAGCACTCTAAATATTACTCAAGTTGAGATCATGTAACTCAGTACAGATCATTGTATGTACCATTTTGTATCACAATATGCAATGCATTTGCCTATTAGGGATAGGTTAAGTTCTAAAAATGGTTTCACCTCATCCTGAAATCTTTCACCAGTGAGGCACTCACTTTTAAATTATTCACATGAAAGCACATCACCCTGATTAAGTCAATCACACTGAAGTTAGATTTTTTTGTCAGCTGTTTTAGAACTTGTTTTGTGCCCATACAAGGAATTCCTTGAAACAGAACCAAATGTGAGGGAAACTCCAAGTTCTTGAGAACTTCCATTTCATGTGCTACACAAAACTTCCTTGTAACACACAGTTTCTTTCAACAAATCATTCCATTTTCAGAATAAAGAAACCCTGAAGTCATCCAATCAATAAATGTTTGTTTGTAAGATGGGAATCCTCAAAACTTATCAATATTGTCTATGTTGAATGCTCGGATTGAGAACTCACAATTGTGTGAGTACTGTGTGTTAAGTAGAAGTTTTGTTGAAACTTGGAATTTCCCTTAACCACTTTATTACTGAAGCTTCATGTTTGGAGTTCTTAAACTATCAAGTATACTTTTCATTGTTTTCTGGCACTCTGCAGGATCCGAATATGCCACACAAGTTGAATCCCACAGCACAGATGCAAACAAGAAAACAATTAGAACCCAGTGATCCTTTGAAAGGCTAAAGATCATTGATTGGCACAGGGTCAAAACCAATCCTTTAGGGTCGCAGGTTCAATTTCAGATCTAGAATGAATTTATTGACTACAGCCAAGGAAGCAGTCAAGTCAACTGACCTCAGGCACCATAAGCAAGGAAAGGACAGAATCAGCTGGAGTTTCTACTTCAGATCATTAAAAATCAATTTCTGCTGTAAAGAAATGAAAGAGTTAACATTAGGTGAGAACAGGATCTTGGTTGGTTATAAAATTTTCCAATGTTAGAGGCTTACAGATGAACTTGAACTTTCAGAGTCATCCAAAGCAAGACAGCAGCATGTTAGGCACCAGAAAATTTCAGGAGCATAACTGTCAATGTTTGCTTTCTACCTACCGCAGCCACCATATTTGCATCCCAGTTCTGGGTTTCCCAATCATTTGGAGCAGGACATGGTGCAGTCTCTTTCATTCCATTATTTAAAGGATGAGGATCACACTTGAAGGATGATAGACAGAGTCAAAACCTGCAGAAATTGAGGATTAATGTGGCAAGGCAACAAGACATTACAGTAATGCCTCTCTGATTCTGCAGGTTTCAGAGTAGTTCTACTCCCACAGCAGGAGAAAAAAGGCTGCCACTGAAAATAAGCAGGTGTGGCTAGAAGTGACAAAGGAATTTAGGAACAGGAATAAAGTGCTTTGGTACATGATGCAATGTCACATGACATTCACTGACCTATCAGGGAAGAAAAAGTGAGAGGCACAACACATTCAAGCACAAACTCCTTTACTGTGCCTTCTCGAGCCTTCTACCGCATATCACTCCTCAGGTCAATACACCTTGCTGATATATCCATCCTTTGCCGATAAGGTAAATCCTTACATTCCCATTTGACCATCACTGACCCTCAACCTCATCTCAGTCCCATCCTTCACAGAGACTGTATAAATACTGAGATAACAAGGTGTAGAGCTGGATGAACACAACAGGCCAAGCAGCATCAGAGGAGCAGGAAGGCCGATGTCTTGGGCCTAGACCCTTCGTCAGAAATGGGGGAGGGGAAGGGGATTCTGAAATAAATAGGGAGAAAGGGGGAGGCAGATAGAAGATGGATGGAGGAGAAGATAGGTGGAGAGGAGACAGACAAAGAGGCGGGGATGGAGCCAGTAAGGGTGAGTGTAGGTGGGGAGTTAGGGAGGAGATAGGTCAGTCCAGGGAGGACGGACAGGTCAAGAGGGTGGGATGAGGTTTGTAGGAGATGGAGGTGGGGCTTGAGGTGGAGGAGGGGATAGATGGGAGGAAGGACAGGTTGGGGAGGCGGGGATGAGCTGGGCTGGTTTGGGATGCGATAGGTGGGGGGGAGATTTTGAAGCTTGTGAAGTCCACATTAATACCATTGGGCTGCAGGGTTCCCAAGCGGAATATGAGTTGCTGTTCCTGCAACCTTCGAGTAGCATCGTTGTGGCACTGCAGGAAGCCCAGGATGGACATGTCGTCTGAGGAATAGGCTGCTTAGCTGAACTCGTCCTCACCCTCAACAACTTCTCTTTCAATTCCTCCCACTTCCTACAGACAAAGGGGGTGGCCATGGGTACCTGCATGGGCCCAAGCTATGCCCGCCTCTTTGTAGGTTACGTGGAACAATCCCTCTTCCGTACCGACACTGGCCCTAAACCCCACATCTTCCTCCGTTACATTGATGACCGTATCAGCGCCGCCTCGTGCTCCCACGAGGAGCTCAAACAGTTCATCCACTTCACCAACACCTTCCACCCCAACCTTAAGTTCACCTGGACCATCTCTAATACCTCTCTGTCCTTCCTGGACCTCTCTGTTTCCATCTCTGGCAACCACCTAGAAACCAATATCCATTTCAAGCCCACCGACTCCCACAGCTACCTAGGATACACCTCCTCCCACCCACCTTCCTGCAAAAATGCCATCCCCTATTCCCAATTCCTTCGCCTCCACCGCACCTACTCCCGGGATGAGGCATTCCACTCTCATACATCTCAGATGTCCTCGTTTTTCAAGGACCGCAACATCCCCCCGTCAGTGGTCGAGAACGCCCTTGACCATGTCTACGCATTTCCTGCAACTCATCCCTCACACCCCATCCCCGCAATAACAACCAAACCAGAATCCTCCTCGTCCTCATGTACCACCCCACCAACTTCCGGATCCAATGCATCATCCTCCGACACTTCCGCCATCTGCAATCTGACCCCACCACCAAAGACATTTTTCCCTCCCCACCCTTAGCTGCTTTCCGGAGGGACCACTCTCTCCGTGACTCCCTTGTCCGCTCCACACTCCCCTCCAGCCCCACCACACCCGGCACTTTTCCCTGCAACCACAGGATGTGTTACACCTGCCCCTACACCTCCCCCCTCACCCCAATCCCAGGCCCCAAGAAGACTTTCCACATCAAGCAGATGTTCACCTGCACATCTGCCAATGTGGTATACTGCATCCACTGTACCCGTTGTGGCCTCCTCTACATCAGGGAAACCAAGCGGAGGCTTGGGAACCGCTTTGCAGAACACCTACGCTCGGTTCGCACTAAACAACTGCACCTCCCAGTCGCGAACCATTTCAACTCCCCCTCCCATTCCTCAGATGACATGTCCATCCTGGGCCTCCTGCAGTGCCATAACGATGCTACCCGAAAGTTGCACGAACAGCAACTCATATTCCACTTGTGAACGCTGCAGCCCAATGGTATCAATGTGGACTTCACAAGCTTCAAAATCTCCTCTCCACCTATCGCTTCCCAAAACCAGCCCAGCGCGTCCCCGCCTCCCTAACCTGTCCTTCCTCCCACCTATTCCCTCCTCCCACCTCAAGCCCCACCCCCATCTCCCACCTACTAACCTCATCCCGCCCCCATGACCTGTCCGTCCTCTCTGGACTGACCTATCTCTTCCCTAACTCCCCACCTACACTCATCTTTACTGGCTCCATCCCTGCCTCTTTGACCTGTCTGTCTCCTCTCCACCTATCTTCTCCTCTATTCATCTTCTATTTGACTCCCGCTCTATACCTATTTATTTCAGAACCCCCTTCCCCTCCCCCATTTCTGAAGAAGGGTCTAGGCCCAAAATGTCAGCCTTCCTGCTCCTCTGATGCTGCTTGGACTGCTGTATTCATCCAGCTCTACACCTTGTTATCTCAGATTCTCCAATATCTGCAGTTCCTACTATCTCTGTATAAATACTGTTTCTTTATCCTTTAAAAATAGTTGATTTTGTGTAGACTTGTAGGATTTTTTTGTTTCTTTGCATTAGAAAGCATACAACCACAAGAGACAGAGAGTCAAAGATGGCCCGCAATCATTTCAAACTGACCAGCTGCAGAGTAGGAAACACCATAGATAATATTGGGTCTCTGCTTACTTGGAGTTGGTGATGGAGAAATGGGAGTCTCCCATCTTGCTGATAGAATTAAACAGTCACATGAGCAGAATAAATACTCATGCTGATAGGTAGAAAAGCAAGCAATGAAAAATGATTATATGTACAATGATAACTGAAGATCATCTCAACTTGTCAATTCTAATTCATATCTTCACTCTCAAAGGCCCTTCAAGCATCCCTCAGGTGGAGGGTGCAGAAGGAGGATAAAGACTCCTTTCTCCACCAGTAGAAGGTATAATCACAGAACCTGAGCGCATATGCCACCAGTTCTATTTTGTACACCTCAATGAGACGTGTCACGTGGTCAATCACACATGAAATAAGCATGATGCGAGGCAAGCCCAAGCACAATGGAGAGTCTCCATTGAGAACACAGAGTTCTTCGTGCTCTGCTCAGATGAGCAGTTTGTGTACTTAAAAAGTAAAACTTACTGTCCCATGGGGAATTCCCACGTTACAAATTGCACTCAGTTTAAAAATGGAGATGGGCAGATTCCTAGATAACAAGGTATAGAGCTGGATGAACACTGCAGGCCAAGCATCAGAGGAGCAGGAAAGCTGACGTTTCGGGTCGAGATCCTTCTTCAGAAATGGGGGAGGGCATGATGTTTCATCAAGATGTTTCCCCTTCCCCTCCTGCATTTCTGAAGAAGGGTCTCAACCCAAAATGTCAGCTTTCCTGCTCCTCTGATGCTGCTTGGCCTGCTGTGTTCATCCAGCTCTACACCTTGTTATCTCAGATTCTCCAGCATCGGCAGTTCCTACAATCTCATGGGCAGATTCCCGCTGATTTCCAAACACGGCAGTCATTTCAGTTGTTTTGAACTGCTGCCTGTTTAGACACCCTCCCAATTTGTCAGATCAAAATCCCCCGCACCCCATCCTCCCTTGCTATCCAGATCATTCATGAAGACTGAACATTTAAAGAAGGTTTTGGTGTCTACTTCTAGGCCATAAAATCCAGAAAATATCATGCTAGTACCTTGTATCAATCAACTACTTCTTAAATTCATCTGAAATTCAACATCAGAAACATTGTGGCCAGCTGGATATTTGGTTAATAGCTTAAATTGCAAACAATTTACAGATAGATTCAAGAATTATGGAGTCCTGATAACAACCCTAATATTGAATGGGGAACTGTGTATGCTAAAGGCAGAGAAGGGGAGGAATTTTTGAATCGTGTACGGGTGAACTTTCTTCAACTATTTTGTTTCCTGCCTAATGAGGAAGAAAGCATTGCTGGATCTTGTCCTGAAGAATGAACTTGGTCAAGTGGAAAATGTCTCTGCAGAAAGAGCATCTCAGGAACAGTGAGTGTAATGTCATAAGGTGTATGCTGGTTATGGAGATGGACAAGTAACAATCTAGAATAAAACTACGTTGCAGGAATAAGCTTAATTTCAGTGAACTGAGGAAGGATCGGCTCAGAATAAGTTAAACAATGTTTGGCAGGCAGAAATGTAAGATCAATGAACGGCTTTAAGGAAGGGATTGTTTGAGTACAGTTTGTGTATATTCCCAGAAGGGAGAAAGGGAGAACAACCAGAACCGAGCTCACTGGATAATGGAATGGCTCGAGAAGAACTTGAAGGGGGGGCAAGGGACAGATGTCAGCTTCACAGTGTAAGAAGGAATTGGGTCAAATATAAAAAGTACAGAGCAGAAGTGAAAAAGGAAATAAGCAATGTTTCAGAACCGAACAGAATTAATTAGCAGCTAATAAAGAAGGAATCCAAACTTTCTATAAGGCAAACTAAAAATAAAAATATTGTCAGAGAAGAGCTGGGGTTAATGAGATCTGTTGGTGGGACATGGCTAAGATATGAAATGCATCATTGGCATCAATGATAACTAGTTTTTTGCAAAGGTGTAGGCAACTGAAATATTTTAGTTTTTTTTCTGGTTCTACAACCACATTAATTGGAACAAATTGGCATCACAGAGACAATGTGGAGGAGTCATGAGAACTGAAGGGCGTGCTCCCACTCAGCCAAATTGACAATAGTTACAAGATCTTGTGACCACAGTGTGCTTCACAAGGTTCCTGATAGCTGAGATCTTTGTGGAAGGTTGAAATTTGATGAGTCTGTTTCCGAGATGTAATATTGATTTTGAAATAAAATGCCTTCCTCCCTTGGTTATGAAATTTTCTGATTTTATTTACGTGGTACAATTGGAATTAAAGTAGGAGTAACACATTGCTATACACGCAGAGGAATAGGCATTGATGATTAGTTAAGCATATAATCCCGTTGAGACTACTGTTGCCCGACACCTTTTATTTGCCTCATTTTCTTTTCTTTACTCTTTTGTTTCCATGAAGGGAACTCTTAGTACTGTAGGGCTCCAGAAACACTGGCTGACCTCTGGCACTACATCCAAATGATCATGTTTTTGTGTGAACCTATTGATGAACTATTTAATCATACTTCGTCAACTTGAGTAATCATCAGGAATGCATCATACAAAAGTCTTTCTCCCCTCTGCCAAAGCTATGGGTCATTGGTCCAGGCGTGGTGCCTGACTGATAATGGCAATTCAATCACAGGACGCACTAATCCTTGCTCTCCATTCCAAACAACTTTACTTTCAGAGTATAGTTCTAAACATACCTTTAAAGTAGAAGACACTTCATAAGCTGATAAAGTATAGAAATCAGGATGGCATATTAACAATCTTATCATTGTGCTATTAACAATTCAGCCAGGATTCTGACTTGGCAAACATACAAAAACTCAGAAAAGGGATCAAATGTGTTCTTGGATAACAAGGTGTAGAGCTGGATGAACACAGCAGGCCAAGCAGCATCAGAGGAGCAGGAAGGCTGACGTTTTGGGCCTAGGCCCTTCTTCAGGGCCCTTCAACAAGCTCTACACCTTGTTATCTCAGATTCTCCAGCATCTGCAGTTCCTACTATCTCTGAAACAAATGTGTTCTTGCAAGAGTTACCTTTGCAGATATGTGTCTGATTATTAAGAATTTCCCTATAAAATAGTTTTCTTTTGAATTGTTTTTAACAAGATTGATCTTTTCATGGAATTGAGGTGGAATTTTCTATGCTGCTAACAGTTAGATTTATTTTAATTGGGTGTTAAGCATGTGTTTTATCATAGGACAGAGCTTTTTCAAGATAAGGAGAAAGGATATTATAGCAACTTTGATTGAAGCAACTGAATCCTTTTTAGTGATAAACATGGGGAATTTTCTGCATGTATTCTGTACGTAGGGAACTTCCCATGGAATTTATCATAAAATACTAAATTTTCTTTGAAGTGAGAATTTAATTATAATTACTTTCTTCAGCAAAGAGGGGTTTTTTTTAATCCTGTGGTAATTAAAGTATTAGAAATCACAAATATGGAACTAAGTACACAATGGTTGGGAAGGGTGAAACAGAATTTAGAAGGTTGCAAGTTCATGTCGGTGAATAATAATCAAAGAGAAAGTTTAGAATGTGTGCAGAAGTTCTGAGATTCAGAAAACCTAAACCAAGATCATTGGAAAGAGTTTTTGTAAATGAGAAAATAATTTCTATACATTTCACCCTCCCATCTGCATTATCAGGGAATACTGACCTAATGAAGATGTGGGCAGTTTGAATTTATCCCTACAACAGAAGTTCCCAAATTTACTCATTACATACTCATTCACAAATGGTAAAACGTATACAATTTATGTAGTACATTAATAGTGCCACACACTTTTAGAATCATCTTATATTTATATTGCACCTTGAAGATATTAAACTTTGAAGTTGCTGCATAGGAGCATTAGAAAACAATATATGACATTGATCAACATAAGGAGATATTAGGTCAGGTGACTACAGGTTTGGTCAAAGAGGAAGATTCCAGCTGGTTCTTCAAAAAGGAAAGTGAGGTGAAGAGATGCAGAGCTCGTACCCAGGCAACTGAAAGCACATACACCCATAGTGAAGAAATTAAAATCAGGGATACAGAAGAGTGCAGATTATATGAGTACAGGAAATGCAGTCTGTACTGAAGACAAGGTGCACAGCATTCAAATTGGATGACCCACACCAATAAAAGAAATCCAGATATGACCTCTGCAAAGCCATCACAGATTCCAAGAAGCAGTACTATACCAAGCTGGAGGCCCAAACCTGCCAAACAGACCCCTGCTGCCTGTGGCAAGGCCTAAACGACTTTACGAGACACAAAATGAAGCAGAGCAAGTTAGCAGACAAAGACACACCCCTCCCTGATGCGCTAAATTCTTTCTATGCTCGGCTTGAGCAGAATGCCAGTGGCCTAGCGGCACCTACTCTGTCAGCCATGGAAACACCTGTTCCCTCCATCACTGCTGCAGATGTCAGATCAGTCTTCCTGGGAGTCAACCCAAGGAAAACAACAGACCTGGCCAAGTGCACAGATCCTGTGCAGAGGTATTCACCGACACCTTCAACCTCTCCCTCCTACAAGCCAAAGTCCCCACCTGCTTCAAGAAGACCAAAATCATCCCTGTACCTAAGAAAGAAAATGCAATGTGCCTTAATGATTACCACCCAGTGGCTCTGACCTCCATAATCACTAAATCCTTCAAGAGCCTGGTCATGACCACTTCAGCTTGAGTCTCCCAGCCAGCCTCGATCCCCTACAGTTTGCCGACTGAAATAACAGGTCCACAGTAGATTCCATTTCCCTAGCCCTGCACTCATCTCTGGAACATATGGACTACGAGGACACCTACATCAGACTCCTGCTGATCGACTACAGCTCCACCTTCAACATTATTATCCCCTCCAGACTGATCTCAAAACTCAGTGACCTTGGTCTCGGCTCTGGCCTCTGCAAATGTATCCTCAGCTTCCTGACCCACAGACCACAATCAGTGAAGATAGACAACTACAGTTCCTCCACAATAATTCCAAATGAACACCATCTACAAGTTTGCTGACCATAGTGGGATGGATATCTAACAACGACGAGTCAAAATACAAAAAGGGAGATAGAGGGCAATGAAAACAACCTCTCAATTTCGGAAAAATTAAAGAACTGATCATTGACTTCAGAAAGAAAGGAGGAGAACACACCCTATCTACATCAATGGAACTGAGGTGGAGAGAGTGGACAGTGCTGAGTTTCTCAGAGAGTGACGATAACCAACAATCTGTCCTGGACTTCCAACGTAAATACAATAGTCAAGAAGGCACAACAACGCCTCCTTCCTCAGGCAGCTCAGGAAATTTGGCATGTCCATGAGGTCAGTCATCAACTTCTACAGATGTGCCATTGAAAGGAGACTGTCCAGGTGCCTAACAGCCTGGTATGGAAACTGCTCTACCCAGGACCGTAAGAAATTACAGACGGTAGTGTGTACAACCCAGACCATCATGGAACCCAACTTTCCATCCATGGACTCCATTTACATGGCTCACTGCTGTGGAGAGGTGGCCAACACCATCAAAGACCCATCGCACCCTGGTAATGCTCTCCTACAGCCTCTTCCATCAGGCAGAAGATACAGAAGCCTGAACACATGCAAGAGCAGGCTCAGGAACAGCTTCTTCCTGGCCATTATTGGACTGATGAATGGACTCTCTAGCCTCAAATATTGACTGACCTTGCTAACATGATCTCACCTAGCACATGTCCTGTGCAATGTAACCTGTACTTGTGTCTAAGTCATTTTGATCTGTATATCCTTACTTACTATGATCTGTATGTACTGCATGTAAATGAAGCTTTTCACTGTACTTTGGTACAAGTGACAATAAATCAATCAATCAGATATCTCAGACGTTGTGCCAGGAGGAGGTTTTATAACTACGATAGGATGAGTCCTTGGAGATATATGAAAATAGGAACAGAATTTTAAAATCAAAGTATTGCTTGACCAGGCGAGAATGTGGATCAGTGAGCACAGGGCCAGTAGGGGAACAGGACTTGGTCTGAGTTATGACAACACAGTTTTAGATTACTTTAGGTTTATCAAGGGTAGATTGTGAGAAACCTAACAGAGGTGAGTTAGAATAGTCATATCTAGAGGTAACAAAGATATAAATGAGATTTTCAGCAGCAGATGAACTGTGACTGGGCAAAGTCAGGCATTATTGTTGATAAGGGAATGCAGCGTCATAGTGGTGGCTCAAATATGTAGTTGAAAATTCGTATCATAGTCGATTATGACACTAAGTTTGTAAACAAAAGGGCTTAATCTAAACTACTGCCAGGTAACATCTTCTTCTTGACTTTTCTGGCCAAGAGCAGGTCATCCCATAGTGTACACAATGACTCTCATCGGTAAGGCAAAGAGACAGACCCTGAAGCTATTCCAGCCAGAGCCAGAATCAAACCCCGGGCTTTCGGAAACAAACTGAGCCGTCCCAGCAGTCCAGCCAACTGAGCCAACTGGCTGTCAGAGGACTCCAAGTTGTAGCAGTAACACACTTTTATTTTTTTCTATTCTTTTATGTGGTGTGGGAGTCACTGGCAGCGTCCCCACTTGTTACCCATCCCTAATTACCCCTAAACTGAGCAGCCTGCCAAACCATTTTGTGGTGTTGTAGCCAGGAGGCATGGTTAATACAGACTCTCACCTTTTTTTCCATGGCTAAGCAAGGATCCCTTCCACTTTCCTGCCTGCCATTAACATGTGCTGGAAGGATTTACAAGTTGGTATTCAGCCTATGTGGCTGGGTGATGAACATACACTCCTTGGCTATGAAAGTATGGGAATGATACTTGAATGCAGATCTTCTGATTCATAGACAAGGATGTTACCCACTGAACCACAAGACCTCTGTTATTTGGTAGCTAGGGATGGAAATTTGGAGTGGGGACAGAAAACAGTGGCTTCAGGCCATCCAAAACTTGAATGGAGATCATTTCTGCTCATCCAACTGAATGTCAGGTAAGCATTCTGATCATTTTGCAATAGTGGAAGTTTTGAGAGAGGTAGTGATGAGTCAGGGCTGGGTCTTGTCAGCATACACATGAAAGCAAATAATGTGCTTTTGGAGGGTCCCATCAAGGGACAGCATATGGATGAGAAATGGAAAGGGGCCAAAAGAGACCCTTGAGATAATGGAGTGGTAGCAGAAAGCGAAGCCATTGCAATTGGTACTCAGGATGGCTAGATAGGAATGGAACCAGGCGAGACTGGTCTCTACCCAGTTAAACGATGGTGGAAAGGCATTGGAGAAGATGGTTTGGTCAACTGTGTCAAAGGTTATAGATGTTGAGAAGGGCAATGAGGGAAAGCCACTTTTGTCCCAATCATACAAGATGCATTTTGTGGTTTTGAAAGACGCTGCTTCAGCATTTTTGGCAGCGGAATACACAAACCTGATTAGAGAAATTCAAACATGGAGTTCCAGGAAAGATGTGTGCAGAATTAGGAGACAACAACACATTCCAGAGCATTGGAGAGGAAAGAGTGTTGGATATGGTAGCTTGCCAGCATAGCGAGGTGACACATGACAGATGCTTATCTGAGTGCATGCGTAAAATGTAAAAAAAATCGGATTTCCAGCCTCCTGCCATTCTAGATTAAACCCTCCCCCACAGTACCAGTGAATGTCCCATGAAGATATTGGCTTCAGTCCTGCTGGGTTGCAATCTGTCCAACCTGTACAGAATTAGCCCCAGTTACTCAGGAATATAAATCACTCCCTCCTAGAACATCTCTCCAGCCACCCCTTCATCCCAAATATTCTCCTATTTCTGATCTTATGAGCAATCAGCACTGGGAGTAATCCTGAGAATGCTACCTTCTAGGTTTTGCTTTCTCCACTTCCTGGGTGACTTTTTTCCTCATTTTCTAGATGATGCCGACTATCACTGGTTCCTCATTTTGCCTGCTTCTATGACAATTTAACACAAATTAATGAACAACCTCAATATTGCACCTGGTAAGTGTGCCAAAGATTTCTCCGAAGTGTACATCTGCTGATGTATGCAGTTTTCCCTGCGTGTATAATAATTTGATTTGAGTTATTATTGTCACATGTACTTAGGTATTGTGAAAAGTTTTGTTTTGCTCACAGTACAGGCAGATCAGACTATCAAGGTGCATTAGGATTATAGAACAGAGCGGGGAATACAATGTTACGGCAAACGTGCACAGAAAGCAAGATCAAAATTAAATTTAAATTTTGAGAGGTCCATTCAGAAGTCTACTAACAGCAGGGAAGAAACTGTTCTTGAATCTATTCAGACATGTATACAAAATTTTATATCTTCTGCCCGACAGAAGAGGGTGAAAGAGAGTATATGGAAGAGAGTACTGGTTCATAGGCAAACCCTATAAGGTGGAATCACAATCTCTGGTTTTGTGGAGGTACCCTTGCTAATTCTTTCTCAGTTAGGAGGGGCATGAGGGGTGCTCCGTTAGATGTAATATCCTTATACCTGTAGTCAAATGCATTCTATTTGTAGGATGGACTGGAGTCATTGGCCCTCATGTATACCAACTCTTTTTACTGGCTCCAAGTGCCATATGCTGTACCCTTCTTCAGAAAAGGGTCCTGACCCGAAACTTCAACTCTCCTGTTACTCTGATGCTGCCTGGCCTCCTGTGTTCCTCCAGCTCCACACTGTGTTATCTCTAACTCCAGCATCTGCAGTTCTTGCTATCTCTCAAGCACACAGTGACTTCTCGAATACCTTCTGTATCTCTAATAGTGTGAAACAGGGAGACCACAAATCTATTCACCATCTTCTTTGGCACGGTGCTGCAGTACGTCACAGAAGACCTTAAGGAATGACATTCTGTGCTTTTCTGGACTGACTGAAATCTTTTCAATTTCTGGCATCTTCAGGCTCACACAATGGCACAAAAGAAACTCATCCATGAGCTGACATGTATATCTTCCAGGGTACTTCCATATGGCTCTGCCTCCTCATGTTCTGGTAACAAGGCCACATCATAGATATTGAAGTCCTGGAAGCAGCCAGCTGGGTTGGGTGAGTCACGTTTCCACAGGGACAGATTGCATTGTACAGACAGCTGTTGACTTGTAAAGGAACAGAGGGCCCCACTGGGGACAGAACAGATCTCTCGTACCAGTTTCACCTAATTCTAGAACAGATCAGTCAGTTTAATATAATAGTACTATTTATAATTAAGGCACCACTCCAATATTTATCATTCCCTCCTACTTGACATTTCCCAGAATAGCTTTCAGATACTGTAAACCACTATAACCACTATAACTGCAAATTATAACACATCTAAGCAAACTCTGTACTAGATGCATTAATTTTCCTGTGTCCTATGTGTTTAACTACATCTAAAAATAGAATTGCTTTCTTTGAATATTTTGAATATTTTGTTTCTTTGAATATTTTGTTTTCTCTAAATAGTAACATTTCAGATTAAAATATTTCACATTTTAATGACGCAGTGTTACCACGTCATATACACTTCAAATTTAAATTGGGATTTGCGTATATTTAATTAAAAAAATGCTATTTGACAAAGAGACCAGATCAGTTTATGAATTTGGTAAAAATAATTTAATGTTTTATTGACAAAACAAGCAGCACCCCAACTTATCAAAAAGCTAAAAGCTGATCAAGCCAAACCAAAAGACTCCATTATGCATTCAGCTTCCATTAAATGTTGCACTACATTTTACTCTATCTCAATCCAGCTTTATCATCCCCCACCATCTCCTATTGCAGTCATTTCAAATTTTTGATTTTCTAAGTGACCTTGTTCCATTCTATCTCTGCAGCTTCCTCCAACTTTTGCCCTTTGTTTTACTGACCTTGAATCCATGTATCATTCCTTCTGCACCTGGTCAGAAATCACTTGACACTAGGTTATAGTCCAACAGGTTTATTTGAAAACACAAGCTTTCGAAGCGTCAGTCCTTCTTCAGGTGTGAGTGTTGGACTATAACTTGGTGTCGTGTGATTTCTGACTTTGTCCACCTCAGTCCAACACCAGCACCTCCACTTCTGCACCTGGTACTTTGATGGCAGATTTTGCATATATCCTTTCCCCAGCTGTCTGCTTCTCTCCCCCTCTACCTCCTTTAAGGCACTCCCTACTTCTTTGACCAAACATTTGGTCATCTGTATCTCTTCAAGACTACTCATTTGGTTCACTCAAGACTTTAGGGAAGAAAACCTACCTTCCTTACCTGGTCTGGCCTACTTATGAGCCTAGGCCCACAGCAATATATTTGACTCTTAATTGCTTTTTGGGCTACTAGGATGGGAAATGAATGATGGCCTAATCAGCAACACTAATATTCTGTGAATTAATTAAAAGTGCTCAATGTCATACTTTGTTGTTTGATGCTCCTATGAAGTGCTTTAGATATTTTCTTACAGTAATGTTGTGATATTGGATGGATACATTTTTTGCAGTACATCTCTTCCTTTGTTGTCTTTCTCAAATACTGCTCTGAGACTTTTGTTCAGTGACTGGGCATTTTTAACTAAACAGACTGGAATGTTTTGCCATGATAAGGCACCGTACACACTAACCACCAAACAACTCATACTCTTCAGCCCCCAAAATCTACAATGAGCCAAGAAGATAGAAACTAACAATAATTATAATTGATATACATCTGTGGACTGCCAGGGATAGAAGCCCCCTCTATCTATCACTTGTTCACTGTGCAAAACATACAACATGAATGGAACATGTACTGAAGATACTGGAGAAACTGTCTGCCAGCATCTGTGGAGAGAGGAACAGAGTCAATATTTAAGGTTGAGTGCAGTCCTTACATCAAAATGAAAGATCTCTTGACCCAACTTGACACGTTAATTTGACACAGATGTTGCCAGACTTACTGAGTTTTTCCAGCATTTTCAAATTTTATTCAAATAAGTTAAGACATAGTCAACATCACAGAAAAGGGCTGAAACCAGGTTATTTACCACAGATGAGACCATTCTTTAGAAACAGGAACCCAGTAAATTTCCCCTCCCTCAGCTGTTTTTCCCTTGGTGACATTTCCAAGCTACACAGCTTTCCCACTCGCTCAATTTCTTTTGAACGAAAACAATGTTAGTTACAGTGTATGGTGGTTAAGAGCCATAAAAAACTAGAAAGGTTGCAGCTTCAATGACAGTTCTGTGCTGAGTTAATTTCTGCTCTGTCATTTTGCTGGGGGAAATGTTAAACCTCATTGTCTCTTGACTCAAGCAGATACAATTATCACTAACCCAGGGGAAAAATCCGTTTTTATGAGGAAAAGCACTGGCAGAGTGTAAGTTACATAATTTAGGGGTTTAGTTACATGATGTTATAAGTTCAGGCCTTTACTCTTTCCAGTAAACATGAACAGTCTTTATTAAACATAACTTTGTTAAATATGCAGGGGATTGCAAGAGAGAATTGCTGGATTCTGGAACCTTATGGACTCAGGCCCATGTTCCATATGTTCTGACCTCACTCTGATACTTTTGAACATGCTCTGTAGCTATTCCTGTAGTGAAGGTATAGTTAACCCTTTAGTCGACATATATGTCACTAAAAACAAGGACAGAGAAACAGAATTACAACAAAAAGACTAAAGGGATATTAAGTTTCATTGTGAAAAGTTCAGAATGTAAATGCAAAGAAGTCCCATGGTAATTGCATGTACAGTATCAGTGTAATCTGAAAAGGAGGAGGAGGCATGGTTGGATTTCTCTGAGGTGATCAAATCCCACCATATCATTCCCAAATCAATTAGCTACAAGCAAGAAGAGAGACTTAATAATTGACATATGAAGCTTTCATGATCATAGTGCACATGCCATCAGTATACTGGAACAGATGTTTGGGCAGATTAGGAAATGGTTTGCAATATAACCCCACTGAGGACTCAAAAGTCATGCACATTGTACCCTTTCATCTTACAAAAAGCTAAAATAAGTAAATAATTAACCATTGCCCACAAAGACAAAAAAAAGTCTCTCTCCAATACAGGGGGAGAGAGAGAGAGAGAGAGAGAGAGAGACAGAGAGAGATAGTCATATATCATTAGACAGGCACCACGCTGCAGCACTAGGCCTAGGTGCAACCATTGGTGGGGAGGATCGAGAATGATGACATGCCAGTAGATATATTCGCTGGGTTCGTTTCCAGCCATGGGTGACTGTTTGTGTGGAGTTTGCATGTTCTCCCATGTCTGCGTGGGTTTCCTCCAGGTGCTATGGTTTCCTCCCATAGTCCAAAGATGTGCAGGTTAGGTGGACTGGCCATGCTAAATCGTCCAGGGATGTGTAGGTTATTCAAATAGCCATGGTTAATGCGGGTTACAGGATAGGGTGGGGGTGGATGGGATGCTCTTCGGCGGTTGGTATGGACTCGATGGGCCGAATGGCCTCTATCCGCACTGTAGAGATGCTATGATTCTATATGTAATCAGTATACATGGCACCTACTCTCATACCCAAATGGCCTCATTCTTCAAGGACCGCAACTTCCCCCCCACAGTGGTCGAGAACGCCCTCAACCGTGTCTCCCACATTTCCCGAAACACATCCCTCACGCCCCGTCCCCGCAATAATAACCAAAAAAGAATCCCCCTCATCCTCACATACCACCCCACCAACCTCCGGATCCAACGCATCATCCTCCGACACTTCCGCCATCTGCAATCAGACCCCACCACCAAAGACATTTTTCCCTCCCCACCCTTATCTGCCTTCCGGAGGGACCACTCCCTCCGCGACTCCCTTGTGCGCTCCACATTCCCCTCCAGCCCCACCACACCCGGCACTTTTCCCTGCAACCGCAGGAAGTGCTACACCTGCCCCCACACCTCCTCCCTCACCCCAATCCCAGGCCCCAAGAAGACTTTCCACATCAGGCAGATGTTCACCTGCACATCTGCCAATGTGGTATCCTGCATCCACTGTACCCGTTGTGGCCTCCTCTACATCGGGGAAACCAAGCGTAGGCTTGGGGACCGCTTTGCAGAACACCTGCGCTCAGTTCGCAACAAACAACTGCACCTCCCAGTCGCGAACCATTTCAACTCCCCCTCCCATTCCTCAGACGACATGTCCATCCTGGGCCTCCTGCAATGCCACAGTGATGCCACCCGAAGGCTGCAGGAACAGCAAATCATATTCAGCCTGGGAACCCTGCAGCCCAGTGGCATCAATGTGGATTTCACAAGTTTCAAAATCTCCCCTCCCCCAACCGCATCCCAAAACCAGCCCAGCTCATCTCCACCCCCCTAACCTGTTCTCCCTCTCACCTCAAGCCACACCCCCATCTCCTAACATCATCCCGCCCCCTTGACCTGTCCGTCCTCCCTGGACTGACCTATCTCCTCCCTACCCCCCTACCTACACCCACCATTACTGGCTCCAACCCCGCCTCTTCGACTTGTCTGCCTCCTCTCCACCTATCCTCTCCTCTATCCATCCTCTATCCGCCTCCCCCTCTCTCCCTATTTATTTCAGAACCCTCTTCCCCTCCCCCATTTCTGATGAAGGGTCTAGGCCCGAAACGTCAAGTTTTCCTGCTCCTATGATGCTGCTTGACCTGCTGTGTTCATCCAGCCCCATGCTTGTTATCTAGGATTCTCCAGCATCTGCAGTACCTTTTATCTCACCTATAAAGGGGCAATCTGATTGAGATATTTAAAATACTGAAAGGAAGTTGCTTATCTAATTGGAGAGCAGGCTCCCCTATAGGTGCGGAATGTAGAATGAGAGAACCAGACCTTACAAATCTAATTCAGTAAGCTAAAAGCAAATCTAAAGAAAACTTTTCGTACAAAATGTGTCCCAAAAAGCAATGGATACAGAGTTAACTGAGGTATTTAAAAAGGAGACATATGGATTTGCAATAAGCATAAGTCAGGGACTAGAATGAGAAAAACAGAAGAAATATTTGGCAAACAAAATGATACGGTGAGGTCAATAGCTCAAATGACCAATTCTATTCCACCCCCGGGTGATTACATTACCTGCTGTACTACAGAATATCTGATAATGCCCTACCCCTATTTCAGCATGGCATCAGAGGGATGGATGAGCTACATCCTAGGATATTAAAGGAATTAGCTACAGAAATACTATATATATTGATTATAATCTTCCAGGAATGCTTAGATTCTGGAAAAGTCCCAGAGGATTGGAAAACTGCCAATGTAACACCTTTATTTAAAAAGCGGGAGATAAAAAGGGCAACTAAAGGTCAGTTAGCTTAACATTTATTGAGAAAATGTTAAGTCTATTATAAAGGATACAATAGCAGAGCATTTAGAAATACATAAGATGTTTAACCGGAGTCAGCATGGTTTCCCGAAGGGAACATAATGTCTGATTAGACTTTACTAGAATTTTTTGAAGAGGTAACAAACAGGATGGATAAATGGGAAGCAGTGGATCTAATATTCAATGGATCTAATAAGAGGAGACTGCATTGGGGAAACGAAGCGTAGACTGGGTGACTGCTTTGCAGAACATCCTCGTTCTATTCACGAAAAAGACCCTGAGCTTCCATTTGCCTGCAGCTTTAACACACCAGCCTGTTCCCTGGCCAACATCTCTGTCTCTGCAACGCAACCTAGAAAAATAAAACCTCATTTTCTGCTTGGGGACCCTGAAGCCCTCCAAACTCAATATCAAGTTCAATAATTTTAGGGCCTAAACTCTCCCATGTCATAGCCCTCTACCCCACACACAGCCTGCCATTACACACTACCTTTTGTTAGCCACTAACAGTCTCCATTAATGGCTATTCGCCCTCCTAGCCAGATTGTTATCAACTCCCTTGTCTATCCAACTGTTCTTCTCTCTCTTCTGGCTCTATCCTATTGTTTACTCCCTACCCCATCTCCATCTTTATTTTCTGCATATAAACGGACCTTTTCCCAGCTACCATCAGTTCTGAGGAACGGTCACCGGAGCCGAAACGTTAACTCTGATATTTTCCCTTCACAGGGGCTGCCAGACCTGCTGAGCTTTTCCAGCAACTTCTGTTTTTGTTTGTGATTTACAGCATTCACAGTTCTTACGGTTTTTATTGAGTGCTTCTGAACTAGCTATGCCTGGTGTACCTGTTCCTCAATGTTACTGCAACATAAGAAATCACTGATGCATTTTTTAAAAATGCTTGTTAAATAGAAGACAAGGATTTGGGGATAAGGGGTGTATTTTCAAGTTGGCAACCTGTTAACTAGTGATGTGTCACAGGGATCAGTGGTCACAATTATTTACAATGTATATTAATAACTTTGGACGCAGTCCAGAGAAGGTTCAATAGACTGATACCAAGTATGGAGGGACCACCTTATGAGGAGAGGTTGAATAGATTGAGCGATTGGATTTTAGAAGAATGAGAGATAGCTTTATTGAAACATATTTAGGGGACTTGACAGGGTAGATGTGAAAAGGGTGTTTCCCCTTGTGAGACAGTCTAGGACGAGAGGGCATAATCACAGTGTAAGGAGCTGCGCAGTTAAGGCAGAGATGAGGAGGAATTTCTTCTTTCATAGGGTTGTGAATCTGTGGAATTCTTTACCACAGAAGGCTGTGAAGGCGAGGTCATTCAGCAAGTTGAAGGCTCAGATAGGCATATTTTTAATCAGTAGGGGAAACAAGGGTTATGAGGAAAAGATAGAAATACGGAGCTGAGGTTTATCCGATCAGCTATGATCTCACAGAATGGCACAGCAGACTTGATGGGCTGAATGGTCTATTTCTGCTCCTAGGTCTTATTGTCTTGTGGAGCTAGCTGCAGTGAAATTCCCATCTCAAATGACTAGGCACTTTATTTACATATTCCTTTGCAACAATGTATGTATGACACATCATTCCTTGAAAATCGGGTGTGTAGAATACCAGACTTAAATTATATGAAATGCGTGGCCTGGGCTACAAGTTGAAAGTACCTTTATGTGGAAAATCATGTAAAGGTCAAAGTCATGTTAAGACAAAAATATTTCAAAATTTTGTAAACAGTTTTTTTTCTAATTTATATCTTCCTATTGGCACTGAAACTTCCTTAAACTTAGTGCCAGTTCTGGAAATTATTTATCTTTTGTCCCAGCATCATAAATGGCAGCAATGACATCTTGTGACTTGAAATTGCCCTTTGGATGATGACCAACACAGGGTTCCAGGCAGTTTTGACTGGAAGGGACTATGTGACTAGCCCATTGGTAGAAACATCACTACACTTGCAGACAGATCTGTCAGTCTGGCTCCTTTGGACAATAATTATTGCAGGTGGAAATTTCAATGACCAAAATGAACTTGGGAGATATGTGTAATCACCTGACTGTACTAATTATTTGGAAGCAAAATTTTTAGGGTGGCAGTGTGGTTCAGTGGTTGGGACTGCTGCCTCACAGCACTGGGGACCTGGGTTTGATTCCAGCCTTGGGTGACTGTCTGTGCAGAGTTTGTACATTCTTCTCGTTTCTGTGTGAGTTTCCTCGGGGTGCTCCGGTTTCCTCCCAGAGTCCAAAGCTGTGCAGGTTAGGTAGATTGACCATGATAAATTGCCCATAGTGTGCAGGGATGTGTAGGTTAGGTGGATTAGCCATGGGAAAAGCAGTGATAGGGTGGGATGCTCTTCAGAGGGTTGGTGTGATAGGCTGAATGGCCTGCTTCCTTACTGTAGGGATTCTATGCTTCACTCCAACCAGTATATATTGTGCCCTCGTTAGCATTGCATAACAGATGTTGTGCCAGGCTGATCACTTTGGTCTTCAGCAGATTTCAGGTAAGGAGTTGCTCCCTAAACATGCTCCTTAATTAGTTTTTTTCAATTCTCTATCCACAGATCACCTCACTCAATAACAGAAAAATAACTATTATACATGGACTCAAAATTTCCCCAGCCTTCTTCATCTGTGTCCACTTGAAGATACTTCTTCAATATTTTTCCAACTTTTCTAATTTTATGAATGATTGTATCATTAAGTGGTAACTACCTCCCTATGCAAGTACCTCCATCTGAGCTGCAACGTACATTGTCTCAAACAATACAGCTCTAACTAATTACAGTGCATTCATCAGGCTTTAGCTTCAGCTTATACTTCCCGCATTATATTTTTCCAAGGGTTCCCTTACTACAGACTCCTACCCCACCCGAGTCTTAGCTCGGCCTTCTTTCGCGTACACTTAAAGTCCTAACATATTACAATTTCACCTACTGGTTTAAACACTGGTGTGTATACATCATACAACCGCTCAAGATGGGGTATCTGTATGTCATCTGATGACCCCTTACACTCAGCCTGTTATCACTTCTCCCAGAGTCCACATTCCTTCATTTCTGTAAAATTTTGACATAGTAGCCGATCACACTTCTTATTCTGATTGTAATTCTTTTTACATCCCTTTCACTAATGCTACGTTGATTGTTTTAAAGTCAGTTTCTCTGTGGATTTTGTGTCAGTATCTTATCATTTAAACTATGGCCATATTAATTATTTCGACAAGTAGGTGTACACGTCTGAGACCCATTCTTCAGTGCACTTCATTTTTTTTTAACCATGTATTCCCTCATGTTTGTTACACTTACATCAGTATCCCAAGATCATTCAATGCATTCTTGGCTCTCGTATAATCTTATCAAAACATGTATGAGGTTTTGCTTATCACTCCACGTATGGTCCCGATGCCTATGGTAGTGGCTCTGTTATCCAGTTCAGTTCCCTTAAAAGGAAAGAAGAGAACACAAACTTCACCAAGACAAAGTTATCAATTTAGTACTCTCACCTAAACTTTCCTTTCACTAAAATGCATTTTAACCTCAATTGTCATTTCAACCCATTATTCTAATTTTTTTTATCTTCTGCCACCAATCTCCACCCTTAATTACTTCGTCTCATCCAATTTTGCAAATGATCTATTACCGCCAATTTAATTCCACAGATCTGAAGAGATTTGTAGTCCATGGAACATGTTCTTATAATATTTTAAGATAGAAGTCAAAAATTTCTGTTTGATTCAGGCAAAAACATACTTTGGCTCCTTTTTTAAAATTATTTGATAACTTATTTTAGATATTTGATATATCTCTATGTAAATTTGTCCAAATTCAATATTCCATTTCCTCCCTCAAAGTCAATAACAACTCCTTACGCATTGAAATCACTAAGACTATGTGCATGCACTTTATCATTTTCTAGAATCATCTTATATTTTCAGGTAACTATTCCTTGAAATGTTTTAGAGTGCCAGGCCATATGGGTCTTAATTTTTTTTTATCAAGATATGCTTAAGTGTAACCAGGCTTAGTGGTTTCAAACTTCCTGATATTCAAATACATTGGATGTTTTCACACAAGTTCTCCAAGCTGAGATGCATTGTTAGGGATTGGATTGAAGATGCCTAATCCATCACTGTGTTGCGACATTGCAAGTCTTCAGACAGGTTCAGAACTTCATAGCCATCGATGAAAACTTTCAGTATCTTCAATTCTCTGAAAAACAAAACAGCATGCATCCATTCCACTTCAAGCACAATGGGTTAATTAGTAATGATTTACTGTTGCTTTAAAGGGGCAGTGTGAAAACTCCTGGATGTAATTTCATCAACTGTCTGTCCTCCTCGTGTGCAGAGATAAGTGTGGTATAATTAACAAAAGAAAAGCCGCCTACCTCCAGATTCTCTTTTCATAAAACCCCTCAAAATCAGTTTTGTCAGATTTTAGAAAGTACCATCAAAAATTTTGTTCAAAGAGCATTACATTTCCAAAATTCCAATTTCTCTACTACAGGTAGTTCTCCTATAACGCGATAGTTGTGTCCTTGTTTGACCTTGCACTATAGAAAATCGCACTACAGGAAATTGCCATTGAAATTCGCTATACTGTATAGTAGAAAGTTTGCGTTATCCAAACAGTGTCCACTATTCATCATTCGGGTTACAGCCAATTTATGTTACAAAACACCCATTATAGCAGAACTACCTGTACTTGGATACTTTCACACCAAGGTACATTTATGATGAGCAAATCTTATCATCCCAAATAAAGATTCACTGGTGTGTTAAAATAGTATTTGGAAGTTCACTCTGGCCAGAAAATGAAATTCCAAACATGATAATTTAAGCGTAATGTTTCTAAAATTAAATGTACCCAGACCTCTTTCCTCAATCCAAGCACAACACAGATAGTACATTAAGAAAAGAGCAAATAAGTTATATATTTTGACTTTACTTTTACTTCCTCAATTAACTTTAATCAACAGTAGCCAATTCCAAGAGGTAATTTTTTTACCAAGCTTTAAGAACCAAATTTTTAATCAACATTGTATCACAGATTTTTGCTTTACACAATCACTGATTGTTCCTTAAAAGGACATTACATTAACCATAGCTGTTCCACACTGATACAGGCACACATTGTACTTTCAAATCACTATACATTCCCAAAATACAAACTAAACTCAAAGTGTTCCCAAATCTTGAGCTCCAGGAGACAAAATTACCCAAGATAACACTTAACAACCAACAAACGAAGATGTATCCAAACCAGACCACAAAGCATTAACACATAGCACAGGGGCTATGGGTACTCAACATTCGCATCCAGACAGGAAAAATTTATCAGAGATAAAAGGTACTGCAGATGCTGGAGAATCCGAGATAACAAGCATGGGGCTGGATGAACACAGCAGGTCAAGCAGCATCATAGGAGCAGGAAAACTTGACGTTTCGGGCCTAAACCCTTCATCAGAAATGGGGAAGGGGAAGAGGGTTCTGAAATAAATAGGGAGGGGGGGGAGGCGGATAGAGGATGGATAGAGGAGAGGATAGGTGGAGAGGAGGCAGACAAGTCGAAGAGGCGGGGATGGATCCAGTAAAGGTGAGTGTAGGTAGTGGGGTAGGGAGGAGATAGGTCAGTCCAGGGAGGACGGACAGGTCAAG
>JAHRHZ010000016.1:45434599-45497948 GCA_024137785.1 Ginglymostoma cirratum | reverse complement strand
CCCCCATTTCTGATGAAGGGTTTCGGCCCGAAACGTCAAGTTTTCCTGCTCCTATGATGCTGCTTGACCTGCTGTGTTCATCCAGCCCCATGCTTGTTATCTAGGAAAAATTTATCACCTTGGTCAAACACAAAAGCTGGTCTCTCTCTCTCTCTACCCCCCACTGCCATTCCCGCCCTCCCCCCACCCCTCCACCTCCCCCCCCCCCAGCAGAAGTGGTTGAGGCGGGTACATTAACAACATTTAAAAGGCAATTGGACAAATACATGGATAGGAAAGATATTTATAAGATATGGACCAAGTGCAGGGAAATGAGGTCAGTGTGGATGGACATTTTGATCGGCATGGACCATTTTGGGCCGAAGGGTCTGTCTCAGTGCTGTAGGATTCTATGACTTGGAAATAGAGCGAGAAGCACACAGCAGCTTCACATTCCAAGATTAATAGCCATTTACAGGGAATTTATCTCCATAAGTCTCAGCTGTGACAAATATCTGCTAACCGAAGAATTTCTCTCTAATTTGACATGTACGTTAATATTAAAGCCTTCTCTTCCTTATTTGTCTTTTCTTTATCCCACCATTCTCTTTGCATGTTAGATAGGCCTATGGGATTCCAATATTCTTTAATCACGAGGTCAATTAGCTTCTTATTTTTATTTGCAAGAAATTGGATCATGATTAATGAGGAGGCAATTGCCTAGCGGTATTATCTCTAGATTGTTAACCCAGAGACCCAGGTAATGTTCAGGGGACCCAGGTTTGAATCCCACCACAGCAAATAGTGAGATTTGAATTCAATAAATATCTGGACTTAATAATGACCACGAATCCATTGCTGATTGTTGGAAAAACTCATTTGGTTCACTAGTGTCATTTAGGGAAGGAAATCTGCCGTCCATACCTGGTCTGGCCTACATGTGACTCCAGACCCACAGCAATGTGATTGACTCTTAACTGCCCACTGGGCAATTAGGGATGGGCAATAAATGCTGCCTGGTCAGTGATGCCCTCATCCTGTGAATGAATAAAGGGGAAAAAAATTATTATAGGATTAGCCAGGTAATGAGTGGGCAAGTCTCCAGGATCCATGACTCAGAAAATTATGCAACAATAAACTCTACTGCCATGGCCCGATCCTTGCCTGCTGTGCTAAACTAAACCATATGCACACACATCACCAGGGGAATTATCGTGCCTATGCATTCGCATCAGATTATCTTCTCATCTGAGTCCTACTATAACAGTAGCCAAGCCAGAGGTCCTGTGGAGGACACAGTGCTCCACAGTTACTCAGTCCATCCCGGAGGCCACTCACCAACCAGCGCTCCAGCTGGTAACTATGCACCAGTGCCAAAATACATCAACATCAGGTTAATCACCCTTTGATTAACCTTGGTCTGGTCCAACTTTCTTTGCCCGAGACATCTCGCAACCAATCGACCTACATGCTGTCATCTGATTGACTTGTTCCAGCCTGGAGGGCTGAACCCACCGCTACTCCAGGCTATCGTGATTGACACAAGCTCCATCAGTAGCTATTCCAGAATCCACACTCCCTGGTACTGAGTGAACCTAAATTCGGCTTGGGTACAGGAGGGGGTTACCAAGAGCTCTGAGCAAGCCAGACATACAGATCACAATGAATGCAAAGACTACTCTCTTGTTGGTGGTCCTGCTTCCCATACGTAGAGCCAAATTATTGGGGTGGTATGACCAAATAATTCACTCAACATCAAGGAGTTCACTTCAAGCATCAAAGAGTTTATTGAAATTACACTGGTGGGAAGAAGCCAGTAAAAATCCATAGAGGTCTTCATTAGACAAAGGAAAACATACATTTTAACACATCTGTTTCATCTCACCTGTCAGATTTACAAACCAATCATATTATTAATTAATTACATACATTTCCAATTAAGCTAATCAAATAACTGCACGACTAGCGATGGACAGGCTTGCGGTCTACCTTGGGTCCTCCGTGGTCTCCTGACATTTCCCAGACTCTCTTATCTCCTTTTTTGGGCTTTTTACAATGGACACTGCATTCAAATACATACCTGCCCAAGCTGCACCATGTTAACTGCCAATTATTTGAATTCTTGCCTTTCATTTTTAAGGACCTTTTAAATTCTTTATTAACCTCATCACAGGAATACAAAAGAATATTGATTTCTAATAATTGTTATAATACCAGTTCCATCAAAGTTGTGTGGTTACACCAAATGTTAGAAATCTTTAGCTAACGAGTTGTGAGCAGTTTCTTTCTTATTGTGTTTATTAGGCACCTCTATCTTTGTCCTTGGGTGTCTTACAATGTGTTCTTTCACCTCACATTCCAATGTTGGCTAGTTTCTGTACCTATGATTCATTTCTCCCTGTAATGATATGTGGGCTGCTTTTACTGTCCAAGACTGGTTTGGCTCATAAATTTATTTGAATCTTTTCCCCTAATAGTTTTAGTGATTTCTTTTTTTGTATATAGGTGAATCTATAACTACTTTAAAATCTATATCTATGATTACTTAAAGGATATTAACTAAAATCTATTAGCATTATAACAGATTGATTAAATAATTTGAGACAGATTCAGCAATTAAATGTAATGTGACATGTTCTTATCTATGTCTTATGCATGAACAACTGCAGCTGCATATTCTATATAGCTATTGGCCATTCTGTACTGCTCAGTCATGTTTGGTGGCACGGTGGCTCAGTGGTTAGCACTGCTGCCTCACAGCACCAGGGACCTGGGTTCAATTCCAGCCTTGGGCATCTGTCTGTGTGGTGTTTGCATATTCTCCCTGTGTCTGCATGGGTTTGCTCCCACAGTCCAAAGATGTGCAGGTTAGGTGGATTGGCCATGCTAAATTGCCTGTAGTGTTCAGGGAGGGGGGGGGTGGGAGGCTCTGAGGTTTGGTGTGGACTTGTTGGGCCAAAGGGCCTGTTTCCACACTGTAGGGATTCTATGATATGAGCAGCCCTAACACAGTGGTTAATGCTGTTGCCTCATAGCTCCTGGGACCCAAGTTTGATTCCAGCCTTGGGTGACTGTCTGCGTGGAATTTGATATTTTTCCCGTGTCTGTGTGGGTTTCTCCCGGGTACTCTGGTTTCCTCCCATGGTCCAAAGATATTTGGGTTAGGTGATTTGTCACAGTAAATTGCTCTGTAGTGTCCAGGGATGTTTAGGCTAGGTGGATTAGCCATGATTAATGTGGAGTTACAGGGACAGGGTGGGGGAGTGGGTCTGGGTGGGATGCTCTTCAGAGGGTCACTACAGACTGAATGGGCCGAATGACTGCTACCTGCACTGTAAAGATTCTATGATGTACATTTGGCATGAAATTAATTTTGCAAGTCACCCATCACATTGGACACAAAGGCTGAATTGAATTTGCATCTGTGCGCAGGTGCATTTCAGAGGGCAAACAGCCATACTTTGAACTTGTTGGAAGAAATTCGATTTTCAACAGTTTTTCTCATCCCACACCATTTTCTTCTGGCATTTTATGAATCAGGAAGGACGGCCCAGTGTGTAAAACATATCTGAGATCAAGTTTCCCATTTAAATGGAAGATAAAAATTGAATTTTCTCCCGTATAGCATTCTCATCTCAGGGTGCAGGTTTTCGAAGCCCCATTAAAAGTATAGACAAGGTTGATGAAAAAAATGGAAAGCCTGCTGAGGTATTAGGAACATTAAATAGGTGCAAATTTTTCAAATGTCACTGTTTGCTCCTTTATTGTAATATTGATTCTGTTGTAATGAAGTGTTTCATCAAAGTGATCTGTCCTGCAAAGGTGAATTGATCCCTTAAATAATATAATATACTAGAGAAACTCAACAGAATTGGCAGCATCTGTGGAGAAAGAAAAGGAGTTATTATTTACAGCCTTATATGATTCTGCTTCAGAACTGAAAGGAGCTGGATAATTATGCATTTTTACGCTGGTGACAGAGGAGGAACAGTTGGAACATATTGTGCACATAGAATCATACAGTCATAGAAATATACAGCACGGAAACAGATCCTTCGGTCCATCTCGTCCATGCCAACCAGAAATCCTAGATAAATCTAGTCCCATTTGCCAGCACTTGGCCCATATCCCTCTAAATCCTCCCTATTCATAAACCCATCCAGATGCCTTTCAAATATTGTAATTTTAGCAGCCTACTTCTTCTAGCAGCTCATCCCATACACGCACCATCCTCTGTGTGAAAAAGTTGCCCCTTAGGTCCCTTTTTAACCTTTCCCCTTTCACGTCAAACCTATGTCCTCTAGTTTGGGCCTCCCGCACCCCAGGGAAAAGACCTTGGCTATTCATTCTATCCATGCCCCTCATGATTTTATAAAACACTATAAGGTCGACACACAGCCTCCGATGCTCCAGAGAAAATAGCCCCAGCCTATTCAGCCTCTCCCCATAGCTCAAACCCTCCAATCCTGGCAACATCCTTGTAAATATTTTCTGAATCCTTCCAAGTTTCACACTATCCTTCCTTTGGCAGGGTGACCAGAATTGCACACAGTATTCCAAAAGTGGCCTAACCAGTGTCCTGTACAGCCACGACATGACCTCCCAACTCCTATAATCAATGCACTGTCCAATAAAGGCAGGCATACCAAACTCTTTCTTCACTATCCTGTATATCTGCGACTCCACTTTCAAGAAACTATAAACCTGCACTCCAAGGTCTCTTTGTTTAGCAACACTCCCCAAGACCTTACCATTAAGTGTATAAGTCCTGCCCTGATTTACCTTTCCAGAATGCAGCACCTCACATTTATCTAAATTAAACTCCATTTGCCTCTCCTTGACCCATTGGCCCTCTGCTCAAGATCCCATTGTACTGTGAGGCAAACTTCTTCACTGTCCATCACACCTCCAATTTTGGTGTCATCTGTAAACTTACTAACCATACCTCCTATGTTCACATCCAAATCATTTATATAAATGACAAGAAACAATGGACATGCCTACATAAAAAGAGAAAGGCAGTGATAATGGTAGCAAAGGAGTGATGGACATGTAAAATAGGTATAAATGTTAGAAGCAAAGGTAAGAAAATGAGTCTACTCTGCCAAGAGCAAAGGTAACAAGACTCAGGGTTCTATCATATGCAGTGTCTTGCTTTTAAATTGACCTTGACATTGATTAGTATTACATAGTTGTGCACATCCATTATAATGTTTTTCCAATACAGAAGTGCCATACTGCATCATAAAAAAAAGCTTTCAAACATCTGTTGCAGTTCATTTTTGTGCTCTGATTTAATCGGGCTCACAGATCTGAAAGTTTAAAAAATACTGCCTCTAAAGATAAAGAAATGGCCTACACCTCTTCCCTCTCCATTAATTGATAGAAACATTGTTTTGAAATGGCAATGGATATCTACTTCAGCAGGGAGCTTGAGGTTTCTGTTATGATATCTCTTCCTTTATGAATGCCTGGCTGCCCTTCAAAAGCTTAGCTTTTCCTGAAGAGTTATTGATCCAAGAATTACTACTAAGACATTTACAAGTCCATAACAGACTATGTCTTTGGTAGGATTTTTTATTTGCTTAAAGATTTAATAGGTACTTAAAGAATTAAAATTTCCTTTCTCTTGGGTCTTTTGGTCCAGTATCAATGTCAGTGAGTTTGAATTTAATGTTAGATGTTTAATGTTTACCAACGATTGTAAAATAATTTACACTGCTATTGCATGGCTTCTGAAAACTGTACAAAACACATACTTGGCTAAGGTGGACACATGGGATTTTGGGATGATGGTGAATATTAGTTAGGTGGTTTGGTGAGTATGAGGAAGCATGGATAAAAGTAAGGTCATCTCTGGAATAAGAGAAGTATAGGTTGCCATTGGAGAATGTGAGGTGGCATGGTGGGGTTGGGTGGTCAGATGATGAGTGAAGCTTCAGGTACTTTTAGCTGTGTTGAGAACTGTGGCACTGAGCCAGAGAACTGAGGCGAGCCTTCTAACTGGCTCATTTCTATTTCCACATTCTTTGTGTCCTGCTCTGCAAACTGTCCCTTGTGTGGAATCCCTGCTAAAGTCTCACATGGCCCATGTGTACATTTTGTGAGCTGGCAACAGGGTTTTCCAAGCCCAGATAACAATTCAGACCCGCTAGTAGCTGTATATGTCTGAAAAAAAGGGGGCAGTGTAATCCAATTTTTAGGCAAAGTACTTCAGAACAGGAGGGTAACCGTTAACTAGGTCAATTGGTTCATTTTTCTTAATTAATTTGTGAGATGTGGGCATTGCTGGATGACCAGCATTTCTTGCCCATTCTTAGTTGCCCTTGAGAAGTTGGTGATGAGCTGCTTTCTTGAACCACTGCAGTCCTCCTGCTGTGGGTTGACCCACAATGTGATTAGGGAGGGAATTCTAGGATTTTGACCCAACGACAGTGAAGGAACAGTGATGTGGCTTGAATGCCACTTGCTGGATGTCAGCCCAAGCCTGGATATTGTCCAGATCTTGTTGCATTTGATAATGGACTGCTTCAGTATCTGAGGAGATGCAACTGGTGCTGAACATTGCGCAATCATCAGCGAATATCCCTACTCCTGACCTTATGATAGAGGGAAGGTCATTGATGAAGCAGCTGAAGAGGGTTAGGCCAAGGAAATTACAGGAGGAACTCCTGCAAATATGTCCTGGAACAGAGATGACTGACTTCCAACAACCACGACCATCTTCCTATGTGTCAGGTATGACTCCAACCACCAGAAAGTTTGGTCCCTGATACCCTTTGATTTCAGTTTTGCTAGGGCTCCTTGATGCCACACCCGGTCAAATGCAGCCTTGACAACAAGGGCTGTGACTCTCACCTCACCTCTGGAATTCAGCTCTTTTGTCCATGTTTGAACCAAGGGTGTAATGAGCTCAGGAGCTGAGTGGCCCTGGTGGAACACAAAACTGGGCATCACTGAGCAGGTTATTTCTGAGCAGGCACTGCTTAATAGCACTGTTGATGACACCTTCCATCACTTTACTGATAATCGAGAGGAGACTGATGGGGTGGGAATTGGCCAGCTTGGATTTGTCCTGCTTTTTATGTACAGGACACTATTGGGCAATTTTTCACATTGTCGGGTAAATACCAGTGTTGTCAAGTACTGGAACAGCTTGGCTAGGGGAGCGGCAAGTTCTGGAGCACAAGTCTTCAATACTATTGCCGGAATGCTGTCAAGGCCGGTAGCCTTTGCAGTATCCAGTGTCTCCTACTGTTTTTTAATATCATGTGGAGTGAATCGAATTGACTGAAGACTGGCATCTGTGATGCTGTGGACCACTGGAGAAGGCAGAGATGAATTGTCCACTTGACACTTCTGGCTGAAGATTACTGCGAAAGCTTCAGCCTTATCTTCTGTATTGATGTGCTGTGCTCTTCCGTCATTGAGGAGGGGATATTTGTGTAGTCTCCTCCTACAGTGAATTGTTTAATTGTCCACCACCATTCATGGCTGGATGTGAGAGGGCTGCAGAGCTTAGATCTGATCCGTTGGTTGTGGGATCGCTCAGCTCTGTCTATCACTTGCTGCTTGTGTTGTTTAGTGTGCAAGTAGTCCTGTTTAGTGGCTTCACCAAGTTGATACCTCATCTTCAGGTATGCCTGGTGCTGCTCCTGGCATACCCTCCTGCACTCTTCATTGAACCAGGATTGATCCCCTGGCTTGATGGTAATGGTTGAGTGGGGGATATGCTGGGCCATGAGGTTACAGATTGTGCTGGATTACAACTGTGCTGTTGTTGATGACCCACAGTACCTCATGGATGCCAGTCTTGAGCTGCTAGATCTGTGTGAAGTCTGTCCCATTTAGCATGGTGATAGTGCCACACAACAAGATGGAGGGTATTCTCAATATGAAGGCAGGATTTTGTCTCCACAAGGAACTGTGCGATGGCCACTCTTACCAATACTATCATGTGCAGATGCATCTGCAACTGGCAGATTAGCAAGAATTAAGTCAAATATTTTCTTCTGTCTCGTTGGTTCCCTCACCACCTGCCACAGACCCAGTCTGGTAGCTATGTACTTTAGGACCCGACCAGCACAATCAGTAGTACTGCTGCTGAGTCATTCCTTGTGGTGGACATTGAAATCCCCCACCCAGAATACATTTTGTGATGTTGCCATCCTCAGTGCTTCCTCTAAATGCTTTTCAACATTGAGGAGTACTGATTCATCAGCTGAGGGAGAAACAGTATGTGGTAATCAGCAGGATGTTTCCTTGCCCATGTTTAACCTGAAGCCATGGGACTTCTTGGGGTCTAGAACCAATATTGAGGACTCCCAGGGCAACTCCCTCTCAACTGTATGCCACTGTGTCAGTTACTGTACCACTGAGACAGGACATATCCAGGGATTGTGATAATGGTGTCTGGGACATTGTCTGTAAGGTATAATTCCATGATTATGGCTAGCCTATGAGACAGCTGTCCCAATTTTGGCACTAGCACCCAGATATTAGGAAGGAGGACCCTGCAGGGTCAACAGGGCTGTTTCTGCCATTATCTTTTCTGGTGCCTAGATCGATGCCAGGTGATCTGTCCAGTTTCATTTCTTTGAGACTTTGTAGTGATTGGTGCAACTGAATGGCTTGCTAGGCCATTTCAGGGGGCAATGGAGAGTTAACCACATTTCCGTGGGTCTGGAGTCACATGTAGGCCAGACCAGGTGAGGATGGCAGATTTCCTTCTCTGAAGGACATTAGTGAACCAAATGGGTTTTTCTGATAATCGACAATGGTTTTATGGTCATCAGTAGATTCTTAATTTGAGATTTGTTTTATTGAATTCAAAGCTGCTATGATGGGATTCACACCCGGGTCCCTGGAACATTAGTTGACTTTCTGGAGTAAAAGTCCAGCAATAATACCACTAGGCTATCACTTATCCCTAAAGTAAATATGACTTCTCTTACTACATACAAATGTTCAAGTGATTAGCTCATAGCTGCACAATGTTAGGCATTCAATGACAGTTGAGTTAAGTTGTCAATACCAGAAAAAATAGCCATCCTCTTTCATCTCTTATCAGCTAGTCATCTCGCTGTTGAGTCACAAAGGGATACTTTATCATGAGAAGCCTATGACACATCTCACACCCTCATGGATAAACAGCAAATACGCAGAGATGAGCTGGAAGGGGGAACTCCTAACTGCCAACTACTGAAAACCATATTTGGAAGTTATGTAATGTTGAATCATCCTAGGGATTGACTTCTCCTTACTTTCTAGAATTGGGCCACTGCCATCTCTTCAAGATAATGAACTTCCTACACCACCATGTATAATTTATGGTCATATAATCATACGCCATGCACAGGCTCAAGGAAACAAATAACCACAATTTCTTCATGTTGTTGCTTAAAATTACCAAAAGGAATTTTTTTTTGACTCATTGCAACATGTCAATGAGTGATAATGAGCTGGAAAGAAATGACCCCACCAACGCACACCCAGAGCCAGTTCAAAGAGAGAGGAAATCCTAACTGCTTTGTTGGTTCTTTTTTTTAAGCTTTTGCTGTTGAATTGCTCTGAAAAGAAAAATTATGTTTTGGTCGGACAACCTTAAACAATAGCTGGAGTGGCTTAAGGACTGTGGTGGGAGAAAGATAGGCTGCTGAAGTGAAAGCATTAGAGGTGCAGTAAGTCTGAAAGAAGCAATCAATTGATGTTTAATCTTTTCTTTCTCACTAAATGACATTACATATGAATTTTAATAATCAATTTTATCTGCAACCGAGAAACAAAATAGGGGAACACGCATATTTTCATTTACATAGGCTCTTTCATGACACCCCAAAGAGTCAAGTGAAGCACCATCACTGGTATTCTAAAAGTAGGTGGGATCTGTGGGGATAGGAGGCCACAGCATAAGTAGAAATCTACTCATCTGCCCCCTTCCCAAGAATCATCCAATGGAGTTGTGGATAGGATTCTGGGTTCAAATACCAGTCTTTCCCAGCCATTGTATCAGGCTGTCACTCACTGAATTCCTTTTGGTGAGAGGTAAGCTTGCCTCTGGTTGGAATAGCCATCAACCCTTACAGAAGGTCAAAAATTCAGGAGTGGGAATCTCTCCAAGTGACAGGACAGTGAAGGGGAGTGCAATGATGCGATTTCAACTCCTTTACAGACACCACCATTCATTTCTGTGAAGAGTTTATAATTGGTGATACACCAGGTGTTGTAATAGTACAGGACAGATTGAGTGGTTTACCTGTCTGTCATTGCTCTTAACTTCATAAATTGATAATTGGCCAGTTTCAATGAACTACTTTGATCTAACAAAAGGAACGGTTCCTCTTAGGTGATTTCATCCTATTATGAAAGGGGAAATTAGATGGCAGTAATTAAGGATGATGGGGAATATCCTAAATTAGCTCATTATTTGAAACAATCAAAGCTGCCATGTTGTTGACCACATTTTTTTCTAATAAGAGGAAAGCAATATAGTGAGCAAAAAAAAGGCGAGGACTTTAAATTAAATTTATTTACTAACAAGTACGAACAATGCATTGTTGCCTGCACATGGTCTATATTCCCTGCTTGTTCATGTGTCTATCTAAATGCCTCTTAAACTTTGCTAACATATCGCTTCTACCATTTCCTCTGGCAATGCATTCCACTGTTCATACTGGCCTTTAAAAAGTATTAAGAATTCCAACTGTTATAGCTTCTTGATGCCCTAGGAAGTAGAGATGCCATCAATGTAATGTAAGCCATTCAGGCCGGAGGCTGTGATTGTCAGCCTGCAAACAGAGCTTGACTATAAGGCCTCACTGCCTCATGTAAAAATGATTCCAAGGTCCTGCTTCCTCGAGCGAGATCCATTTCCACCATTCCTGGGAGAAGACAAAATTGGGCTCAGATTTGATGTTGATTGGTGTGCCAAGAATAATTGTCCTGAGCTCATACACGAAGGAAGTTCACTGGAGTAAAGAAAGCATAAATTTTTTTCCTATATCTTATATTAGCTTATAGTTTATACTGCACCCAAATGGTCATTCTTCACATGTAGACAGGTTATTTGACCATGTGACCTGTACAAATGTGGACAGTAGAATTCATGGCTACATTCCATTTGAAAGCCAGTCACCATAAGAAATGATCAGTTCTTCAGTGGCCAAAAATTGTTTAGTTTGGACAAGCAAGATACATAACATCATGGGAAAGGTGTGAAATGAAAAATGCCGTTTGGGTCATCAAAGTTTAACCCTTTGCTAACTTTGTTATTGCATCATTCAATTGTCTTTCTAATACCTGTTTTGTCAACATTACTTGTTAGAATAATGACTCTGAGTGAGGAAATTTTCCTGAAAGTTACTACTCTTTTCTCTAATTTCCAATCCAAAACTATGTAACATCATTAATGAATAACCAATTGACTCACAATTAACTTATGTTTGTTTTTAATAAATGATCTGGTTAAACAAGTGGAAATCTTGTGTAAAAAAACTTGTTCGACATAACAGTTTCATTGTTGTCTTCATAAATATAAAACATACAACACACAATGACATATAATCACATACAAACATTATACACTCTCACATTTATATACATGTAGTTATATCATATATAACTTTCATTTTCAAAGCTCATTATTTTTTGTGATTTTTTATTTGTTTAAAATCATGTGAAAATGATTCCGAGATCCTGCTTCCTAGAGCGAGATCCATTTCCACCATTCCTGGGAGAAGACAAAGTTGGGCTCAGATTTGCCCAAAAGTACCAGCTTATAACATCAACGTTCAGATTTTTATTTGGTTTAGCATTGTAACACAAGCCTTTCCATTAAGCAAATGCACAAGCAATTGAAAGACGATACTCAAAATGTTCAACAAACATAATAGATGGCCCTCTAATACAATTTCAGAGGGCAACAAGGCGCATAGTTTTTCAATAGGTTTCAAACTTAATCTGCTGGACAGATTCTTCATTACAATGTTATTTGACACTTATCAGGCTGAACCTGGATGTTACCCAGGACTTGCTGCATGGGGACATGAACTGCTTCAGCACCTGTGGAGTTCCAAATGATATGGAACACTGTGAAACCATTGGCAAACAGCCCCACATCTGACCTTATAATGGAGGGTTACCCTGAGAACACTACCCTGAGGAACTCCTACAGCAATGTCCTGAAGCGTACATGTCTAACCACCAACAACCACAACCACCTTCTTTTATGCTAGGTATGGCTCCAATTAGCAGAGAACATTCCCTCTGATTGCTACTGACTCCAGTTTTGCTAGGACTCCTTCATGCCACACTTGGTCATATGCTGCCTTGATGTCAAGGACAGCCTACTTCACTCTCCCTTAAGATCAGTTCTTTTGTCAATGTTTGGGCCAAGGCAAGATGAGGTCAGGAGCTGAGTGGGACTGGTGGCTCATCCATTCAGCATTTATGACTGAAGATGATTGCAGATGTGTCATCCTTAACTTTTGCATTGACATGTCAGCTCTCACTTCATTGAGGAAGGAGATGTTTGTGGAAACTCCCCCTGTAGTTAGTTTTTAATTGTCCAACAACAGTCACGGCTAAATGAGGCAGGATGGCTGAGGTTTGTTCTGATTCAGTACCTCAGGGATCAGTTGGGTCCACTTATAACACACCGTTTCTGCAGTTTAACATAGATGTAGTCCTATATTGTAGCTTCACCAGGTTGTAACTTAATTTTTAGGTATTCCTGCTGCTAGCCATGGATTGCTTTTCTCCAGCCTTTGTGAAGTTGGTACCCTGGATCAATAGTAATGATAGAGTGAGGCACATTCTAGGTGGAGGTTACTGATTATGTTTATTTAGAATTCTGTGGCTGCTGATAGACCACATTGCAATATTGTAACCCAGTTTGGAGCTAGTAGATCTGTTCTGAATCTATCCTGGTTAGCATGCACAAAGTATCACACAGCACGATGGAGAACATCCTTATTGTAAATAACATAAGGATTGTGCAGTGGTCACTCATACTAGAGTTGACAGATACATTTGCAATTACTAGAATGGTGAGGGCAAGATCTAGCAGGATTTTCTTCTCTTGCTGCTTCCCTTATCACCTGCCACAGGCCTAGCCTGGCAGATACTAGAGTCAGGACTCAGCCAGCTCAATCAATGAGGTATTCTCATAGAATTCCTACAGTGTGGAAGCAGGTCAATCAGCCCATTGAGTCCACACCGACCCTCCGAACAGCAGGCAACCCAGGCCCAACCAGTTATGCTATCTCTGTAGCCCTGCATTTCCCCTGGCCAACCCCCGAGCTTGCACATCTTTGGACTATGGGAGGAAACTGGAGCACCTGGACGAAACCCACGCAGACACAGGGAGAATGTTTAAACTGCACAGAGACAGTTGCTGGAGGCTGGAATCATACCAAGGTCCCTGTTGCTGCAAGGTGACAGTGCTGACCATGAGCCACTGTGCTGAGCCAGTGCCTTGTATCCAAGTCACTCTTGGCAATGTACACTTAAGTCCTCCCTCAGAGTGCATGCTGTACCCTCCTTCCAAATAATTCTCGACATAATGAAGTATTGATTTATCAGCTGAGGGAGAGTGGTACTAATTAACAGGAGGTTTCCTTGTCCATATTTGAGTTGATGTCATGAGATTGTATGAAGTCCAGCATCAATGTTAAGGACCCTTACGTCCATATAGTGATTCTATATCATTGTGTAGTCAGCTGACGATTGTGGGGCAGAACATACTCAGGAGGGGATATGGAGACATTTGGGACATTGGATGCAATGAATTCTTCGGTGAGTATAACTATGTCCCACTGTTACTTTTCCTGTCTGTGACACAGCTTTCCAAAGTTCAGCGTATGGCCCCATCTGTGCATTTACAGGTGTCACTGGGCAGGCTGGGCTTTTTTAGGGGCACGTGTCTAGGTGATACACAGTGATTTTTACAGTTTTATTAATGTTTAAACTTTCTGAAAGTATTTGAGGTTGTCAGCTTTCCAGGTCATTTCACTGACAAATTAAGAATCAATACCATGTTGTAGACTGGAGGCCATGTATGTAAATTAATATAAATGATTTGGATGTGAACATGGGGTGTATGGTTAGTAAGCTTGCAGTTGACACCAAAATTGGAGGTGTAGTGGACAGCGAAGAAGGTTACCCCGGAGTATAACAGGATCTTGATCAGATGGGCCAGTGGGCCGAGGAGTGGCGGATGGAGTTTAATTCAGATAAATGTGAGGTGTTGCATTTTGGAAAGGCAAATCAGGGCAGGACGTATATACTTAATAGTAAAGTCCTGGGGTGTGTTGCTGAATAAAGAGACCTTGGAGTACAGGTTCATAGTTCCTTGAAAGTGGAGTCAAAGGTAGACAGGATAGTAGAGAAGGCGTTTGGTATGATTGCCTTTATTGGTCAGTGAATTGAGTAAATAAGTGGAGAGGTCATATTGTGGCTGTGCTGGACATTGGTTAGGTCACATCTGGAATACTGCGTGAAATTCTGCTCTCCCTGCTATAGGAAGGATGTCGTCAAACTTGAAAGGGTTCAGAAAAGATTTACAAGGATGTTGCCAGGCTTGGAGGGTTTGAGCCACAGGCAGAGGTTGAATAGGCTGGGATTGTTTTCCCTGGAGCATTTGAGGCTGAGGGGTGACCTTATAGAGGTTTATAAAATCATAAGGGGCATGGATAGGGTAAATAGACAAGGTCATTTTCCCGCGTGGGGGAATCCAAAACTAGAGGGCATAGATTTATGGTGAGAGGGGAAAGATTTCAAAGGGACTTAAGGGGCAACTTTTTCATGCAGAGGGTGGTCCACATATGGAATGAGCTGCCAGAGGAAATGGTGGTGGCTGGTACAATTACAACATTTAAAAGGCATCTGGATGAGTAAATGAATAGGAAGGGTTTAGAGGGATAGGGGCCAAATGCTGGCAAATGGGACTAGATTTATTTAGGATATCTGGTCGGCATGGACGAGTTGGACCAAACTGTCTGTTTCCATGTTGTACAGCTCTATGGCTGTATCAGTCGATGTAGCCGAGGCAGGGTGAGGGTAGCAGATATCCTGCTTCAAAAGATATTTGTGAACTAGATCCATTTTCAAATCAATCTGATAATATAACATTTGATTTATTACTCAATTAAATTTACATTTCCTGCCTTAGTATGGTTTGCACTGCAGGACTATATATTAGCCCAGGTCAGTGAATCCCTTTGCTAGTAACATTACCATTTTGCAATTCCTGCAGTTATTACAGTAAATAAACTCAAAAATTGCTGGAAAATTTCAGTTGATCTGGCAGCATATGTGGAGAGAAAGCAGAGTTGATGTTTCAGATCCAGTCACGCGAAAGGCCCTTATGAAGGAGGACCACTCACCACAGATGCCACCAGACCTGCTCAGTTTATCCAGCAAATTCTGATCTCCAGCACCTGCAGTTCTTTGTTTTTTTTATTACAGTAAATATCTGATTTTAGCAGAATGTAAGTAGTACCTGACTTTTATGGAAACTTAAGCAATTGATAAAGCAAATGATAAAACATTCATATCTGTAGCCATTTTTATGTCATTTTGCAAAAGAATTCAACAAGAAAACATTGCTTATTATATCAATGGATGAAATAAAGTTGAATAAATATGAACAAATATTTATAAATGTCGAGCGTCTGAAATAAAAATAGAATTTCTAATGTTAAAATCAAATAATACATTGCCTGATACAAGATAAATTCTAAATTATATCTTTAAAGAAAAAAATAGCAATAATTGATTGGACTGCTTTTGCGAATTCATGTATACCTTCCCAGAACACAAGAAATGTTTGTACCCATCTCTTATTTAAACAGTTTGTTTACGTAAATGACACCAGAATGAGTCATTTCTTATTAGAAAAAAATTGTCATAATCTATATGTATTTATTTAGATCAATGAATAATAGCTATTCTTAAATAATATTGTTTTTATTTTACATTTACTTATATGCATGGTATCAAATGCACAATATTAATTCAGTAGTGCTATGAATAGTGTTTTGCTTTCATAGACAAGATATGCAAAATGTCTTTGTCTGAGGTGTGTCGATCCTCAAGTTAAACCACAGCCAGTTGCCTCTCTTTAATGACAGAGCTGCCCTGTGGTCCTGTAGAATTATAGGGACCTTACATTTTACGAATATACAGTTCAAATGTTCTGGCATTTCCACTGTGGCTGAACTATTGCACCATCGATAATTATAATCCACTGCCACCTCACCAAATGTTCCCTATGCTTCCTCATCAGCAAATAGGATTGGATTTTTGAATATGATTGTTCTCCAGTACCCACCCCAATCTGCCATTTATTATCTATCTTACTATTAGACCTAGGCCATTCATGAGTAAAATTAAGAAGTGCTTTGTTATTCAACAGATAAAGGAAATCTGGCAAGACTATGAGTTTTGGGTGAACTCAGATTGATGATTTTTTTAAAAATGTGAGGACATCATGGGATATTAAGTAAACTTGGGTTAATGGAACAGATCAGCCTTGATAATAACAGAATGCTGGAATAGACTCAGGAGCTATTTGGCTTATCTCTGCTCCTATGTTCCGTTGTTCCATTGTGACAGAGAGTGAGCACTGGAGGGCAATTCGATTGCAGGAATAGTGGATAGTGGCACAACAGGAACAAGCACAGAGAACGGTGGCGAAACTCAGCAGTTCTGAAGAAGAGTCATAACAGACTCAAAACATTAACACTATTGCTCTCTCCATAGCTACTGCCGGACCTGCACCATTCTCTGTCTTTGCTTCAGATTTCCAGCGCTGCAATATTTTGCCTCTATTCGAGTAGCGCAACAGGACTAGCCATTAAAAAGAAAGAATCCCTGCCAAATTATTCCCTGTCTCAAGCTCCTGGAAGCCAAATCTGCTACCTTAGCTGAGATAGGTTAACTCAACACTAACAATGCATGTGATTCAGGACTGCACCACAAGGTACATTTGGTGGAATTGCATTTCCACAAATTGTAAATATCTCCAAACAAAAAAATCAGAAAGCCTTTATTTATTATCAAATATCCTAGGTCTTGAGACTGAACAAAGGGTTGGTTGCACAGCCCAAAATTAAAGTCCTTTTGTTTCAGTAGCTTGGCTTCACTTGGTATTGTACATGACATTTAGTTAACTATCCAATAGGAATGAAAAGGGCTGAAGTTGGGTTTGAAGCTTTGGAGTCTTTCTATTCCATAGTACAGTTCAGCAATGCATTCTCCTGTTTTACTTTTCTATTTTAATGACACTTAGAGAAAGCCCTTCCAGCTGCAGTTCACTGTTTGTTTTCACTGGAACAGTGTCTGCCTCAAAAACATCATCCCCAGGATTCATGCACAACCTACAGCACTCTCCAGCAATTACTGTTATCATAGATCCAATAACTATTAGAAAGGCAAATGCAAATATTAGAAGGACAAGGGCACTGACTTTTGTGATGCTTTCTGTATAACATTTCCCTTCGTGATCACTTAATAATTGGACTGTTGAAGAATCACTACTGTTTGGGTAAAAACACTGGGTGTCACCCATATCTGGGATTTCAACACTGGCACTGTTCAGTACATCCAGCCAAATCAATGCACAACAATTAAAATTATTTCCACTCAAGTACAGTGTTTTAAGAGTTTGGGACATGTTTCTTGTTATTAAATCTCGAAGAGCATAAAAACTGTTGCCCCGAATATCGAGGTTTTTCAATGGAGAACATCCAACACCATAAGGGAGAAATTCAAACTGATTATGTGACAAATCCAAATCTCTAAGGTGACTCAAACAAGGCAGAGTCACTTTGGTGTATTGCATCAAATTCCAGCTTAAAGAGAGGTATTGTAATGATTGTTCCAAGCCCGTCAGAGCCTGATCTGGCACTTCTAGATATTTGTTTCTTGAAACATCCAAGTGTACCAGGGGGGTCTGATAGAATGTGTAAGGTGCGAGCTGTGTAATGTTATTTCCATTGAGGTTGAGGTATTTAAGAGTAGGGAGTCCAGAAAAAGATACACAGTTATTATTATTGTGGCTCCTGTGGATTTGGCCACCATATCCTATGCTTTGGTCTGCCACATTACAAATTTTTACATTATTGTTAGCAAGATTGATTTTTTCAATTTTAGGCAGGGCTTTAAAAAGCTGAGAGGGCAATAACTGAATGGAATTATTTTGTAGGAACAGGTACCTTAAGGAAAGGAGTTTTTGATTATCTCCCAGCACAGATATACTGTCCAGTTTATTGCCGCTCAAGTCTAGAGAAGACAGGAAATTCAGTTCATCACCATCTTCTATACTAAAATTCTGAAAACAATTTCTACTGAGGTTCAAGAGTTGGAGAGAATCAAATTTACTCAGAAAGCCATGTGATATATCCAGCAGTACATTGTTGCTTAAATCCAAAGATATTACTTCTGATAAATTTGCATGGGCACTATGTTTGGATGTCTTATTTAACACCCTAAATTCTTTATATCGGTTTCTTGTACCCCACTCAGCCGAGTTGTTCAGCAGACCAGATGTTACACTGGCCATTAAATTACTTGACAAATTCAAATGTTTTAGTTGATGTAATTTTGGAAGAAATGGGAAGTGAAACAACCTGTTGTGGCTCAGATCAAGCACTTGAAGATGATGTTCGTCCTCGTTCTCATCTGTCATGAAGAATTCAATGCCATTTCTGCTTAGATTCAAGACTTGGAGCTTAGGAAGATGAAAATTGGAAATGCAAGAAAGTGAATTCATGGCCAAGTTCAACTCAACCAAGTTTGCCAAACACTCAAAAGACCCTACAGTTATTTCTGTAATATAGTTCTTTTCAAGGAAAATATATTTCAAAAGCTGCATCCCACAGAACATATTGGGGGTCAGCTTCATCAATAGGTTCCCTGACAGATGTATTTTTTCCAGTGAAGACAGATTCTTCAGATGTTGAGACACCATGTCACTGTCCCAAAAATTCTCTGACAGATTTAGCACTTTGAGTTTCTTTAATTGGCTAAAGGTTTCAAGACCGGATGAAAAGCTTCTGCCTAGATGATTGTTTGCCAAAAAGAGCATTCTCAGGTTAGTCAAATGCGCCAGAGCTCCTGACGTTATAGTCTTCAGTTGATTGTAGGAGACATCCAGGTGTTGCAGTGAACTGAAATTTAGCAGTGATTCTTCTGTCAATGCTTTGATTGAATTATGGGATAAATCTATTGTTTCAGTCTCCAGCACTGGAAGATCAGGCACTTTGGAAAGGTTTTGATATTGACAGGACACAACATGGTCTTTCTGCCAAATAAGATTAAAAGCAATAAATATTCCTTTTCTCTCACAAGCAGTTTAAACAGTTTAATACCAGTATAAGACCACAGTGTTTATTCTGCACAACCATACAAAAGTCAGCTAATATTTTTCAGCATTTTCACAAATTGCTAGCAGTAAGTAAATGCCTTATATTTCTAAACATTATAAAGGGGAAGATTTGACATCTTTTCCCCGAAATGGGACCTCACAACTTAAGAGTCCCAGAGTAATAGAGATGTGCAGCATGGAAACAGACCCTTCGGTCCAAGTTGCCCATGCTAACCCGATATCCTAAATACAACTTGTCCCATTTGCCAGCATTTGGCCCATATCCCTCTAAACCCTTCCTATTCATAGACCCATTCAGATGCCTTTTAAATGTTGCAATTGTACCGGCCCCCAACACTTCCGTTGGCAGCTCAGTCCATACACGCACATCCTCTGCATGAAAAGGTTGCCCCTTAAGTCCCTATTAAATCTGTTTCCTCTCACCTTAAACCTATACCTTCTAGTTTTGGACTCCCCCACCCCAGGGAAAAGACCTTGTTATTCATTCTATCTACGTCCTTCATGATTTTACAAACCTGTAGAAAGATCATCCCTCAGCCTCCGACACTCCAGGGAAAATAGCCCCAGCTTATTCAGCCCCACCCTATAGCTCAACCCCTTCCAACCTGATAATATCCTTGTAAATCTTTTCTGAATCCTTTCAAGTTTCAAAACATCTTCCTATAGCAGGGAGACCAGAATTGCACACAGAATTTCAGTTGCGGCCAAATCAATGTCTGTACAGCTGCAACATGACCTCCCAATTCCTATACTTGATGCACTGACCAATAAAGGCAAGCATACCAAATCATTCTTCACTATCCTGTCTACCTACAACTCCACTTTCAAATAACAATGAACCTGCACTCCAATGTCTCCTTGTTCAGCAACACTCCCCAGGACCTTAAAAATGTGCAGGGTAGGTGGATTGGCCATGCTAAATTGCCCATAGTGTTCAGGGATGTGTAGTTTAAAGGGATGGGTCTGGGTGGGGTTCTCTGAGAGTCGGTGTGGACTTGTTGGGCCAAAGGGCCTATTTCCACACTGTAGGGATTCTATCATTCTATCTATCATAACAATGCAAATTGGTGATTTCTGCAATGACAGTCATTGAGTCATAGAGATGTACAGCATGGAAACAGACATTTCAGTCCAACTCGTCCACGCTGACCAGATATTCCATATAAATCTCTTCCCATTTGCCAGCATTTGGGCTATATCCCTCTAAACCCTTCCTATATATATATCTATCCAGATGGTTTTTAAATTATATAATTGTACCAGCCTCCACCACTTCATTTGGCATCTCATTCCATACATACACCGCCCTCTGCATGAAAATGTTTCCCCTTAGGTCCCTTTTAAATCTTTCCTATCTCACCTTAAACCTATGCCCTCTAGTTTTGGCCTCCCCCACTCCAGGGAAAAGACCTTGGCTATTCACCCTATCCATGTCCCTCATGATTGCATAAACCTCTATAAGGTCACCCCTCAGCCTCCGATGCTCCATGAAAAATAGTCCCAGCCTATTCAGTCTCTCCCTGAAGCTCAAACCCTCCAACCCTGGCAATATCCTTGTAAATGTTTTCTGAACCCTTTCAAGTTTAACAACATCCTTCCTATAGCAGAGAGACCAGAATTGAATGCAGTATTCCAAAAGTGGCCTAACCAATTCATTGTACAGTCGCAACATGATCTCCCAACTCCTATACTCAATGCACTGACCAATAAAGGCAAGCATACCAAACACCTTCTTCACTATCTTGTCTGCCTGGGACTCTGCTTTCAAGGAACCATGAACCTGCACTCCAAGGTCTCTTTTATAGAACTATAAAGGTATTATAACGTTGTGGAAAATAATTACATTTTTAATGATGGGGACAATTCTTTTTAGTCTAGTATGACATAACTGATACAAGTAAAATAATTCAGTTTAACAAACAATTGTTAGATTCATTAAATGTCTTCTTCCATGATTTTAATAGTGTTGTGAATCAGTTTATTTGAAATGAACCTTTGGTTTAGGGACTGCATCTCTGCCATTGAGTGACAGAGTGTAATACTCAAACTCCCTGACAATTCAAGTGAGTTGAACCCAGAGTTCAGAATCTTAAACCTGAGATCCCGCAGTGCACTCAGGACTGATTTATTTGCATGGCTCTGCTCACCTTATTTGATATGGGGTCCCTTTGCTATACATGTATATGATTAGCTATTCTGCTGCTCTAAGGATGCTAATGGCTGGGGAATGAGTAGTGGTATGTTAGACTATAAATCCTCTCATTACTTCAATGGGAGACTGTGAATATATGACAAACAAACAGATCAAATGTTAAATTGATTACTTTAAAGTTGCGGGTATGATTCAAATCTTAGAATTTCAAATTTAATTCTACCTCCACTTTTAATTTGAAGCTACACCACAAATTTTCACACGAAGAACACGATAACAATACTTTAAAATCATAATGACAAGAGTCTATATAATAAGAGATAGTTCACCCGCTCTAACTGACCTTATGTAACGGTTAGTAACACTGCCGCTTGCACAGACTGACTCTCGCTGATGGAGGCGTCTAACCGCAGATCAAACCTCTGAACTATGAAAATTCTTAAATTTCTACCCTGACCCAAGAAACCAAGATAAGCAAAAATAAAGTCCAAACTGTCGGTCAAATATATTAATCTATTTTGTTCAAAAGTGAGTGTATCATATGAATTAAAATGTTCCGATTTTCTAAAAAAAAAATTCTTCAATCCGTCCGTACACCTTTACATTCCTTTCATAAAGGCTGCAGTGAATAATAGCCCGGAATAAAAAAGTAAAATGTGCAAGTGTATATAAATACGACTGATTTCAATGAAAGAAAAATATATGCAGTCTTAATCGTGCCCTTCCAATTTAAACTACATTTTATTTTTTAAAAAGATATCATGCATTTAATTCAAACGGAGTGATGGCTTATGATGCCTACCTTCTGACAGACTGTGAACTCGGTGCTTCTATCATCATCACTGCTGCTTTTACCAAGGCAGGACAGTGCCGTAAACCACAGGAGCAGCCAACAATTCATCTCTCCGCCCCAGGCAACAATAGAATGACACGACTGCACAGCGTGTTCAACATATTCCTAGATCCTGATCTATCGTAATCGGGGAAAATTGCACAAGTTTGGAAGTCATTTGCGCACAACGTGACTTTTGACCCACTGTTTGTGCGTGGGAGAGCGATCCGAAATAGAATGAACCCCCTACACACACATCACGAGTTTGGTGTGTTCAAGGGATCAGCTTTTTCCTTCCTCGGGCACAGGTGGTTATATTTTTGGGGTAATGTCTGAAGCACTCATAAAATGTAGAACAGAATTCTCCACCCGTAGGAATCAGTCAACTGAATTTAAATAGGAAATTGTTGGAAAGTCTCACCGAGTATTTAACATTTATCGTTTACGTGTGTGTTTTTGGTATTTATATGTTCGAATGTGTGTATTTGTGAATGCGTGTATTTGTGAATGTGTGAATTTGTGTGTGGAGATATGTTTGATGTGTGTTTGCATTTATTTTATTCATTCATGGGTTGTAGGCATTGCTTATTGCCAGCATCTAATTGGTTAAGAGTCAACCACACTGCTTTCGTCTGTAGGTCAGACTACGTAAGGTGGCAGATTTTCTTCCCTGAAGGGCATGCGTGAGCCAGATGGCATTTTCCAACAGGAAAGATATTATCAACTGTGGTGGCCATTAGGCTAGGTTTCAATTCTACATTTTATTGAATTCAAATTTCACCATCGGCTGTGGTGGGATTCGAACAAATATGCCAAGTACAACAGTCTGAGGTTCTGGTTTTCTTCTCTACCACTGCCTACACTGTATTGTCTATTTCTGTCTGTGTATGCACAAAGGAACAGGAACAGTCCATTTATCCTTATTCAATGAGAACTTGACTGAACCATGCCCTAATTCTATATGTCCTTTACCTAACATTCCTTAATAGTGTTGGTTGACAAAAATCCATCCATCTCAGTTTAAAATTAACTGTTGTATCTAACATCACTTGCTGTTTACAGAAGAGAATTCCAAAGTTCGACCATGCTTTGTGTGTAGCCGTTTGCCTCATTTCGCTCCATAAGGAGCTTTTGGGGCACAGTATAGCATCCCTATCTCAGGGTTCAAATCCACTTCAGGACTTGGTTATCATGGAAGGTGTGTTATAACACAGCCAGACACATTGATCAACAATCTGCAAATCCTGCTGATCATGCCTAAGGCAGGTGGAAAGAGGAGAAAATTTACTGACCAACCAGAATGGGCTACATTGCAACAGCACAGCCCCTCCCCTCACCCCCACAATTAAAGCATTCCATGCGAAGGTCCTTTCCATGAGCAAATGTTAATCTCATTCTGAGGGACTCCACACATCTCACTCCTGAAAGGTTTCACTCCAATCTTTATATCACGTGCCTAGTCCTAGTTTCTTAAAGCAGTAGAAATAGCATCTCCCTAGCTATTTGTTAATCCTAATATCTTCAAATGTTCGATCACATCGCTCCTTAAGCTTCTAAGTACAATTCTAGTTTGCACAATTCCTTCTTGTAGTTAAATTATTTGATAATTCTGGTAAATCCCAATGTTGCAGTCCCTCCGAGATTAGCAGGTCCTTCCTAAAGTGTAGTGTCCAGAACTGCTCATAATATTACAGATGCTCCAAGCCAATGAGAGCCCTTGTCCAGGCCAATTAGAATGGGCAGCCAGGAAGGTTAATGCAGCCACTATGTCACAGGAAGGATTTATGTATAAAATGCCACAGAATGTTTTAAAAAATCCATCAGTCCTTGTATTATTGAGGCTGCAGCAAAGCACAGGTACAGAGAGGAATCCTGAGAGATCTCCCCACACTGGGTTTCTCATTCTTACCATTGATGGACTGAAGAGAACAAAGATCCCACAGTAAGAAGGAGGACAAGCTGTTCAACTAAGTAAGCAAGGATGGAAGTGACTGAGCAAGTGAGCAGCTGGAGCGTAAACCTGGAGACAGAGCGCTAAGAGAATCTAAGAACTTAGAGTGGCAGGAAAGGAGAGTGACATAACCATTTCAGATGCCAAATCCACACTGTGATGAACAGTGTCCTACACAGCTCGTCTCAGATCAACACAGCTTAGAGCTCTATTCAGTCCTCTCTCTCAGGAATGCCATATAAACAGCCGACACTTACATTGGTCCTCATTCTATTGCTCTTTTCAGCCCATGCATCATATTATTCAATGGTAAGGAGTTGGAAGATGTAGATGTTTAAAAGGACCTAGGTGTCCATGTTGATAAGTCACTGCGGATTAACATGAAGATGCAGCAAGCTATTAGAAAGGCAAATGAAATTTATTACAAGAGGATTTGAGCACAGGAATAGTGAAATTTTGCATCAATTATGTAAATTAGACCGTACCTGGAATATTGTGTGCAATTTTGGTGTCTTTGTTGTGGCGAGGATAATATTGCTATAGAAAATAAAAAGAATATTCACCAGGCTTGCTCCTGGGATAGCAGGAATGTCATTGGAAGACAGATTAGGCAAACCGTGCCTCTATTCTCCAGACTTTCAAATCATGAAAGGTGATCTCTGAAACTTACAAAATACACAGAGAGATAGACAGAGTAGAAGTTTCCCTTGTTGAGGAATCTTGAACAAGGGGGACAATTTAAAAATAAAGGGGATGCCATTTAGGTATGTGTTGTGAACCTTTGGAATTCTCTACCACAGAGGGCTGTGATGGTTCTGTCTTTGAGTGTGTTTACAATTGTGACTGGTAGAGCTTTGATTACTGATGGCATACAGTGTTATGGGGATGAGGTGAGTAAAAGGCATTTAAGTATTTGATCAGCCGCAATCATATTCAGTGGCAGGGCAGGCTTGATCAGCTGATTAAACCCATTGAATCTCATCCTGAACACTTCTTCTGTGGTCAGAAAGTAATGGATTGGAACTTGAACCTGGAGCTATTGTCTCATAGACAGGGGTGCTACTGAATCATAAGACCTACAACAATCATTATGACAACTCACACTCAGCTGCACACAAACTGATAAGAAACAGAGATATGGAGTGGAGGAGGCAGCGCAGGGGGAGTGAACTTCTTGCAACAAAGACCTTGTCAGTAATGCATGACCACTTGGTGCATTGGTAAGGAAGTCTTGTTCAAGAGGATGGAGATGTCAGCAATAAACTGAGACCTCAAGAGTTGGATCCTCCTGAGACACTGATGCTCACACATGTCAGGAGGGCTGGTTCTCTGCCTCCAGATTCCTTGCTGTGTGTCTATTTCTTTTCAGCTGGATCTTGATGTCCACCCTCTCTAGTCTACGGAGGGGCATATGGGTGAAGAGAAGGCAGCTGGTGCTGCTGCTCCTGCAGCTTGAGCTGTGATTACAACAAGCAGCGGTGTAATTCTTTGCCCAGGACCTTCAACAGAATGGACAGTAGTAATGCTTATGCTGCCCCCATATTGAAGGCTAGCAGTAGGGAAGTGCAGCTGTAGGTAGCTGACATTCTGGCCACTTGAAGTGCTTATCAAGATGTCACCAATCACCTATTGACCATTGGTGAAGCTTTATTCATCAAACTCTTGCCAGCTCATCAAGATCACACAGTAATTCTTTCCATCATGCATTTACCTTTCTCAACCTGTCAGTTTGGAGAAACTACTCCACTGGAATAAAAAGATAACTCCTGGCTTTTTATCTTTACTGTAAGCAATCCATTTATACCCCTCTTCCCTGCTTACTCCACACCTCATCTCCAAACAATATGTGCCGGGGGCTCATAGATGTCTTTTTCACTGAAACTGAGACCTACTGATTAGCTGTCTCCTCCACTTGTTCTGATCCTTGTGGGGAAACCATGAATCAAAATAACCAAAGTTACCAACTATCTCTTAAATAAAGAAATTATAAATGAGATCGACTTTTTGTAACTTTTACTTTAACATAAATCAGAAACAGTGAAACAATGCCAATTAAAAATGAATTAACAAGCAAATAATCCTTCAAGGAGAAAGGTAAATTTAATTTTAAGTGGTCAATACAACAAAAATACATTTTATACAAAATAAACATTCCCTTCAGCGTGTGTGGCAGCTACACAGTACCATAATGTGCTGTTCTTCATTCACACAGAATAGTTCAGGAATCCTATCTAACAACAGTTTTCACCCTCAAATTTCATGAGTATGACTTTCATCACCAAAGCATACCCCTATAAACCTGTTCAACCTCATATCCAGACTGTTCTGGTTTGTAGCTTTTGTTTCAACTGACTAAAACATAACACGCTCATTTATGTTAGGCTAGTTTTTGGAAAACACCCACTTCTTTAGTGCCTCTGAAATATTCAAACATCTTACCAGACTTAAAACCTTTCAGCCAATTTGTGTAATATCGTCAAGAGTTCCTTTTCTAGCCAACAAAGAAATTAGTCTCTTTCTGACAATGATATGCCAGATAAGGTGGTGGGGACTGGTACAATTACAATATTTAAAAGGGCATATAAATAGGAAGGGCTTAGAAGGGTATGGGCCAAATGCTGGCAAATGGGACTGGATTAATTTAGGATATCTGGTCAGCACAGACAAGTTGGACTGAAGGTTCTATTTCTGTACTATACATCTCTATGACTCTATGACCCTATGATTCGCTCCTTCTTATAAAAATTCTGTATTTTCCTCTTTCTCTGCTTTCTTTTTGTGTCTGCATCTGTGCCTTCACCTGTAGCTCTTAGCCAGCAGTCACATGGCCTTTTTTTTTAGCATCCGTCCTGTTGACACTGCTACTAGGTTAAGAGGCACCAAGTCAAAAGGAATAGTATTTATTATCATCCAAGAACATCGCAATCAATCTCTTTATTATTGATGCAATCTATCACAAGTCCTTCATAAATATTCGTAAAAATAATTCAAGATTTCACAGAACTTTCTAAAGAAAGGTATTTTTATCTGTTACGTACTGCTTCCAAGTCAAAGGCTTTAACACATTTTTTCTCCTTTCACTAGTACACTAACTACACTAGTTTGGGCCAAACTATCTCTAAGATACTCCCCTGCCCCAGCCTTGAATTTGTATTGTTTTCTTATTTCATTCACATTCCCTCACCAACCATATCCAATCTCATTTTGTTTATGGGACCTACCTCCAGCTCCATTCCTCCTAACTCCACTAAATTTCTGACCACTTAACCTGCCTTCCTGTCTTTAAGGTTTATTGATATTGTAAATGTTCCTTTCCTGCAAATCTGCCGTTAACCTCTATTCCCCCCCCTCCGCCACATAAAAACATAATTGGCATCACCATCTTTGTAAACTACTATCTTCAACTCCCTTTCCTCTCAAAAGACCTAGTAATGTGCTGCTGCCTCCCAAATATGCACCCATCTTTCCGAGAACTCCATATTTCAATTTCTCAAATCAAATTTCCGTCCCTGCCCCGCCCCAAAATACGACTTATTGAAGTGGAAAATGATAGCACATCTGACCTCAACAAGGTACATTATCCCTCTTCACCCTTCTTGAATTACCATCAGCCTTTGCTTTAGTTGACTGTAGAATTCTTCTCCAATTTTTTTCAATTAAATATTACAAAGATTGTAATCATTTTCTGGTTTGCTTTACAAAATTCCCCAACTATTGACTCTATCCTTTTCTTTGGTTGCTATTTAAGGTAGGACCAGACTATTCACAAATTTGATGCCATAGTTGACCCCAAGATGAAACCTCAACCATGTATCCGTTCCGAACCCTGCACCCGCACCCACCCCCCCACCCCTCCCCATCGCCGACTGCCTATTTTCAACTCAGTAGCATAACTTGACATAATTCCAGGCTCATTTAATTTATTCTTGTGTTTGTTACTACTTAACCTGACTATTACAGCGTACCCACGGCCGGATTCTACCTCCATTGATTCTGTTGCCTGTCCTACTTCCACTGTGTCTTTGTGCTCACTGAGCCATGCTGGCAATTCTTTGATTTTAAAATTTTCATCTTTATTTAAATCCCTTCTGGCCCAGTCCTTACCTGTATTACCCTCAAAGATATCTGAGCTTAAAAAATTCGCAACTTTTGAGCATTTCCAATGTTAACCAATCTACAGTTAATAGCCATACTTTAGCTATGTAGTCTTTCAGCTTTGGAATTCTCTTGTACACCTCTCCTTGCTTTCTTTCTTTCATCCACTACTTAGAACCAAAATCTTGGATAAAGCATTTGATAATCTACCCGTTTATAAAATTTCCTTATGTGTTTTGGTATCAAATCTTGCTGCGTTGCATCCTATGGTGTGCTTTACTATTTCAAAGATGCTACATAAGTGGAAGTAATTGTTACTATACTAAATCTATTACCTGATTTATTTTCAACTTGCACATACTTGAGAACAATCGCTGGAAACTGAAGTACATTTGTGAATTGGCAAGGAAGTAGGAAGTAAGTGATCAACCACAACAATGAAGGACAAGACTAAACAAGTGGGAGGGGATGGGAATGGGGAATGTGAGTGGGGAAGTAATGAGTTGAAGCATAAGAAGAGATGTGGAACCTCAGAAGACGCTTAGATAACATCAGCGACCAAGGGACTAATATGGCAGGGAATCTGAGATAGACAGGGAATTTCCAAAACGTAACAAAAAGTATAGGAAAAGGCTGAGGGTTGAAAAAATAAATTGTAACTTCTTAGACAGGGGAGTTGGCTACATCAGTTATTCTCTCTTGGTTTTGAATAAGACTACATTCAGAAATATTCTAGCATCAAAATACAGACAGCAACACAGCCTCTCCATTGCTTTGAATTAAAACTTACTTTCCTGGTATTTAATAAACATGTTAATTATTCATGTTAACAGATCAGAGAACAATTGGTATTTAAACAACAGATTGTTTCATTCATTCACATGATGAAGGATCACCGACTTGAGCAGCAATTATTGTTTATCCCAAGTTGCCTTGAAAAAGTGTTGGCGAGCTGCCTTCATGAACTGCTGCCATGCTTGGTGTACAACAGTGATATAGTTCTAAGTCAGGATGGTGACTGGCTTGAAGAGGAACTTGTAGGAGGTGGTGTCCCAATGTATCTGCTGCTCTTGTATTTCTATATGGTAGCTAGGCAGGTTTGGAAGATGCTGTTGTTTGACCCGTGATGAATTTCTGCAGTGCACCTTCAAGATGGTTCATTCTGCTGCTACTGAATATTAAGGGTGAATGGAGTAAATTTTTGTGGATGCAGTGCCAATATATTGGGCTGCTTTGTCGTGTATGTTGTCTGTCTTCTTGTCCAGGGAAACGGAGAGTACTGCATCACATTCCTGATGTGTGCATTGTAGATGGTGGACAGGCTTTGGGGCATCAGGATGTGAGATACTCATGGCAGGATTCTAACATATGACCCTACTCTTGTTGCCACGGTATTTATATGGCTAGTCCAGTTCATGTTATGACTAACGGTAACACTTTGATGCTGATAGTGGGGAATTTAGTGATGGAAATTCCATTGAATGTTTGGCAAAGTGAAAGTTATTGACCTTCTTCCTCCAGATGGCTGAGACTGCACTGACTCAGATGGCATAGTCCAGGGTCTTCACCTTCCTCGGCTGATCTTGGCGTCTCCAGATCCGAGCCCACAAAGTGAGTTGCCAATTTTCACTTCTCTTCCATGACTGGTTCAAATGTCAGCAAGTGTGCATGACAACTCTGGTCATTGCTTGTCCAAATGGACAATGGTCTTTTAACAATGGCACACACCAGCGGTGCCGGACCATTCTTGGAAATCCTGGCAGTGGCAAGTTCTTCTGGGTATGCTAAGTGGTAGAATGGGGTTAGAATCAGACGAGGGGAGTGGCATTACGGCCAGATAAATAGTTAACAAGGTGAGGGAAGATATGGTGAGAGAACTTGCTGGGTCTCAGGATGAGAAACCCGCCATCAAATTCAAAAACAATGACACTTGGGCAAAGAAAGTAAAATTAAGTCCATGAAATTTTTTACATTCACGTGGTAGAGCAAACAGGGTCTTCAGTGCAACATCTTACCTGACAGGTAGCATGTTCCACTACATTTTCATTGAACTGTTATCTTATACTCTTTGTGCATTAAGTGTTTGGAATATGAGTTAAACTCACAACTTTCTAACTTGATTGACAGATTTATTGTCGTCGCATGTGCTGAGATACAGTGAAAAGTATTGTTTTGTATGCTATACAGGGAGATTGCAAAATACAAAGTGCATCAGGGTAGCAGAACAGAGTGAATAATCCATTGTTACAGCCACAGAGAAGGTGCAGAGAGACAGAGATCAGAATTAACATTTCAGAGGCCCATTCAAAAGTCTGATAACAATGGGGAAGAAATTGTTCTTGAATCTATTTGTACATGTATTCAAAGTTTTTATTTTCTGCCTGATGAAAGATGGTAAGAGTATAACTGGGATGGGACGAGTTTTTGATTTTGTTGGTTGCTTTCCCGAGGCAGAGGGAAGTATAGATGGAGTCAATGGATTGAAGGCTGGTTAGCGTGATGGACCAGGCTGCGTGCACAACTCTCCATAATTTGTTGCAGTGGGAACAGCATGCTTTCTATGGTGCATCAAAAAAAGTTGGCAAGAATCCTTGTGGACATGTTGAATTTCTTTAGCCCCCTGAGGAAGTAGACACGTTAATGTGCTTTCTTGACCATCGCATTGGCATGGGTGGACCAGGACAGATTGTTGCTGATCTTCACTCCCAGAAACTTGACTCTCTTGACCATCTCCACCTCAGCCCCATTGATGCAGACAGGGGTGTGCCCTCCACTCTGCTTCCTGAAATCAATAACCATCTCCTTCATTTTGCTGACGTTGATACAGAGATTGTTGCCTTTACACCATGTTGCTAAGCACTCAATGTCTTTCCTGTATTCTGTATCATTGTTGTTTGAGATCCGACCTACAACAGTGGTATTGTCAGCAAACTCATAAATGGAGTTGGGACAGAATTTGGCCACAGAGTTATGAGCATATAAGAAGTATAGTAGAGGGCTGAGTATGCAGCCTTGTGGGGCACCGGTGTTGACGATTATGGTGGAGGAAGTGTTGTCGCCTATTTCTACTGATTGTGGTCTGTGGATCAGGAAGTCGAGGATCCAGTTACAGAGTGGGAGGCCAAGACTTAGGTCTCAGAGTTTAGAGAGTAGTTTGTTTGGGCTTGTGGTGGTGAAGGTGGAACTGTAGTCAATAAGTAACTTGTAACTTAAAAGGGCTACCAACTGAGGTAGAGCTGACACACTAGTCTTTTTTGGCATTAGATAAAATGTGCTCTTTGTAAATATTGAGTACAGAATTGTGCAGCAGTTTTTAAATTTTACTGTGGGATGAGGAACTTCTGGGAAATGTCAGTGTACTCCTGGAGCCCACTGCAAAGATTGTCCAGGGATCTCTTGCAAATATTGAATGGGATTGTCACTAACCAAGGGAAAAACAATACTCTCATTGAGAAAGTTTACTTTATATTATGTAGCAAATGGAAATAACATACATAACTGAAAAGAAACAGATATAATTCTAGATATCAGCTACATTATCAAGAACCTGATGACATTACAGAATCCCTAGAGATCTGGGACCTATATTTCAAGACAATATTGTCTTGTAAATTGGTTCCTCCAATTCATCTCAAATCAAGAGTTACTTATAGGTACCAAATGGGATCTTGCTTATTGGTTCATGGGAACATCATCACGTGAAAGTCTCATCCAAGCCACGCACCATCCTGATGTGGAACTATATTGCTTTTACTTCATTGTTGCTGAGTGAAAATCCTGAAACTCCCCTTCTGATAGCATTGTCAATTGTACCCCTAGGATGGCTCATCAAGGCAATTCACCACCATCTCCTCAAGGGCAATTAAGGATGAGCAATAAATGCTGGCCATGCCAGTGATGCCTACATCCATGACCAAATGAAAGACAACAATTTACCCATCTCTGCTCGCTAAAAAATATAACATAGAAAATTCTAACCTGCAGCTCCGAAAAAATATAGTTTCAACAATTTGTCATTGAGCAGATCCACAGTGACACTAGGACAAAAACGTAAATAAATAGAGCTGTATTAATACCTGCAATACCATACTTCCTACTTCAGTTCCTTGTTTGGCAGGTCAGGGAAGGTTTCTCATTCTCCCTACACTGTGGTGAGCCCACAATATTAAAATACATTAGCCTTGTGCAATATTTACACTTCATGTGAGTCATGGTTTTGGAAATTTATCATAAATGTCATGTTTTTATTTGGGAGGGATGGCTTCAATGCATCCCCATTTCTGTCTTAAATTTTGCATACATTTTCTTCCCTAACCAATTTCTGGGACCTTCCTCTAATTTTCCCTTTCTTTTGTGGCAAAGTCTGGTCTGTTCATAGCATTGTCATATGAATGGAAACTCCCCAAAATGGGAATCAGACATGGTGGAGTCTACTTCTCATCATATATTGCAGTCCAGTGCTCTGATTCATTGCACAAACCTTTGACAACTTAATTTCAAATTCCATTTGTTTTTAAGGCTAATAACTCGATATTTTCAGAGCGTTATGAAGGTCACACTTTTGTATTTGAGTGTGGCAATTGTGACATCATGTTTAAAGAGACAGAGAGCTCTTGAAAAATGCTTTGTATTCAAAACCCCAGACACAATTTAATTTAAGTGTCTTAAACGTTAAACCTTCAGCAGTGTAAGAAAACCCTGAATTCAAACTTACCATAGTCGATACTGGAATGCCATGTGAAAGTTGTAATCAGTTAAGTGCCTATTATATTTATAAACAAACATAAATCCACATCTAAGACATTTGGTAAAATCTTACTTGGGCTTGAGTGATGTGGGCTATTGTGGCAAAGAATATGAGGTCCATCTCAACATCAGGATAATCTTGCTTCATCATTTATGCTTTTCACAAATAGTGTGGTGAAATTGTCATTAGGCAGTGGCAAGTGCCCAATTGACAGGGATCATGGATTGTTAAACACCCACTTAAAACTCACCTTATTAATATTCAGCCTCCCATCTTTCCAAGCTCAGCAAACAAGCTAGACAATGGAAAATCTCAACTTGGAGATCAGAATGAGCACCTGATTCAGTTCTGAGCGAACTCCATGTTAGAAACTGGGCACCAACATCTAAGGGCATGCACACCAGCCACACACACTCCATGTCTGTAGACATTATTATCCAACACATGCTAGCTTCCAATAATCCTCATCACACATCTACAAATCCACTTATAGGACCCTTGTGCACTTCAAAACTGCACCTTAGAATGCACAGACAACTATCTTTGTAATGCTGCAGCAAGGACATTCTAGAGAATTGCAAACATTGACTACCCTCTGGGAAGAGAAATTCCTTTGCGTCTCAGTTTTAAATGAGTGTCCCCTTATTCTACGTCCATTGGTTTGAGATTCCTCCATGAGTAGAAGGGACTGTTATCCCGTGTCATGGTGCCATATTTAAGAGATGTACTTGGACAAACACTGTTACTCCAGAATAGGGCTGCCTGTGTGGTTCCTGTCATTTGCCCCAGACATGGTAGATGTGGGAAAATTGGTGCCCTGCCTTGTGGGTGGGAACCTGGTAATGGGATCTTTTCTTCTCCCAGGACTGGCAAAGGAGGTCATGACACCACACCACAACAGCCCGGTCTAGTTATCCCCAAGATCAGTGCAGTCTCGGCAATCTGGAGCAATGTTCAGTACTTTAGGAAGAAGGCCAGTGACTTTCTCTACACCATTGTGTAAGTGCCAATGCTTCACTCTCTGTCTCCTTTATCGCATCCACCTCCCATCAAGGCTCAGACTCTGTCATTTTCACTCATACATCTTCCCACATTCACCATCACCCACCCAGCACCCGACACTACTAACCCTGCACACCCTCTACATTATCTACACATTTGCTTGGGAAACTTCCCCACCTGTGCCATAAGTAATAGATGTACCAACTTTCATCTCCCTTAATATCTGCCTCTCCCCCATTGCAGGAGGAAAATGGCCTATAACAGGACAGAAACAGCCATGATAGCCAGTGGGCTACCCAACGTTCAGCTCCTCCCCTATATGAGGAAGGATCCTGACTCTGACTGCCCTGAGCAGCTGACAGCTTATTCCTAAGGCCCTAGACTGGTATCAGAGACTGTGCATGACTTAATAAAGTCTAAATGTCATAAAAATAACAAAGATTAACTATGAATGAAGAAGCACTGAAAGTAAATGAGTGCTAACAGGAAAAACGAATGGCCTAGAGATATAACCTGGTCCAGTCCATGAGGTGGATGTGTGTCCCTGAATGCACAGTGTCCTTGTGGGAGAAATTTTGCTCTGAGGTACAGCATTGGAGGGTAGAAACGTCCTGTAGGTGAACTGGAGATTTGCCATGAGCGTTCTTAAATGCTGGCAAGTTTCAGTGCCGATGTCCATGAATATAGGATGCATGTGGCCAGTGCCACTGAAGTGGGCCATGACACCTTTATGCCTAGTGTCCAACATGGAGGTTCTTTGGAGCAAGGGTTCAGCAGAAGTGGCCTGGTACCTACTCTGACTTCCATGTTACAAATTCTCAGTATCAAGTTTGCTCACAGCAGGTAGTGAGAGAGGAAACTGAATATTAATGAGGTGAGATGTGCAGTTAATAAGGTCATTACCTAGCAATAATCCCCCTTCATAGGCATCATATCACTTCCAGATGAGAATTTTGCCTCAGTGCCAGCAGTTAGTTAAAAGACCTGGCGAGTTGCAACATTGAGATAGGGCACACTGGACTCCTCATGCGATACAACCACAAATCTCACCAAAGTCCACTTTGCTCAGGCCCTTATAAGATTTCACCCTATGTATTAGTTTTCACCAATCGAATAAAAAAGACCAGCAACTAGGTGGCTTTTTGCAGGACTTGACAGAATTATTCGACATCAATTTTCTTAGAAATGTAATATTGATAGTTTTACAGATCTGTTTGATTCTAATGGAAGGCTCATTTTACGACAGTGGTGCAATGTTTAACACTGTAAACAATGCTGACAAAATCCGAAAACAAGACATAGTTTATCCTGAAGGGACATAGATACCGCGAGAATGCTGCAGTGCTGTGCTTCTGTTATTCGTGTTACTGAAATTCAAACATACACTTTCTATTGTACTGCCAATATGTTACGTCTGATTGGAAGCAGTCAATTTGAGCAGTTCCTGATCAGAAACTTGAGAAGTAATGGTGCTCCAATTTCTGTTTCTCAACACCAACGATGTCAAACTACCGATGTGTCTACAGCTCTCTATTCACATGGGTGTCACAATACACTACCCAACTTCTTTTACAAATGCCATCCTTCTACTGGCTTGTTTGAACTAACAAGAAACTGAAAAGAAAATAGTAACAATCAAAAAGAGAATGTGAGCTTCAAGTAAGGATGCATTTGTTAGAACAGTTTTATGAACAAAACTTCCACTATCCATTCTCAACAAAGGTTGAGCTTAACATAGTTGTCTGCATATCATAACAATGTTCAAGGAATTAATAAGAACCGAAAGAACTGCAGATGCTGGAAATCAGAAACAAAAACATAAATTGCTGGAAACGCTCAGCAGGTCTGGCAGCACAGGTTCTGAGGAAACGTCATTTGACCTGAAATGGTAATTCTGCTTTTTCTCCACAGATACTGCTAGACCTGCTGAGCTTTTCCAGCAATTTCAGTTTTTGTTCAAGAAGTTAATGATTTTTGATGACTGCTTTGAATCGAGTTGATTAATCTAGATTTAATGCTGCTCTTTCGCCTTATGTGTGCATAATAACATGAAATGATTCCCCTGTAAAAAGTATTTTTATCAATTCTGCACTCCCAACAGACAATCATTGTTGAAGAGAGCACAGAAACTTGGTCAATATGTCCCTTTGAACAAGATTACTTCATCGGAGCAAATGTATGTCACCTTTAGGCCAACCACTAGATGGAGACTGCTGTTCAAGAAAATGAAGGAATAACAAACCAGAGATAGCAAGAATTGCCGATGCTGGAGTCAGAGGTAACACAGTGTGGAGCTGGAGGAACACAGGAGGCCAGGCAGCATCAGAGGAGCAGGAAAGATGATGTTTCGGGTCAGGACTCTTCTTCAGAAAGCCTTTCTGAAGGGTCCTGACCCAAAACGTCAACTTCCCTGCTCCTCTGATGTTGCCTGGCCCTGCTGTATTCCTCCAGCTCCACACTTGGAATAAAAAACTATATTTTCTTCTTACCTAAAGTTACTGAGAAAGTTTATGTTAAAAATAATGGATATCAGGTGAAAAGGTCAAATTGACAATCTCTCTGTGACTACTCTGAGGATTCCTATCCTTTGAAGATGGTTTAATGATCCTTAGAGTAAAGTTTTTTTTCCCCCAACAATAACGTATATAGAAACAAAAGCAGTAATTGCTGGAAAAACTCAGCTAGTCAGGCAGCATCAGTGAAGTTCTGAAGAAGGTCCCATCAAAATTTTAACTCTGCCTTCTCTCCACAGATGCTGTCTGACCTGATTAGTTTTTCCTGCAACTTCTGATTCTGTTTCTGATTTCCAGCATCTGCAATTCTTTGGGATTTTTTTGAACAATACATATAGCACCTTTAACAGAATAAAACGTTCCAAGACACTTCACAGGAGCATTATAAAGTACCAGCAATGAAAGCTAAGCCATGTAAACAGATCTTAGTTCAGACTATTGGAAGCTTAATCAACAAGGTAAATTTTAAGGAGAGTTTTAAAGAAGGATCGTGAGGTAGTGACATCATGAGATATCAAGAGGCTTTTCCAGAGCTTGAGGGAATGAAATGGGTTTACTGTTAAAACCATGGTTGTACGGGAGGCCAGAATTAGAGGAGCACTGATTTCACGGAGGGGTATAGGTCTGATTGAGATTAAAATGGGGCCATGGAGGGCTTTGAAGACTGTCTTCATTTTTAATATTGTCCCAAAAATCCAGCACTATAGGCTAAAAAAGAAGCACAGAAGAGGGCAGCAGGACTTAACGTGAATTAAGACACAGGCAGCAGAATTTTGAATAGCATCAAGTCTAAGGTGTGTGGAATGTAAGAAAGCAACCAGGAATACACTGATGCCTTTTTGAGGTCCACAGTGAAGAACTGTCAGTATAAAACTCTGCAGCTATGCAGTCAAATGTAAAAGGTGAGATTTTAATGTCAGCTTGACAGAAACAATTCCAGGAGGCAATGAGGGTTGGTTAATACAAACCTTCTTAAATTTGAGCTCCCCATGGGTTACACTGATAGAGAATTGGTGGTGTAGTGGCAATGTCATTGGACAATAATAAAAGGCCCATGTGAATACTCTGAGGACATCCCACCATGATACATGGTGAAATTTGAATTCGATAAAAATTTGAAATTAAAAGTTAGCCTAATAGTGACCATGAAACCATTGTTGATTGCTGTAAAAGTATGTCTGGTTCACTAGTGTCCTTTAAGGGAAGAAAACTGCTGTCATTAGCTGATCCAGCCTACATGTGACACCTAAACCATAGCAATGTGGTTGATTCTTAAATGTTCTTTGAAATAGCCAAGCAAGCCACCATCAAACCATCACGTCTAGAAAAAGGACAGAAACTGGAGAAACCTCCCAGCATCAAACTAAGAACTGGTTTTAACACCAACAAATCAATGTTCAGTACTGTCCATGACCCCTCAGATAAGCCATATCCATATACAGCAAAACCTGGACAACATCCAGGGTTTGTCTGATAAGTGGCAAGTAACTTTTAGGTCATACAAATACCAAGCAATGATGATATTCAACATGGAGAATCTAGCCATCTTTCCCTGAGATGAATGGCCATTGCTATCACTGAATACCCCGCAGTCAATATATTAAGGGTTGTTGTTGAACGGAAACTGAACTGGACCAGCCATACAAATACTTTGGCTGCAGAGGTGATCAGACACTAAGAAATCTGTAGCAAGTTACTGACCTCCTGACTCCCCACAGCCTGTCTAGCATTTACAAGGCACAAGTCAGGAGTATGATGGAATGCTCCCCACTTAGCAGGATGGCTGAAGCGCCAACAACACTCAAGAAGCTTAACACCATCCAGGGCAAAGCAGCCCATTCAACTGGTATCCCATCCGCCACTTTCAATATTCACTTACTTCCCAGAGTGGGGGACTCAATTACTAGGAGTCACGATTTCAAGGTGAGAGGGGAAAAGTTTAAGGGAGATATGCGTTGAAAGTTCTTTATGCAGAGGGTGGTGGGTGCCTGGAACACGTTGCCAGCGGAGGTGGTAGAGGCAGGCATGATAGTGTCATTTATCTAGACAGATACACGAATGGGCAGGGAGCAGAGGGATACATATCCTTGGAAAATAGGTAGGAACCTGTGATCAGTTCGCACTAAACAACTGCACCTCCCAGTTGCGAGCCATTTCAACTCCCCCTCCCATTCCTCAGACGACATGTCCAGCCTGGGCCTCCTGCAGTGCCACAACGATGCCACCCAAAGGTTACAGGAACAGCAACTCATATTCCGTTTGGGAACCGTGCAGCCCAATGGTATCAATGTGGACTTCACAAGCTTCAAAATCTCGCCTCCCGCTACCGCATCCCAAAACCAGCCCGACTCGTTCCCGCCTCCCTAACCTGTCCTTCCTCACACTTATCTCCACCTCCCACCTCAAGCCCCACCCCCATCTCCTACCTACTAACCTCATCCTGCCCGCTTGACCTGTCCGTCCTCCCTGGACTGACCTGTCTCCTCCCTAACTCCCCACCTACACTCACCTTCACTGGCCCCATCCCCGCCTCTTTGATGTGTCTGTCTCCTCTCCACCTATCTTCTCCTCTATCCATCTTCTATCTGCCTCCCCCTCTCTCCCTATTTATTTCAGAAACCCCTTCCCCTCCCCCATTTCTGAAGAAGGGTCTAGGCCAAAAACGTCAGCTTTCCTGCTCCTCTGATGCTGCTTGGCCTGCCGTGTTCATCCAGCTTTACACCTTGTTATCTCAGATTCTCCAGCATCCGCAGTTCCTACGATCTTGGAAAATAGGCAACAGGTTTAGATAGAGGATCTGGATCGGCGCAGGCTTGGAGGGCCGAAGGGCGTGTTCCTGTGCTGTAATCTTCTTTGTTCTTTGTTCTTTGTTCCATGACTATCCCTCGGTGGCAGCATGATTTACCATCTTCAGGCTGTAGTGCAACAACTAAACAAGGTTCCATAGAGCACATTCCAAGTTCATAGCCTCTACCATCTAAAAGCTCAAGGGCTGCAGATGGATGGGAACACCGTCACCAGAAAGTGTCCATCGGAGATGTTCAACATCCTGATTTGAAACTATACCACCATTCTTACACTGTTATTGGGACAACATCCTGAAATTCACATCCCAACAGCATTACGGATGTCAAAGATAGTAGGAACTGCCGATGCTGGAGTCTGAGATAACAAGGTGTAGAACTGGATGAACACAGCAGGCCAAGCAGTATCAGAGGAGCAGGAAAGCTGACATTTCAGGTCTGACCCTTCTTCAGAAATGGGGAGGCGAAGGGGGCTCTGAAATAAATAGAGAGAGGGGGAGGTGATGATAGAAGGTGGATAGAGGAACAGATAGGTGGAGAAAAGACAGACTGGTCAAAGAGGCGAGGATGAAGCCAGTAAAGGTGAGTGTAGGTAGGGAGTTGGGATGGGGGTTGGTCAGTGAGGAGGGAGGGGCGGGTAGGTGGGAGAAAAGACAGACAGGTCAAGGAGGCAGGGACAACAGGGGCTGGTCTTGGGATGAAGTTGGGGGGGAGGGGAGATTTTGAAGCTTGTAAAGACCACATTGAGACCATTGGGCTGCAGGGTTCTCAAGCAGAATATGAGGTGCTGTTCCTTCAGCCTTCAGGTGGCATTGTTGCGGCACTGGAAGAGGCCCAGGATGGACATGTCATCCAAGGAGTGGGAGGGGGAGTTGAAGTGGTTCGCGACTGGGAAATGTTGTTGTTTGTCACGAATCAAGCGTAAGTGCTCCACAAAGCGGTCTCCAAGCCTCCGCTTGGTTTCCCCGATGTAGAGGCCACATCGGGAACAGTGGATACAATATACCACATTAGCAGATGCGCAGGTGAACATCTGCTTGATGTGGAAAGTCTTCTTGGGGCATGGGATGGGGGTGAGGGAGGAAGTGTGGGGCCAGGTGTAGCACTTCCTGCGGTTTCAGGGAAAAGTGCCGGGGGTGGTGGGGCTACTGAGGAGTGTGGAGCAGACGAGGGAGTCGCAGAGAGAGCGGTCCATCCAGAAAGCAGATGAGGGTGGAGAGGGAAATATATCTTTGGTAGTGGGGTTAGATTGCAGGTGGCGGAAGTGGTGGAGAATGATGTGTTGAATCCGGAGGTTGGTGGGGTGGTACATGAGGACAAGGGGGATTCTGTTTTGGTTGTTATTGCGGGGAGGGGCTGTGAGGGATGAGTTGCTGGAAATGCGGGAGACACGGTCGGGGGCGTTTTCGCCCACTGTGGAGGGGAGATTGTGGTCCTTGAAAAACGAGGACATCTGGGATGTCTGGGAGTGGAATGCCTCATCTTGGGAGCAGATGCAGCGGAGGTGAAGGAATTGGGAATGGGGATGGCATTCTTGCAGGAGGGTGAGTGAGGTGTATTCTCGGTAGCTGTGGGAGTCGGTGGGCTTGAAATAGATATCAGTTTCCAGGTGGTTACCAGAGATGTAGAGAGAGAGGTCCAGGAATGGAGAGAGAGGTATCGGGGATGGTCCAGGTGAACTTAAGGTTGGGGTGGAAGGTGTTAGTAAAGTGGATGAACTGTTCGAGCTCCTCGTGAGAGCACGAGGCGGCGCCGATACAGTCATCGATATACCGGAGGAAGAGGTGGGGGATGGGACCAGTGTAGCTGCAGGAGAGGGATTGTTCCATGTATCCAACAAAGAGGCAGGCTTAGCTTGGGCCCATGTGGGTACCCATGGCCGCCCCTTTTGTCTGTAGGAAGTGGGAGGAGTTGAAGGAGAAGTTTTTAAGGGCAAGGACGGATGTACCTGCATCCCAAGGACTGTAGCTGTTCAAGAAGGCAGCTCGCACCCAGCTTACCCTGGGCTGCCTTAGCTAGCGATACCCACATCCCATGAATGAATTTAAAAAAACATCAGCTGGTATGGAATGGAATGGACTTGAAACTCTCAATTAATAAAAGGAAAACTTAGTACGAAAGTTTGATATATTAAAACACAGTCAGCTAATGAGAAAACAACTCATCTGCAATGCAACTGGAATAAAATTACAGGGACATGAATAGGGGAGTAATGGCCTACCAATAACATTAAGTAGTTTCCATAATTCAGGAGGAAAGTTAAAAATTATATGTGTGCATTTTTATATAATTTGCATCCGCACCATCTTTAAAAGATGCCCATGCACCCAAACAAACACTGGCATTCCAAAGCTGCCCTGCATGCTTAAAGACATTGCTGCAGCCTCTCAATCACAGGGTTGGTGTGCCATGCAATACGTGTGTGTGCTTCCAGACCACCCTGCCAATGCACAGTAGAAGTGCCAGGATGATTGTGATGTGTTGACAAAAGCCATGTGCCACAATGTCTGTGGAGGAAGGGTGCATTCAGCTGGTGGCATGGATTGTGCCCTGAGACATTGTTTGGTACTGATCAACATGGAGGTCCTTTGGAGCAAGCAGGAAGCTGAATTCTCCACGTCTCTCGACATGAGACTTATTTGGCAATATTTGTGAGATAAAAATCTGAACATTAATGAGGTGAGTTGAGCCATTAACAAAACGTTTAACAAGCCATAGTTGGCATCTCATGCTGTCTAAAGAGAAACTCACCTCACTGCTTATCAAAAATATAAAGGATGGAGTGAGATGCTCCCCATATTGAGATAGACCTCACTGGACCTCTCATCACAAAGCTCCCCATAGTCCATGAGCCGTAACAAATTCCATCCCTTGTTGATGCATTACTAAGTGTTCAGGCAGATTTAGTCAGTACCTGGATCATTCTACAACACTTTGCTTTGAAACCTCTACTTGAAAACTCTTCCCAAATGCAGTAGTCTGGGTTATGGATGCAATAGAGTGTGTACACTCTACACTACACAATGTTGCAGTCCTGTTCTTATAATTGTTATGTTTTTGTCATGGTGTGTGAATCAGACAGCCTGCTCACATTCCCCAGCAGGAAGAACGGGAAAACTGCAAACTATTTCACTAGAGAGACAATGCAGAACCTAGTGGTGCAGGGATATTTGGGTGAACTGATATACAAACCTCATAAAGTTAACATGTAGGAACTGCAATTGATTAGGAAGTAAAATAGTTGTTTATTATACTAGGAATGGCAAGGAATTTATTAATATAAAGGTAGAGAGATTGAATGCAGCTAAACAGGGTGTTGGTGAGACCACAATAATATACAATATTCAGTTACGGACTCCCTATTTAAATAAAGATTTATTGCTTTTGAAGCAGTTCAGAGAAAGTTCAATCAACACCTTTCTGGGATGAAAAGATTATCTCATGAGGAATGCTGAACAGGTTAGACCTATATTCAACCAAATTTAGAAGAACAAGAGACTCTATGACTCTCAAAGAAAGCAGTTAGTGTATAGAATTCTCTATCTCAGAAAGCCATGGAGGTGGGTTATTGTACTTATTCAAGGCTACGTTAGATGGATTTCAATAGACAAGGGAGTCAGGATGTAATAGAACCTCCAACAGTGGGTGGCAATGGTGAGGAAGGGCAACTGTACAAGATAAATGGACCCCCTCTACATTTAAAAGTACATTTTAGAGGATAAGCAAGACTCATGGGAAAAACGAGCAGACAGACATCACAATATAAACCATAGACTTCACTCCATGAAAATACAATAAGTATCTTCTAGTGTTTAATGTTTCTTCATGGTTACAACGACCTGAATAAAGAATCTTTGCTTCATGATCTTTGGGCTGTCTGTGCATTCGAATTTCATGTCAAAAACCATAATGGAATACAAAAGGAAAATTCAGCTGAGACCACAACTCCTGCGGAAACAGACCCTTCGGCCCAACTCGTCCATGCCAAGAAGTCCCATTTGCTTTGCATTTGCCCCATATCCCTTTAAACCTTTCCTATCCATGTACCTATCCAAATATCTTTTAAATGTTGTAATTGTATCCGCCTCTACCACCAGTTCATTCCATACACTCACCACCCTCTGTGTGAAAATGTTTCCCCTCGGTTCCCTTTGAATCTTTCCCCTCTCACCTTAAACTTATGCTGTCTAGTTTCGGACTACCCTAACCTGGGGAAAAAGACCTTATCTATGCCCCTCATGGTTTTATGAAACATCTACAATCTTGTTGAACAGGCTTGAAGGATCAAATGGTTAATTCACCTTCTAAGTCCTCAGTCCTATGATCCAATTTTTTTTTGCAATGATTGGTAACCTTAATGAAGTGCCAGAAAATTAAAAGCAGATCAACAGGATTGGGTTCACATATGGCAATTGGACACCTATCTAAGATGCCAAAGACTATCAAATGAATGATCTTACAGTGACAGCTGTTCCTGCAAACCTGACTGATGACACAAAGTCAACCAATTCAAATTGGATTCTGCTTACAAAGCTAACAAAATGCCGAGCAAATATTCTGACACCTAGCAATGGCCTTTTAATGGTGTTGCTAAGAAATATTTTTCTCTCCAGTAGTGTATGAGTAAATGTTGTCATGTTGATTTTGTAGATTTTATCGTAATGGAAATCTATTAAATGAGTAATGTTTAGACAGATGGGAGTACCTGAGTACATTAAAAAATCATGTGTGTAAATAGACGGCAGATGGCTCCTGGAGAAGTAGAAAGATTAATTTAACAAAGTGATTTTGATGTCATTGTGCAGCAAAATTTCACAAATGTCTTACAGCAATCAAGGTCTTAAAATGGATATATATATATATATTTATGTATCATGTACATTATCCGGTCCTCCTTGATGACTCTGTTGAGAAAACCACTGGCAAGCCAAAACTGAGTCATACAAATCAGTAGAACTTGGAGATCAATGCCTGGTATGCGATGAACTAACTGATTTCGACTGCAAGTAGATGAGGTATTCTACAAAAGCAAAATATTGTGCATGCTGAAAACAGGACCTTTCACAGTAAATGCTGGTGATTCTCAATGAGGCAAAAAAAATGGAAAACAAGAAACAGAACCAATGTTGCAACTTAATGATCTTTTGTGAAAGCTGGAAAAAGATAAAGATGTAATGGAGGGTGTGAAATAAGAAAAGGGGATGTCTGTCATAAGGGGGAAGACAGAGAAAACTGAATGGCAAAAGGCTTAATGGGGAATGGCAGAAGCTGGCTTCAGCACACTTGTGTTAGGGAGATGAACAAAAATACAACTTTATTCAGGGATCTAGTTTCTCACTGTTATTACCCTGCTGGACAGTACAGGTTGGCAAAGAGCTGGATCAGAAACGCTGTGATGATCTGACAGTGTGAAAGTCTGCTGACTCTCATCGTGAGGCTGGCCCATGAAGAATGACTGATTGGATAAGGTAGGGGAGGACTGGAGGCACCTATTCACATTTATCACAGTCAGTCAGTAATTTGAAAGCGAAGGCAGGGAATGGAAACATGAAAACTTGGGGGAAGGAAAAACACAACTGCTTATAACTGATTTTGTTTTACAAAATTACATAGCATACAGACAAGGCAGGGTAGAGGGAGCAATGGTATAATACCTGAATTTGTACAATACCACAAAATACTGTATACATTCAGCATCTAAACTACAATGCAACATTTTATGGACTATAGGTGCTAGGACAATATAATTGATGGCATTTCATTTTACAATACATCAAGGCTACTACACCTGAATTGGTACATAAAATTCTCTTCACTGTATACCAGAGGAAGTCTCCCTCTGTTTGCTATTCATAGTGGAATCGTAAGGATGAGTGTAAATAAGATCCTACCACTAGCAATTCCTTCCACAGTTAGAAAATGTGAACAAATGCATACTTGACAAATTTTTCGTTATATTTGTGTGGTTCTGTGTATGCTTTGGGATTGCTGCAATAATATATATCAGGACTTTTTTCAGGGTTAATGTCACTTGATAATCAAATACAGCATAAAGGCTTTGAGAAAAGTAACAGGTCATGATGTTTGGTGTTTGAATAATTTCCTAACAGATAAAACTCAAACTGCAGTTGGAGGAAGCCTTAATTCTTCTGAAATCTTGAGATTCAAGTGCAAAATATCTCTGCTGCATGTTGGATTTTTCTTTTATCATTTTTATATAAGATGAAAAGCCCTTCATTCTCACAATATTCAGTAGCTAAATTTCTATATTTGTCATGCTGTGGAGAATGGGCATCAAATTGAGTTTTAGATTTTCCTTCAAGATTAATTTTAATAATCTGATTCTGATTTATCTGCTGCAGTAGTCTTAATACCAGTGTGAATAACCTTCCACAGTGTCCTTGTTAATCAGATGCAGCCTTTTAATCAGAGTATGAAGATTAAGGTTGCCATATGTGAAGCTATCATTGTCCTCTTGTTGTGGAAGCTGTGCTGCCACATGATGCATGTATGTTGCCTTCTTCATAGACAGATCATTTCTCTTTAGGCTGTCAAGGCTAGAAGTAAAGGTGAAAACATGGGTTAAATGTGAAGCTCGCATTCCACCACTATCAGTTCAATCAATGTTCTGTTCTAATCAGTTCTACTCATGGACTAAAGTTTGGCATTTTAGGATCCCAATAGTGTGGAAGCAGGCTATCCAGCTCATTAAGTCCATGCTGGCACTCCAAACAGCATCCCACCCAGATCCACCCCATCCCTATAACCCTGCATTTTCCATGGCTAATCCATCTACACTATGGGCAATTTAGCAGGGCCATTCCACCTAACCTGCACATCTTTGGACTGTGGGGGGAATCCAGAGCACCCGGAGGAAACCTACATAGACACAGAGAGAATGTGCAAACTCCACAGAAACTGGCTGGAAATGAAAAATAACAACAAGGCTAGAATTGAACCCAGGTCCTTATTACCATGAGGCAGTAGTGCTAAACACTGAGCCACATATCACCCCAATCTGATTTTTCCTAAGGATGCTCATGACTTTGAAATTTCTTCTGCAGACTTAATATATACAAATGCAACAGTAAGAAAAATTTGCATTGTTTTGCAACTTCAGGATGCTTCAATTGTTTTACCAATATTGAAGCACTTTTCTCAGTGTAGTCACTGCTTTAATGTAGGAAATGTGGCAGCTATTTTTTGCATAGTAAGATCCCACAAAAATGATAAAAGGATCGTCAGAAATTTTGTTTTAGGGTTCGGTTGAGACATGCAATTCAATGCAATGAAGTGGCACTTGGGGTTATGTATTCATGTTCCTGGACCAGGGCTTGAACCCTATACTTTCTACTCAAGTGCTACCACTGAGCAACAGTGTATGGACTCATTGGCGAAAAATGCAATAAAGTAGAAACATGACCTCATAGTGAGTGTTAAAGAGGCTCGGGTTTGGGAATCATGATTCTGCACTCAGTTTGTAATGATATTATTTACTTGATTAATGCTGAGATATGTCTCCAAAGTGTTGAATATCAGCAGGTTATTTGACTGAGTTATGGTTGAGTCCTAACATAGTTCATTGCCTGTTGCCAGTCTATAGACAGTGATTGGGAACAGGAACCTCAGATGGTATTGTCTACCGTCCTTTAACCAGGAACATGGATGCTGTTTGTGCCAATCCTACCATCAACTTTATGGATGCTGGCTAATACAGCATGAAGCAGAGATCCAAAATTCTTAGTCTGAATGGCTCAAGCTTATTAAGCATTATGTTAATCCAGTAAACTACTGGAATAATCATTTTTACTCAATTTCTCTTCATCTCTCGAAAGCAATCAGAAAGAATGATCCCATGTGTCCTGATCCAGTAGAGTGTTCATTCATCATGTATCAGTGAACACAATGAGTTTACAGGATAATATAAGGACCTTAGGAAGTATTATCGCTGTGTCTGGGTTCCACACATGTCATTTTGAGCAGGAACCATGACCTGAATTTTTTCCCAATGTCACAATGTTGTGGTTTTCCATTGTTGAGCGCTGTTGGTGCTTTTTAAAGAAAATGACAGCTTCAAGTTTGTTCCAAAATACCAAATACCAGTGTAGACATTATATACATCACTAAAGCACATGTTCTGGAATGGTACAAGATTGTCAAAATGTAACGATAAAATGTTGTATGTTTTAAAGGACACGAAAGCAAATAAAGAGATGGAGTGGTTTCAGATAAATTTGAGATTTAGGGTGACTAACCATCTGTGTTTAAATGGGATGGTTGGGTCTTTGGATTGGACAATTATTAACACCCACTCAGAGATATTAACACCCATTGTTGTGATGATACCGTGGCTTTAAGAGGTGTATTTTGTCCTGTTTCTTTCATGAGAAACCTTTTTATATAACTAAAATGGAATTACATCTGGAACACAGCACTTTACAATTGCCTTAGCATAAGAAAACATTAGGATCTAGGCTATTTCCTTGATATATTTGAAAGGGGTTTAGTCTGGTTCATAACTTTGTTTAATCCAGACATTAATACCTAGAAATTGACATTGATCGTATAAAGGGGATAAACATATTACATATTCATAAGAGATTCCTTTATGTACTTACACAGCAGCATTAACCATGGGAACTAAATGATGGAAAAAACAATATGCTGGGGCAATATTTACCCCTGGAATTGAGAACCCCCAGAAAGGGGAGACTTAATCAGCTCCAGTTACAAGAAGAGAACATGGACCAATTCACAAAAGTCCACTGTAACTTATCCCTGAGTAGCACTGAATTGAAGTAAAGGGACTAATTTTAACCCAGCAAGCAGGCTTGAAAGGTAATGGGCCTACACAGGTAAAATTGCCTCCAAAAGTCTATTGCCCTTCTGTTGTTGGATTCCTACATGTTTTCGCCATAATAGTATTGAGGAAAGTTTGATTTTCACTACCATAGCCTCCCATTCTTTCCACCCACAACTATATTGCCCCTTCCCCACCGTCTCACTTGTCTCCCTACACCCACTATGGTCTATCTGAGCACTGGTAATAAAGTTTGTGCAACTTAATTTTCATTTACTAGTTACGGCTTTCTGCCCAATTCAGGCAGGCAAACAGGCAGCAGTTTTTAAATGAAGCCCAGGCCAGCAATGGATAAAATAATCTGGGCTATGAAATAATAATGATCAGAGAGATTCAGTTCTTCATACCCCTGCTGCCCATACTATCTACCCAAAAATCAGTTATAACTCCGATCCCTGCCCACCCACCCTTGAATTACAACCAAGAAAAAACATTTTAAGGTGATCGAATAAAAATAATGACAAGGTTTTTTTTTAATTGTAGTCATGTTGTAAAATGCTAAAATAAACAGGAAAATACACAAGACAGAGATCATTAGACATTAGCATACACAGCAATACCTGGAAACTTGTTTTTTGCCGCTTTTGTGCTTTCATTTGTTTGTACCTTGCCATTTCTTCCATTTGCAAGCCATGAGTATTTTGCCTGTGGGAACAGAGTTGTGAGGAACAACATTTTGGGATGAGGTGAGATAGTGACAGCAATATTTTTGTTTATCTGTGTTTCATTTGCAAAGTGCTGGTCAGTCTCCGATTATTTTGCTTACCCTGGCTTCAATTCTGGAGGTTTCGGTAATGGCTTGGTAAATCCCTCTTTCCCTATCAGCCAGTAGGTCTGCTCAAAGCCTTGGCCCTTTTGAAACAAAATGGAGAATGATATCTGACTGTTTTCTTTTCAGAAGCACTGAGAACAAAACTGGGGAAGTTCTTATTCCGGGATGTGGTTTTTGCATACCATCAGTTCAGTCCTTTCTCTGGGCTCCAGCTTATAACCTTCATTCAGATTTATAAGAATTTTAACAGTCGTGTGATTGACATGAATACGATAAGCTGTAAAGATAGATAAGAGAAATAGTATTATTTTATCGATACATCACAATCAGCTATAGCACTCCTTGAACTGAGTTACACTCTCTCATGCCCAGAAGTGCATTCAGCATAACCTCAACACAGGCAACAACATAAGCAAGATAGGTGGAAGTGTAAAGTTACAAAGCCTTAATAGTAGATGAAGTGACTGGACAAAACTGTGGAAAATGGATTTCACTGGAATCAAATATGAGGTTGTCTACTTTGGGCATAAAAATGTTAGAGCTGGATGCTTTCCGGAATATGAACAGATAGAAAAGGTGGAGATTCAAAGAGACTTAGTGGCTTCAGTACATTGAGCATTGGAGTTATGTTCCATCGGCTTGTGATGCAGACTAATGCCAACTGTGTGCTTTCAATTCCTGCACCAGCTGAAGTTATTACAAAGGACCATCCTCAATTTCTCCCCTCACCTGAAGTGTGGTGATGCTCACGTTAAACCACCACCAGTCACTAGTGTCCCCCACATCCCCTTCCCCCACCACCCTAACTGATATCGATGTCTTGGGCCGAATGTAATGCAGATTTATGAGAATAACAACTGCATTCACAGCTGCTAGACTGGCACTGGGGCAAGTGGTAAAGGAACCAGCAAGAGGTAAAAACATATTTCACCTCATCCTCAGTACTCTATCTGCCACAAATGCATCTGTCCATGACAGTCTCAGTAAGAGTGACCACTACACAGACATTATGGATACAAAACCCCATCCATTGTGGTGTTTGGTACTGTGACTGTGCTAAATGGGATGGTCTTCGAACAGCTGTAGCAACTGAAGACTGGGCATCCATTCGGGATTTTGTGCAGCACAGTATTCAGCAGCAGCAGAATTGTACACTAACACAATCTGTAACCCCAGGATACAACATATCCTGGTTCTACAGTTACCATCCAATGAGGGGATCAACCCTGTTTCAATTAAAAGCGCAGAAGAGCATGCCAGGAGCAGCACCTGGCATACTTAAAAATGAAGTTTCAACCTGTTAAAGGTATAAAACAGGACCACTTGTATGCCAGAAAATGATAGACAGAGCTACGAAGTCCATAATCAATGCATCAGATCTAAGCTCTGTAGTCCTGTCACATGCAGTCGTGAATGGTGGTGGACAATTTAACTACTCATTGGAGGAGTACGCTCAACATATATCCCCATCCTCAATCCAGCAGATCAGTACAAAAGATAAGGCTGAAGCATTCAGAACAATCTCAGCCAGAAGTGCCGAATGGTTAATCCATCTCAGCTTCTTCCGGTTGTCCTCAGTATCACAAATGCCAATCTTCAGCCAATTCGATTCACTCCATGTGATATCAAAAATCAGTTGGACGCACTGGATTCTGCAAAGGCTATGGGCGCTGACAATATTCTGGCAATAGTACTAAACACTTGTGCTCCAGAACTTGCTGCATTCCTAGCCAAGCTGTTCCAGCATACCTACAACACTGGCATCTACCCAACAGTGTGGAGAATTGCCCAGGTACGTCCTCTACATAAAAAGCAGGACAAATCCAACCCAGCCAATTACCATGCCATCAGTCTTCTCTCGATCATCAGTAAAGTGACGGAAGGTGTCATCAACAGTGCTACAAAACAGCACCTGCTCAGCAATAACCTGCTCTGTGATGCCCAGTTTGGGTTTCGCCAGGACCACTCAGTTCCTGACCTCATTACAGCCTTGGTTTAATTTGTCAAAAGAGCTAAATTCTAGAGATGAGGCAAGGAGTGACTACCTTGATATCAAGGTCTTTTGACCAGTTGAGGCACTGAAGACCCCTATAAAACCAAAGTCAGTCAGAGGAAAAACTCTCCATTCCTTAGAGCCATACCTGGCACAAAGAAAAACGGTTGCAGTCAACTCAACTCCAGTCCATTTCTGAGGTTCTCTGGGTAGTGTCTTCGACCCAAGTATATTCAGCTGCTTCAATAATGTCTTTCCCTCCATCATTAAGTCAGAAGTGGAAATGTTTGCAGATGATTGCACAAAGTTCAGCACCGTTTGCGACTTCTCAAATAGCCCATAACCAAATGCAACAGAACCCAGATAGTAGAGATAACAAGCATGGGGCTGGATGAACACAGCAGGTCAAGCAGCATCATAGGAGCAGGAAAACTTGACGTTTTGGGCCTAAACCCTTCATCAGAAATGGGATAGTAAGCAAGTTTGGCTGACAAGTGGCAACTAACATTCAAAGAGCCAGGCAAAGGACATTTCCAACAAGAAGGAATCTAACCATTGCCCTTTGACATTCAATGATGTTGCCCTCACTGAATCTGGATAACAATTAGGTACAGAAACAGGCATTGATTTTTTCCAGTCCTAGTCAGGAGATGAATTACACTATTTCAATGCTGCCAAGCATTGGGTGACTCAATGGGTAGAATATGATGATCCCCACCCCCCAGCTCTGGAGGCAGAGAGGGCACACATCATTGGGTGGGAAGGAACTAGATAGAAACTCCAGCGCCCAGTAGAGGTGGTGCAAACAGAGTGGGCCCAGGTAGGCAGGGGGACTAAGCTCAAGCAGAACTGCAGCTTCTCCCTCAAGTGGCATCAATGTGCTCAAAAGCAAGAGCAAGAACAAAAGCAAACAACATGAAGTTCCAGTGCTCAACACTCTTTTGTCCTGGAGTGGGAGCCTGAATCTCTGTGGCCATTGGTTTTGTCAGCCACTGAGCATTCTGAGTGACACAGTCCACCTTTGCCATGATCTGCCTCCACCACCCCACCACCACTTCCAGGTACGAAAGTCACCAATATGAAAAACATACGAAAACCCCAAAATGCTCATGTAAATTCAATGACGTGTGTAACGAAATGGAGAAAGGTCACTAACTCCAACCATGATCCATGCCCACCCAAAAGGAATGCAGCTACTACATTTTTATAATGCTAGCCTTACACAGTATATAAAATATACCACCAGGAGGCAAGAAATTGTGTAATCCCATTCACAGGATACTCCTCATAACAATGTGTAACATAGAGTACGGCATTGTTAGATTCTGCTAGACAATCTCAAACTTCACGCTCTAATTGCATCTTTCCTTTCTTAACTATGAAATTTCACTGCACAGCAGGAGGAGGAGCCATTCTATAACAATGTATTTACAATATTCTATGATTTACAATGAATCATTTCTAGGTAATGATCTGAAGTTGGATACTCACGTTGCCCTGTGGATTCCATGCGTGAAGCTGTAGTGACTGTATCTCCGAATAGACAATACCGTGGCATGGTCAGACCCACAACTCCTGCAACAGATGGTCCTACAAAAGGCAAAGTATCATCTTATCTTCTGTAGAAGTGTTTTAAATGAAACACATGATTTAATACTTACATAGTAATAGTTCAGCCATAAAAGTGGGTGAGGTTTTGAGAGCACATTCCCAGTTGTGCCTATTCCTTAACTATAAACTCTGGTTTGGTCCCAGTATACCACGTACCAGCCCTCTGAACTGTGTTCTTCATGCATTTAAATGCCAGCATTGGCAAACTATTCAACCACGGAAAGCGTCACAGGAGATCGGAATCTTGCTTTATATAATATCTGAGCATATATACATCTTCAACCAGGCGTTTCTGGATTAGCCATCAGGAGTGGGATCTATAGCTGATTTCCATCCAGCCTAGGGGTACAATGGCCAATATTGCATTCCCATCTACTCTTTAGTCGAGATGAGTTATCTCAGCGTCAACCAAGTGTCAAAAGTTGACCAAGTGTCCCAGTCCTCATACAGTGAAACTTTAACAAGGCTTATTTCACACACAGCCCAACTAGCAATGAGCTGGGATTAGAAATTTGGGGCAAAATTAGAACTTTGGGGAATTTTGTGTCCTTTCCCCCTTCTTCAGCTTACTGATAATGAGACTGCATCAAAGAATCATCCTCAGCGTTCCTTTCCTAATTATCAACAGCATATGTGTAACCAATGGCAACATGGGCACCTCTAGCTGCTCATGTACAGACTGCACTGGTGAGTGCATAGCTCCACGACAGCACCCTCTTCACCATGATGCATTTACTCCTGTGGGAGCCCACCCACCTTCTTACACTCACCAAACAGTGCCTTGGCGTTCCCATGGGCTGCAACTGAGGTGGACCCCTTTCACCCCAGGTTCAGCCCATTCACCGAATCAAACTTTACTTTCACCATCCCAAAAAGATGTTAAGAAGCCAATTGGTATACAGTTCAACTCATTCCTGCATCTGGGAGAAAAATAGCATCCATTACAGCCAGCCTGACAGTCTCTGTTGCACCCAGTCTGTGGGCCTACAGCTGTCCTTGTTTCCCCAGGTCTGTGGGCCTACAGCAGTCTTTGTTTCCAAAGGTCTGTGGGCATACAGCAGTCCTGTTTCCCCACATCTGTGGGCCTACAGCAGTCTCTGTTTCCCCAGGTCTGTGGGCCTACAGCAGTCCCTGTTTCCCCAGGTCTGTGGGCCTATAGCAGTCTCTGCTTCCCCAGGCCTGTGGGCCTACAGCAGTCTCTGTTTCCCCAAGTCGGTGGGCCTACAGCAGTCTCTGTTTTCCTAAGTTGGTGGGCCTACAGCAGCCCCTGTTTCCCCAGGTCTGTGGGCCGACAGCAGACTCTGTTTCACCCAGCCTGCACATATTTTACAAAAATTCTGAACTTTCTCCCAATCTGTAGGGTTTTTTTTCCTTTCTGGAGGACTCCTGACCTCCTTTTGCTATGCCTGACTTCACTTGATTCCATTTTATAAATCCCCTGAATATCTTGGAATAATGAGATGCTCCATTCTTCCATACTGTAATGAGATTCCAAAATGCTCATTTTGATGCAGGAACTAACAAGTCTGACTCCTCTCCACCTATCTTCTCCTCTATCCATCTTCTATCTGCCTCCCCCTCTCTCCTTATTTATTTCAGAACCCCCTTCCCCTCCCCCAGTTCTGAAGAAGGGTCTAGGCCCGAAACGTCAGCCTTCCTGCTCCTCTGATACTGCTTGGCCTGCTGTGTTCATCCAGGTTATCTCAGCTTGTTATAACACCTTGTTATCTCAGCCACAAATACTGACCTTAATGGAATAGAATAAACCTAGTATCCTAATGAGCTAAGCTTATATTGAAATGTTTTTAGTGATCATTTCAGCAGGAGGTGAAACTTCCATCGGCATCAGTGAACCAAGGCTCAGAACTCTATCCTGCTGTGATTAGACAGACAGCAGCACTTTTGTTCCTGACATTAGCCATTCCATTGCGCTACCAATAAATGTAGCCAATTGTTGATGTTTCTTAGATAACAAGGTGTGGAGCTGGATGAACACAGCAGGCCAAGCAGCATCATAGGAGCAGGAAGGCTTGACGTTTCGGGCCTAGACCCTCCATTATCTCTGTTGATGTTTCTTCATTGCTAAACAGTCTTGTGAACTTTCAATATTATTTGCTTATGGTTTAGCTGTTTACACAGATTACTTTACCATAAAGCGACAGATTAGTGAAACACACAATCATATCTGACGGCTTTCACTTTAATTATCAATTTCATTATCAATTATAATGTGATTCAATAGTTCTGATGAAATGTCATCAAGCTGTTATGTTGGTTCTGTTACTCTCCAAAGATGCTACCTGAGCTGCTGTTTTTTCGCTTTCCAGCATGTGCAGGGATTGCTTTTCTATAATTCAACAGTGAGTGCCTTACCTGAGTGCAGACCTATCCTTATGCGAACTGGCACATCCGGCATATGCCTCATTTTAAAGGTGCCTACCGCACTCAGAATATCCAGAGACATGTTTGCAATTTCAGCTGCATGCCTGTTACCATTCCTCGTTGGAAGGCCAGAGACCACCATGTAAGCATCTCCAATGGTTTCTACCTGTGTATCAAACAGACATTTAAAAATTTTCAGATTTATCTCTCATTTCCTTCACAGCAAAATGTCTGCACATTAGTGACAAAGTTAAAAGAAAACAAGAAAGACTTGTATTTCTACAATGCTTTTCATGACTACTGGAAGCCTCAAAGCAAAGGCCAAGTAAATGGCTTTTTGAAGTGCAGGCATTGTTGTAATGCACCAGCTGATTTGTGCTCAGGACTGAGAATTTGGGTAAATTCAATGTTAAAATTTGGTATGCAGCTTGGTAGGTAAGGATACAGGTTTATTCCCTACACAATTTCCACCTTTGAGGAAGCTGGACGACTTGAGTCAAGGCAAGTCATTCTCTCACAGTAAGGCAGAGGAAATTGAAGATAAGTACACTTTAGCAAACCTCCAGCATCTGCCAATAGTTTGATGTGAACCAAGTGTAGTTGGAGTGTAGAAGCAGGTTTGCACAGCTCTTGCAGTGAGGAAGCAGAATGCAGGAGATTAAAGTGATGGTTCAGATCCATGTATAACCTCTCAGCTGTCAACCCCTTTTGTCGTGACCTTGAACACTTTCCTTCTTTCCATATGTGCAAAACTATAGAACTTAGATAATGCTCTAGAAAGAGGGATATTTGCAGCATTACTGGGGCTATTGTAGGTCAGTAAATTTGGAACAAAAGTTAGGCCTATTAATTGACAATTACTATTGCTATTTACATACCTTGTAGACATCATGATTTTCTAACACGGCATCAAAAAGTGTGTAGAGATCATTCAGGAGGTCGACCACTTCAATAGGTTCACTCATTGCTGATATAGTTGTAAAACCAACGATGTCACTGAAGTACAGGGTCACCTGGTCAAAGTATTCAGGCTCAACAGTACAGCCAGTTTTCAGGGACTCTGAAACTGATCTAAATTCAAACATGTCCTTCTTATCCAAGTATCCAACATGCAAGATGTTGACAATTTTTGCACACTCTGACAAATAAGAAAATTTCTTAGGTACAATCTACCATCCATGGTTCACTAAAAAAAGACCAAGATTGTATCAAACTCAAAGAAAAGATATATGATGATGCAAAGCGGCAGGTCAGAAGATTGGACAGAATACAAAAATAGCAGAAAATGACTAAAAGAGTAATAAGGAGGGGAAGAAATTTAGAATATGACAGAAAGCTAGCCAAAAATATAAAAACAGATAGGAAAGCTTTCTTCACATATTTTAAAACAAACGAACAAAGTAAGTGTTGGTCCTGTAGAAAATGAGTCTGGGAAATTGGTAACGGAGGATAAAGAGATAGAAGAGAAATTGAACAGACATGTTACAACAGTCTTCACTAGACCGGATACAAATAATATCCAAGAAATGGCTGTAAATCAGGATTTGAAAGGGAGGGAGGAATTCACGAAAATTATAATTACCAGGGAAGTAGTAAAGTCACCAAAGTCCTCCCAGACTGTTGGGCAGCTCACTCTGTAGAGAGAGACAGCTAGAGGTGGTTTAACTTGAGGGTCACCACACCTCTAGCAAGGGGAGAAGGGAAGTCCTTCAGCCAGCGCAGGAATTGAAACCACACTGTTAGCAGCAGTCTGCATCATAAATCAGCCTGCCAGCTATCTGAGCTAACCATTCATGGCATGACAGGTTAACATATTGTCATGCATAGAGATTGGCTGGCTAACAGGCAGTAGAGAGTAGGACTCAGTGAGTCTTTTTCAGGCTGCCAGGATGAGTAGTGAGGCACAGGGATCAGTGCTGGAAGCTCAATGCTATAGAATTTATATAAAATGATGAACAGACCAAAGGTATGGTCGCTAAATTTGCTGATGACAGAGAAAGCTAGGATAGTGAGATGTGAAGAGAACATAAGGTGCCTAAATAGGTTAAGTGAATGGGCGAAGATTTGGCAAATGGAGTACAGTGTGGGAAAGTGAGAAATTGTCTATTTTGACAGAAAGAATAAATAGAAATGCATTATCTAATTGGTGAGAGATTGCAGAGCTCCAAGATACACAGAGATCTGGGTGTCCTAGTGCATGAGTCACAAAAGGTTAGTATGCAGGGACAGTAATGATTAAGAAAGCTAATAGGAAATGCTATTTTTTTTTGTGAAGGGAATTGAACACAAGAATAGGGAGGTTATACTTCAGTTACACTGGAGTAACTGTGTATTGGTGAGACCACAGTACTGGTCACTATACTTATAGAAGGATGGTAATATGTCAGAAGCTGTTTGGAGAAGGTTTACTAGGCTAATACCTGAAATGACTGGATTGCCTTATGAGGAAAGGCTGGACAGGCTAGTCCTTTGGAGTTTAGAAGAGTTAGAGGTGACTTAATTGAATGATATGAGATACCGAAGAGACTTAACCTGGTGGATGTGTAAAGGACGTTTCATCTTAGAGGAACTAGGGGTCACCAATTAAAAATAAGGGGCCGCCCAATTAAAAGAGAGATGAGGAAAACTATTTCTCTCAGAGGGTTGTGACTCTGCTCAAAAGGCAATGGAGGCAGAATCTTCACATATTTTTAAGGCAGAGGTAGATAGATTCTTGACTGCCAAGGAGGTGAAAGATGATCAAAAATATTCAAGAATGTAGAATTCAAGTTAAAATCAGATCAGCCATGACCTTATTGAATGGTGGAGCAGACCTGAAGGGCTGAATGGCCTGCTCTTGTTCCTTGTTCATATGACAGCAGTCGGCATGTTGTTGGTTTACAATTTAGGAATTCAATATGGGAAGGCTTAACTAGGCTTTATTACACTGTAAAATTCTGAAGGGTTTTGTGCTAGTCTACACTAGAAAAGAAAACATGGTTTTTTGAAGTAAAATAACCTGCTAAAATCTGCATCAGAGATAAAAGGTACTGCAAATGCTGGAGAATCCGAGATAACAAGCATGGGGCTGGACGAACACAGCAGGTCAAGCAGCATCATAGGAGCAGGAAAACTTGACGTTTCGGGCCTAAACCCTTCATCAGAAATGGGGGAGGGGAAGAGGGTTCTGAAATAAATAGGGAGAGAGGAGGAGGCGGATAGAGGATGGATAGAGGAGAGGATAGGTGGAGAGGAGGCAGACAAGTCGAAGAGGCGGGGATGGAGCCAGTAAAGGTGAGTGTAGGTAGGGGGGTAGGGAGGAGATAGGTCAGTCCAGGGAGGACGGACAGGTCAAGGGGGCGGGATGATGTTAGTAGATAGGAGATGGGGGTGTGGCTTGGGGTGAGAGGAAAAACAGGTTAGGGAGGTGGAGATGAGCTGGGTTGGTTTTGGGATGCGGTTGGGGGAGGGGAGATTTTGAAGCTTGTGAAATCCACATTGATGCCATTGGGCTGCAGGGTTCCCAGGCTGAATATGATTTGCTGTTCCTGCAGCCTTCGGGTGGCATCACTGTGGCATTGTAGGAGGCCAAGGATGGACATGTCATCTGAGGAATGGGAGGGGGAGTTGAAATGGTTCGCGACTGGGAGGTGCAGTTGTTTGTTGCGAACTGAGCGCAGGTGTTCTGCAAAGCGGTCCCCAAGCCTCCGCTTGGTTTCCCCGATGTAGAGGAAGCCACAACGGGTACAGCGGATGCAGTATACCACATTGGCAGATGTGCAGGTGAACCTCTGCCTGATGTGGAATGTCTTCTTGGGGCCTGGGATTGGGGTGAGGGAGGAGGTGTGGGGGCAGGTGTAGCACTTCCTGCGGTTACAAGGAAAAGTGCCGGGTGTGGTGGGGCTGGAGGGGAGTGTGGCGCGGACAAGGGAGTCGCGGAGGGAGTGGTCCCTCCGGAAGGCAGATAAGGGTGGGGAGGGAAAGATGTCTTTGGTGGTGGGGTCTGACTGTAGATGGCGGAAGTGTCGGAGGATGATGCGTTGGATCCGGAGGTTGGTGGGGTGGTATGTGAGGACGAGGGGGATTCTTTTTTGATTATTGTTGCGGGGACGGGGCGTGAGGGATGTGTTCCGGGAAATGCGGGAGACACGGTCGAGGGCGTTCTCGACCACTGTAGGGGGGAAGTTGCGGTCCTTGAAGAATGAGGACATTTGAGATGTGCGGGATTGGAAAGTCTCATCCTGGGAACAGATGCGGCGGAGGCGAAGGAATTGGGAATAGGGGATGGCATTTTTGCAGGAGGGTGGGTGGGAGGAGGTGTATTCCAGGTAGCTGTGGGAGTCAGTGGGCTTGAAATGGACATCTGTCTCTAGGTGGTTGCCCGAGATGGAGACAGAGAGGTCCAGGAAGGAGAGAGAAGTGTTGGAGATGGTCCAGGTGAACTTCAAGTTGGTGTGGAAAGTGTTGGTGAATTGGATGAACTGTTCGAGCTCCTCGTGGGAGCACGAAGCGGCGCCGATGCAGTCATCAATGTAACGGAGGAAGAGGTGGGGTTTAGGGCCAGTGTAGGTGCGGAAGAGGGATTGTTCCACATAACCTACAAAGAGGCAGGCATAGCTTGGGCCCATGCAGGTATTTCCCATGTGGATTTCACAAGCTTCAAAATCTCCCCTCCCCCAGCCGCATCCCAAAACCAACCCAGCTCATCTCCACCTCCCTAACCTGTTTTACCTCTCACCCCAAGCCACACCCCCATCTCCTACCTACTAACATCATCCCGCCCCCTTGACCTGTCCGTCCTCCCTGGACTGACCTATCTCCTTCCTACCCCCCTACCTACACTCACCTTTACTGGATCCATCCCCGCCTCTTCGACTTGTCTGCCTCCTCTCCACCTATCCTCTCCTCTATCCATCCTCTATCCGCCTCCCCCTCTCTCCCTATTTATTTCAGAACCCTCTTCCCCTCCCCCATTTCTGATGAAGGGTTTAGGCCTGAAACGTCAAGTTTTCCTGCTCCTGTGATGCTGCTTGGCCTGCTGTGTTCGTCCAGCCCCATGCTTGTTATCTCTGCTAAAATCTGCAGGCTGTTTACTCCCATCAAGGTCACTGGTGTGCAACATTGCTTTCTGGCCAAGAGTCTCATGGGTCATAAAATCAGCTTGAAAGGCAGACAGCCATTCATTCAAGCTGTGCCCTGTTTTGATACAAAGTTAGAAACTGAGTGAAACTGTATGTTTCCATGAGATTGATAAGAATGAAACTAGTCAGGAAGCACATCAGAACACAGGCCTGAACTTTAATTCCCAAGTCAAAACTGCAGACTTGGGAAAATTCCCGGCTCCTAGCCCTAACCTTAACTCTAACCCTAATGCTAACCCTAATCCTAGCTCTAACCCTAACCCTAATCCTCACCCTATCCATAGCCCTAATTCAAACCTTAATCCTAACCCTAGCCCTAACCCTAATCCAATCCTATCCCTAGACCTCACTCTAGCCCTAATCTTAACCCCAGCCCTAAACCTATTCCTAACCATTACCCTAATGCAAACCCTAACTTTAACCCTAATCATAAACCAACTCGGAGAAAGCACCTTGAGCAGTTGGATTTTCATCCAGGATGGGGGTTGCGATGCTAATTGGAGTCGAGCCCAACACCACATAAAGAGTTCAGAGGCAGCCACAGGTGCTGCCACAAGTGGGCATGGCTGAGGGAAAAGCCCACTTCAATAACGTGGCATTTTATCACAGCTGGAAAGATAACTAGAAAATCAGAAAATAGCCATACAACCCTTGGCTCTCATATCCAAGTACACCCCAGTGACCCACCTATGTCAACTTATGTCTCTCTATCCATTCTTTTTGGTTCCTCATACCTCTGTGCTACCATATGCCCATCTACCCATCCCATGGGACTTTATAGCACCTATGAAAATTTAGGCCAACCCATTACTTTACTTAGGATCCTTTACCCTCAGACACTCCATGCCAAATCAGCCAGTATCCAAAATGGCCCAACATTGGAACTCAGCCATTCTAAATTGAAATATGATAATTTATTTAAGTGTCTATTGATGAATTCACTATTCAAAAATTCTCATTGATTAGTTCCCATTCATTATATTTAGTGTTTTTCAATTACATAATCCCTTTTATAAACATTTGCATTTGCAGCCTTATCACAAAGACTTTTTAGGAACTTGGAGGCGCTAATCAAAACATGAACAACAGATACCCCACTTTGATAAAGATAGGTTGTAAATTGAGCCATACTGCATAATGATAGACCTCAGGTTTTTGTCAATAGACAGACTAGAATAGAAAGCAATGATTTTTTAACACTTCTTCAAACATTGTGGATAGTTTTTCTTTCAAAAATGTGAAGTCTAGGTGATTTAGGTTTCTTGATGGCTTCACAGTTTGCTAAACAGCTCACTCGACGGCTTGGCAGCTGCAATGAGTTTATGTACTATTATGCTCAGTGATATCTATGTTTAATAATTCCAAAGGGCATTTGGCTTCTCCCAAAGGCCATCTTACCTTTGCTTCTGGGCGTACCTGGACATTTCCAAAAATAGTAACCTAACTCTCCAAGTATCCCCAGCAGCTTTATACCTTCTCCTGATACGTCTGAAGTGCACAATTTGTATTTCCCACAGTTTCCTTTAGAAAATTAGATGGAAGCTACAGTTTTATATATGCAGCAGCTTTTGTAAATTAAGTATGTCATAATTCTTGTTTCTGAATCTTTGAGTCATGTCTTAATGGTGGAACATGTTTCCACTCTGGTCTCGTGTAGTGTAGTTAGCTGTAGTGCTGCTTCCTATATTTTGGCCAAATGGTCTGTCTTTGCTGAACACCTGGAAAAGCATCTAGTGGTCACCAGTGTGTATCGCTCTATTTGCCACATCTTGTCGGTGTTTAGGTCATAGGTAACTGCACCCCTACACTACCTTGCCCAAGTGACCATTTGATATGAGTGAACTAAGACAAGGAAGGCTGATAGGTTAACCAAAAATGAGAACCAATGACATCTTTTCTTTTTCTGCTCCTTACCCAACATCCATAAATCTGGCACCATCAACAGGATTCAATAAATCATAATCAGATGTGGGAACCTTGATGAATTTTCTCTTCTCTATAACCAGGTACACTAAAGTCAATTGCACAGCTCTACTCCATGTGGGATCAGTTAGAACAGCACAGTCTACGGATGTAAAATCAGGATTGTCCACATCGTATTGTGAATTTACTTCTTCTGCCATTTATAAACATTTTACAGGAAAAATAGCCAGGATGAAATTAATATAGAAATCTCTGTCAAGATTTGGGGCAAATATGTAGTAATGTGAAAATAAACACAATTAATGGTTATACTCACGGAGGTAACATCTGTGTCAGAAGTTTCTCTGTTTTCTGCTTTTCTATTTCTAACTCTTCAGTTCGTTCTCTTATGAGATCTTCCAAATTACTGGAATATTGTTCAAGCATTCTCAGCATAGAGTCGATAATATTGGTTTTCCTACCTTTGTTAATATTCCTGAACTGCACAAGTAGATGGAGATACAAGTATGTGGATGGAATGTACACATTGTGATTAGCATCCAAAGAAACGCGAGACGTGATGGAATAAAGCTGAATTCTATGCTTGCAGCTAGGTTAGCTAATGGGTAAATTGGTAAAATCTTACATTATCAAAGATTTCATCAAAGGATGGTCTTCTTTCAGGTATTTCATTCCAGCATTGGCTCAATAACTGGATACACTCTATGGGAGCATGATCTTGGGTAATAATAGGCCTGAGCAAAGGAGGGGGCTTTTTTATATTCTGGATAATTTCTGGAAAAGAATAGTTACAGGCAGTTAGCATAATTTCAACAATATTTGTTAATTATTTCTTGTTCTAAATTTGTTCACACGCATGATTCTTCCTTTTTCTCTACTGAAGGCATTGACTCATCCTGAGTTCAGTTTCACAGGATCCAAAGGAAAAAGAAACATTGCAAATGTTAGATCCCTGACACAAAACCCCTGAAAATGCAGATGTGCCCGTAAAGAGAGAAGAAAGGTTCACTGTTCAAGTGTAACTTTGGCTAGAACTGAAAGCTGAAAAATAATTACACAATTTAGTAGTGTTGGAAACAAAAGACTCTTTCTCCTGGGCTAAGGGCTCAACTGGATTTTCTGGACTTTGCCTTTTTTAAAGAAGAGATACCTGCAATGCCACAATGATGCCACCCGAAGGCTGCAGGAACAGCAAATCATATTCAGCCTGGGAACCCTGCAGCCCA
>JAHRHZ010000016.1:45421825-45434199 GCA_024137785.1 Ginglymostoma cirratum | reverse complement strand
GCCCGAAACGTCAAGCTTTCCTGCTCCTATGATGCTGCTTGGCCTGCTGTGTTCATCCAGCCCCACACCTTGTTATCTCGGATTCTCCAGCGTCTGCAGTACCTTTTATCTCTTATTTCAGAACCCTCTTCCCCTCCCCCATTTCTGATGAAGGGTCTAGGCCCGAAACATCAAGCTTTCCTGCTCCTATGATGCTGTTTGGCCTGCTGTGTTCATCCAGCTCCACACCTTGTTATCTCGGATTCTCCAACATCTGCAGTACCTATTATCTCTGATTTAGACTTGTATTTGTTTAGTGCCTTTCACAACCTCAGGACATTCTAAAGCATGTTGTAGCCAATTAAGTAACATTTAAGTGTAGAAAAAGTGGCAGCAAGTTCCAATATGATGATGATCTGTTTTGGACTAATGGTTGAGGGATAACTATTAACCAGGACAACTCCCATGCTCTTCTTCCAAATAATGTTTAGTAATCTTCTGGCACACATTGCCTTAATGTCTTAACTGCAAGGTTGCATCTCTGACTGATTTTCTACTCTATTACACTGGACTGTCGGCCTAAGTTGTGCCCAAATCTTCACAATACATTGTGAATCCACCACCTTCTGACTTTTAATTAACAGTGCCATGCACCAATCCACAAAGCTGCAATACTTTCAATATTTTCTATTTTTGTTCCAGTTCTATCATTCCGTTTGCCCTCCCTTACCTCAGTCAACTGCATTTGTCATCCTAAAGAGTGAAAGGCTATTTCAATTTAATAAATATGAAGTTGATCTTGATTTTATCCACCCCAGAGGTCACACACAAATACTATTTCGGCCTGGTCACTGGGTAAAAGTTAGAAGTGAGAACTTTGGCAGATTTTAATCGCTTTCTTGAGGAGTAACGGCTTTGCAGTATCATGCTGCTATCTCACTGAGAGGAGTTCTAGGGTTAAGATAGTAGGAACTGCCGGTGCTGGAGTCTGAGATAACAAGATGTGGAGCTGGAGGAACACAGCAGGCCAGGCAGCATCAGAGGAACAGGAAAGCTGACGTTTCGGCATGGTGGCTCAGTGGTCAGCACTGCTGCCTCACAGCGCCAGGGACACGGGTTCGATTCTACCGTCGGTCTGTGTGGAGTTTGCACATTCTCCCCGTGTCTGTGTGGGTTTCCTCCGGGTGCTCTGGTTTCCTCCCACAGTCCAAAAATATGCAGGCTAGGTGGATTGGCCATGCCAAATTGCCCATAGTTTTCTGGGATGTGTAGATTGGGTGGGTTATAGGGTATGGGTCTGGGTAGGATGCTCCAAGGGTCGGCGTGGACTTGTTGGGCTGAAGGGCCTGTTTCCATACTGTAGGGATTCTGTGATTTCTCATTTCTATTCTGCATTGTTCATCTATCAATTAAGACTTTGGAAAGCCTATACTTCAACTTCACCTGAGAGCTTCTTACCTTCTGCAGACAGATCAAACATGCAGTATGGTGGACCTCGTATTACCACCTCTTGCATTATGATTGCAAAACTATAAATGTCGCCTTTGAAGGTACCATTCATTAAAGGATTAGGCTTCCGTAGTATCTCAGGAGCAGTCCAAAGGAATTCTGAAATAAAATTATAATTTATTATTGTGGAAATGCAAGATCAAAGCATCAAATATATTTTTTACAAATCAGAACAAACTGTCACATGTGCAGCTCTGTTCACTGCATTACAGCAAGGGTAGTGTTGCCTTAAAAGGAAACAGGACCGAGTAAGAAGATGTTTCCATCCATCCAGAATTAACGTTACTTGGTTTGTTCTCATAGAGTCATACAGCACAGAAACAGACATTTTGGTCCAGCCTATCCATGCCAAACATTTTCTGGGAGACTCTGACTCAACTTCAGTGAATTTTTAAGCTTATTGGGGGAATTAATGAAGTTTGTTCAGCAAAGTTGCTTATTATTATGAAGAGTTCATAGAACATAGAACATAGAACATAGAACATAGAACATAGAACATAGAACATAGAACATAGATCATAGAACATAGAACATAGAACATAGAACATAGAACATAGATCAGTACAGCACAGTACAGGCTCTTCAGCCCATGTTGTTGTGCCAAACTTTTACGCTAAACCTAAGGTCTATCTCACCTCCATCCCTACCTTATACAATCATCCATATGCTTATCTAATAGCCGTCTAATGAGGCCGACACCACTACCGCCTCCAGCAATGCATTCCACGCCCCTACCACTCTCTGAGTAAAGAACCTACCTCTGACGTCTCCCCTACATCTACCTCCACTCACTTTAAAACTATGCCCCCTCATAATAGCTACCTCCACCCTAGGAACAAGTCTCTCGCTGTCCACTCTATCTATACCTCTGATCATTTTGTACACCTCTATCAAGTCACCTCTCATCCTTTGTCGTACTAAAGAAAAAAGCCCTAGCTCTCTCAGCCTTTCCTCGTAAGACCTTCCCTCCATTCCAGACAACATCCTGGTAAATCTCCTCTACACCTTTTCTAACACTTCCACGTCTTTCCTGTACTGAGGCGACCAGAACTGGACACAATACTCCAGAGATAACAAGCATGGGGCTGGATGAACACAGCAGGTCAAGCAGCATCATAGGAGCAGGAAAACTTGACGTTTCGGGCCTAAACCCTTCATCAGAAATGAAACAATACTCCAGATGTGGCCGAACCAGGCTTTTGTGTAGCTGGAGCATAACTTCACGGTCTTGAACTCAGTCCCTCTATTAATGAAAGCTAACACACCATACGCCTTCTTAACAACTCTATCCACCTGGGTGGCAGCTTTCAGGGAATTTGAACCCCAAGATCCCTCTGCTTCTCCACACAGCGAAGAATCTTTCCGTTAATCCTGTATTCTGCTTTCAAATGTGTCCTTTCAAAATGAAACTTTTCAAAATGAATCACACTTTTCAGGGTTAAACTCCATCTGCCACTTCTCAGCCCTGCATCCTATCAATGTCCCTTTGTAACCTAGAACAGCCCTCCGCACTATCCACAAATCGACCCACCTTCATATCATCCGCGAACTTACTAATCCACCCTTCCACTCCTACATGCAAATCATTTACAAAAATCACAAATAGAAGAGGACTCAGAACAGATCCTTGTGGTAGACTACTCGTAACTGAGCACCATGTTGAATATTTTACGTCTACTACCACCCTTTGTCTTCTAAGGGTCAGTTCAAACACAGTCTACTCCTAATTCAAGTTACGTGAGCTTTCATTTTTATCATTAAGAGCTGAATTTTCCCATTATCAGAGGAAGTGTTTTGGTAAGTGAGGATTGTGGCACCCAGTCCAACTTTAGTCAGAATGACTTTTGTCAGGTGATCTTCTGATCTTCACCTCATAAACCATGTAATGGACCTCTTCGAGACCATTCTTGGGGAATTGCGTGAGTGGAGGTGCAGCTACGCTCACCACTGCTGGTACCTTCCAGCTTTCACCCTTCTGGTGCCAAGTTCTCTGCTCAGCCACAGACACTGCAAACCAGGTATGAATTGTTGCAATTATTGATCCTCAACACTCAATATATGGCCCAACAGAAAGAAACATTCACTCCTGCATTGCGGCCAGGGACAGACAGGTGTTGGTGGACAGCTTGTTGGTGAGGAAGGCATTCCTTTCCTCGGTGACTATCACAGGAGGTCACACTACCAGATCGAGCCCACCTTGACACAAATTACAGCCCAGGTCAGTGCACTGTCTTGATTGAAGCAGGAGTCCCAGTGGTGCAGGAAGAAGGTTAATGATATTTATGCTCTTCGAGGTTAATTTCCACCATCTTCTCACTGCTACCTCATACCCACAGGTCCTCCACTCACTCTCAACCTGCCAATGCATATGCATCTTACCAAGAGTCAAAACTTTCACTATAGTATGCATTTTATCCACTCCACCTCAACCTCCCAAACTACAAACCCTTCCTCCTCTCTGTGCTTCCCACTCACTCACTGGCAACAGGTCACTATCTCTCTTGAAAGTATTACCACTAAACGCTTTTATATTCATTTCATTATACTCAATCCCTTCCCTTTGTCCCACTGAAAGAAAAATTGGCCCAAATCATTGCCTCAACAGTACCCTGATGACTTACTTATAAGTGCACTGGCCTGGTTGCACTTGGCCCTGCGGGACTGACCAATCAGCAGACTGCAAGGACCACAGATCCCCATACTCTGGTATGACCAAGTGCCTGTTGACCATGGCCAGTGCTGTGGACTGGAATAGGGAAAGCCTCTTGACTGACTCGAGTGGTACCCCCAGATTGTCTGTAGCCAATCTTCATTGCACCTTTTTGACTTTCACACATGGCCATTTGTTTGAAGCACATGCTGGATGCCTGTTGACATATGTTACAGGTGGGACATTGACACAGTACAGTGCTGCATAGCAACATTTCCATCCCCTATCTGACTGATAATGACTGTTCAGAGCCTCCAACTGTCACAAGCTCCTTGCCTCTCCCAGTGGATGAAAAGAAACAGCCACACAGTCTGGTGTTAGTAACTAAAACATAAAAACCACATGCACTAAAAAACCAATGTGATTTAAACAATGTTGGCAGCCCATAAGTCAATGCCAAAGTGAGTTCTTTTTATTTATTTGTGGCCTGTGGGCATCACCGGCTGGACAGCATTTATTGCCCTCCCCTAGTTACCCTTGAGAAGGTGTTGGTGAGCTTCCTTCTTGAACCGCTGCAGTCCATGTGCCATAGGTACATACACAATATCCTTAAGGAGGGAATTCCTGGATTTTGACCCAGCGACAGTGAATGAACAGCAATATATCTCTAAGTCAGGATGGTGGATGTCTTGGAGGGGAACTTGAAGGCGAAGGTGTTCCGATGTATCTGCTACCCTTGTCCTTCCAGATGGAAGTGGTCATGGGTTTGGAAGGTGTTAAATGAGGATCTCTGGTGCATTTCTGCAGTGCATTTTGTAGACAGTACACACTGCTGCTATTGAGTGTCGGTGATGAAGGAGTTGGATATTTGTGAATGTAGTGCCAATCAATAAGCGCCTGCATGATGTCAAACTTCTTGAATATTGTTGGAGCTGCACACATCCAGGCAAATGGATCATCCACGTGGCACTTCTGGCTGAAGATTGCTACAAATGCTTCGGCCTTGTCTTTTCTACTTGTGGGCTGGGCTCATCCAATAGTGATGGTAGGGATAGTTGTAGAGTCTTCTTCTTGAGAGAGTTGTTTAGTTATTCACTACCATTCACAACCAGACGTGGCAGGACTGCAGAGCTTAGATCTGATCCATTGGTGTGGGATCGCTTAGCTCTGTCTATCATTTGATGCTTATTATGTTTGGCATGAAAGTAGTTCTGCTTGGCAGCTTCACCAGCTTGATACCTTGTTTTTAGGTAGCCTGGCGCTGCTCCTGGCATGCCCTCCTACACTGTCCTTTGAACTGGGGTTGATCCCCTGGTTTCATGGTAATGATTGAGTGGGGATATGCCAGGCTATGAGATTACGTATTGGAGTACAATTATGCTGCTGTTGATGGCTCACAGTGTCTCATAAATGTCCAGTCTTGAGTTGCTCAATCTGTTTGAAATCTGTCGCACTTAGCATTGTGATAATGCCACACAACACAATGGAGGTAATTCTCAATTTGAAGGTAGGGCTTTGTCTCAACAGGACTGTGTGGTGGTCACCCTTACTGAAACTGTCATGGGCAAATGCATCTGCAGTAGATAGATTGGTGATGATGAGGTCTTGTTGGTTCCCTCACCAGCTGCCGCAGACCCAGTCTAGCAGCTGTGTCCTCTAGTTCCTGACCAGCTTGATCAGTAATACTGCTGCCAAACCTCTCTTGGTGGTGGGCATTGAAATCCCCCATCCAGAGTAGATTTTGCAGCTTTAACACCCTCAATGCTTCCTCCAAGTGTTGTTCAACATGGAGTAGTACCAATTCATCTCCAAGGGAGTATGGTATGTGATAACCAGCAGGAGGTTTCCTTGCCCATGTTTAACCTGAGGCCATGAAACTTCATAGGGTCCAGAGTCAATGTTTTGGACTTCTGGTGGAACTCTCTCCTTTTTGTAAACCACCGTGCCACCACTCTGCTAGGTCCAGGGGGACAGAACATATCCAGGGATGGTTTTGGTGATGTCTGGGCCATTGATTCTGTGATAGCTGTTGCTTGATTTGTCTGTGAGATAGCTCTCCCCAGATGTTAGTAAGGAGAACTTTGCAGGGTCAACAGGGATGTGTCTGCAGTTGTCTTTTCTGGGACCTGGATCAATGTCAGGTGGACCATCTGGTTTCATTTCTTCGTTAAGCCTTCATAGCAATACATACAACTGAGTGGTTTGATACACCATCTTAGAGGGCAGTTGAGGGTCAACCACATTGCTGTGGATCTGGATTCACATGTAGGCCAGACTAGGCAAGGATGATCGATTTCCTTCCCTAAAAGGCATTAGTGAGCCAGATGGGTTTTTTTGCCCTCAACAATGGTTTCATGGTCATCAGTAGATTCTTAACTCCAAATGTCTTTTTCATGAATTCAACTGCCAATATTTGCTGTGGTGAGTTTCAAACCCAGGTCCCGAGAACATTAGAGATAATAGGAACTGCAGATGCTGGAGAATCCGAGATAACAAGGTGTGGAGCTGGATGAACACAGCAGGCCGAGCAGCATCACAGGAGCAGGAAAGCTTAATGTTTCGGGCCTAGACTCTCTGATGAAGGGTCTAGGCCCGAAACATCAAGCTTTCCTGCTCCTATGATGCTGCTCGGCCTGCTGTGTTCATCCAGCTCCACACCTTGTTATCCCGAGAACATTAACTGAGTTTCTGAATACTAGTAGGCAGGTGATAATACCACTAGGCCATTGCTTCCCCCATTCACTCGTGAGATGCCTGTGGTCATACAAGCCAAGTACCACTCCATGTGGGTGCATTACATGTATGACTGTCCCTGCAGGTAAAGCGACTTGGTAGAAGGATGCAAGACATTACTGTCTCTGAGCAAAATGTTGAAGTGCAGAACTGGTGTGAGTGTTCTTTCAAGAGCAGGCATGATGATGTTTTGAGGTTGATTGTTTGCTAATGTTGTAATTTTTGGATGAAAGATTGAGGATGAGGAGGCCAAGGAGCATGCAGTAACACTGTTCTGAAGAAGCAGTTTGATGATGACCAGGACAATTGGCAAACTGCAGCCACCAGATGTCAGTTCCTATGTACATGTTGAGAATTGGTGCTGTCTAGTTACTCAGTAGAGAGGAGATTTGGAAGTGGCTTATAAATAAGGCTCGTTAGGGCTTTCATGAGATGCATATGTTTGGAAATATGGTGTTTGCTGCTCACTGGTGAGATTCTGAAGTCACCATTTAAGTTTTGAGGGTAAAAAAGTTGAGAAAAAGTTCTCAATGCTGAGAATCTAATTTTTTCTTTCTCGTGATGTTTTCCAACCTTCCTCATCATTACTCATACCACAGGGACAGGAGAAGTCTGACCTACATTTCTGCTTTTCAGCATTAATTACATTGTTTACTTGAAATTACTGGCTTAGAAAACAATTTTGACTGAACAATGCAGGACAAATTAAAAAATAATGAATCCATACAAGCAAGAAGTAAGGCAGAACATTTTTATGCAAAGTCTTTTAAATACATGAAGTACGTGACCTGTGATGATCATTAAATTGTACAGTCCACATAGGGTCTAAAGTGCAATCAGGTGTGCTTTGCAAGGAAAAGTGAATGAAAAGAAATGTTGAATAGGCAGGTAGATAGATTCTTAATTAGTGAAAGTGATTGAAAGACTGTTGGGCCTTCTTCTGTGAATTTGCTTTGCTCTAATATCAATCTTTGCCTTATAGTTCAGTAGTTGTCTATTCTTATTCACCTTCCCATTTCTGCTTCCTGCTTTTAGCTTTGTTTGATTCATTTTTGTATTGTTTTCAATTTGAGAGGCTGCGTTTGACAGGAGACTGCAAAAGAGGCACAAAGGTCAAAATAATTTGAACAAATATTGAATCAAACCCAGAATGTGGACTATAGTGAAGAGCATTTTTGTGTACAGAGGATGATTTCTTCACTCTTCTTCCACAGTGACTGTATTTGTCAGATACAAAATATCAGATATAAATATGTGTGAAATTCAGTTAAATACTTATCATATTATCTGTATTTCACATATACAGAAGCACTACCACCCTGACCTCAAGCTAACACTCACCATTACAGCTCATAGTCAAATGCTGTAAAGGAAAGTAAATACTCAGTGCAAATGTTGCCAAAACAAATTATTACATTTACCTGTTGAGCACATTAGTTCTTATATGCTTTAGGTGCATGATTAACACATAAATAATGCATTCTTTCGTTGGGTGTAATCATTTGTTTAGACAACATGTGCATTGTGTCATTAATTTCCATTACAGCACTTCACTATTATGAATAATGTTCTGACTTTATAAAGTACAGTCTCAGTGGAAATGTTTTTTATAAATAAAACTACCATTAATTTTATTGAGGTTAGTTGTTTGCTAGTTTATAGCCATTTTTCATGGTGTCTTTCTGTCTTGAGGCAATATGTAAAAATTTGTTCCTGCTAACCACAAACACGAATACAGTCTTTGCAGCTAACACTTTATATGGGGCAGTGAATATGCATTGTAACCTGGCTTGTGTGGTGTATTGTAGAAGAGCTGCATAATGTATAGGGGTTTCTTAAAAGGCTTTATGTTTTAAAAAAAGTGCTAAGTATTTTCCATTCATGCAGACCTACATTAAATAATAGCGTGGCATAAAGAAATAATTGAGAAATAGATGAGGAAAATATCAGATTTGTCAGGAACAGTTTGTAATTAAAAAGATATGACAGATAATGAGGATATTGTGTGAGGACATGACTGACGTCTTTGAAAGCCTCCTAAAGTCTAAATAATTTACAGGTTTTAACAGACTGTTTTACGATGAGTAGCTATTTGACTGAGCCAGCAGATTGATGCTAGGGTCCATACAGCCTTACTTCATTTTAATTTACCATCTCTAATCATAATAAAAGCTCAGCATTGTAATTTCTAAAATAAAATAGTGCAAGCAATTATATTGAAACTTCTGAAATGTACTTCTGCGACCCAAAGATCTGTTAGACATAAGGCTTTAAATGGTACTCTATGAGGATTAGCGTATGGAAACTGTATGTTTTTGTGCGATGTCATTTAAGATATGCACAAATCCATTTATTTTAAATCAATTGAATGGCAATCTGATGCTTCTACTGAAAGAATGAAAGAAGGAACAATATGTTAAGTAATCTTCATAGAGTGTTATTTCAAGCCTCAAAATGTGCAAGTCCAAAGATGCGCAAATTAGGTGGATTGGCCATGCTAAATTACCCATAGTGTTCAGGGTGGATTGGCCATGCTAAATTATCCATAGTGTTCAGGGTGGATTGGCCATGCTAAATTACCCATAGTGTTCAGGGATGTATAGGTTAGCTGTGTTAGTCATGGGAAATGGAGGGTTACAGGGAGAGGGTGGGGGATGGGTCTGGGTGGATGATCTTTGGAGTTTTGGTACGGACATGCTGGGCCGAATGGCCTATTTCCTCACTGTGGGATTCTATAAAAAAAAACTTGATTACATGATAGTGATTACAGTACACCAAAAAAAAAAGCAATGGCAGATTGACCCTGCTCAATGGGAAAAGTTGACATGGCTTGTATATATAAGTCTAGAATGGATTAGGTTGAGAAGCCCTACATTAACCAGCAGTGCTGTTTTTACCTTCTGCTGGAGGTTCCATCAAAGGAATGTTCTGGGCTTTGGCCACTTCAATATATCCATAGTCTGTCACCTTTAGAACAAAGCGTCCATCTACAACACAGTTCCTTGACTTGAGATTTCCATGTACATATTCTCGGTGGTGTAGATACCTCATGCCCTGCAATAGTAAATTGTTGGAAAATTATCCAATTATCCATTTCCAGACTAAATCACACTAAAAGCATTCTTACTAATTCTAACAAACAGTCCACAAATGGTTATACATTTTATATAATGCCACACTAACTGGAGATCAGAGTACTTTATAATGTTTGGGTAGAAATTGGGTGCACATTGATGAGGATGCCATCACCATGCATATCCAGCTAAATAATAAAATACTTCTATGGTAACATGTAGTCTCAGGTTTCTTCCATCTAGGTTATGTTTTACAGAAGAGCAAAACAAATGTGACGATACTGTGGCTTTAAGAAGTGTATTTTATCCTGTCTTTTTTGAAGAAAGGTTTTAAGGCAGAAGAGACTAGTCATCTATGAGAGCCACTAAAGTAAACAGCTTGTGAGACCTTTGTTTTGTTTTTCAAAGTTGGAACAAAAGAAGCAGCCTGAATGGGTGTGTTTCAATTTTCACAGAACCAGGGATTTTAGTTTTAGCTTTCAGCAATTGCTGTTTGTGTCTTGAAGAAGTGGAAGCTATTTGTTCCCTCTCTTGGTTGCAGCCAAAAGCTGGGGATTCACTTCCTGCTGTAGGAGTTGCATGTGAGATAATCTGTTTTCTGAATTTGCCTTTTGTCAAGGGTATGTTTATGGGACATTAGTATATTGGAACATTTAATTAGTAATTGTTACTGTATCTATTATTCTATTAAGATTTCCAGTTGTTAAGTTACTCCAATTCCTTCTTCTTTTTGTTTTATTTTAACCGTAGTGAATCTAAAGTATGTTTTACTTTAAATCTGATAGTTTTACCAATCAATTTGCATCTGGAATGCAACACCTTACATTTACCGTTAAAATAAGAAACGTTGGGGTCTAGACTATCTTCTGAATATTTTGAGGGGACTTTGTCTGGTCTATCACACTGTCAATAATTTTTTTACAATAAGTCAAATACTGCACGCAGGTCCTACAGCCAAAATTGACCCTCTCTTTGCAAAGTGGTCACAGCCATATGTATTTCCATGCATCACTGGACAGAAACAGGAATAAGAGCTCTGTCTTCTTTTCCTCCCCTCTCACCAGTAAAGTGATTTACAACATCTGTATCATTGTTGAGTTATCAGAACATATGGAATATGCAAAGGGATATAGGTAGGTTGAGTGAGTGAGTAAAAACTTTGAAGGAGTTTTATGGAGGAAAGCATGAAATAGAAAGAATTTGCTAGCAAGAATCAAAAGGCAGACTATTATTTAAATGGAGAGAGACTCCAAAAAAATGCATCACAGAGGGATCTAGATGTTATTGTGCATGAAAAACAAAATGTCAGCATTCAGGTGCACCAAGTAATTAAGCAAGCAAATGGAATAATGTTGTTTGTGTCTAGGGAGTTAGAGTTTAGAAATAGGAAAATCTTGTTACAAGTGTGCCGGGTGTTGGTGAGGCTGCACCAGGAGTGCTGTGTAGAGTAAAAACCAAAAGAACTGCGGATGCTGTAAATCAGGAACAAAAACAAAGTTGCTGGAAAAGCTCAGCAGGTCTGGCAGCATCTGTAGAGATTCCATCAGTTCTGAGGAAGGGTCACCGGACCCGAAATATTAACTCTGTTTTCTCCTCCACAGATGCTGCCAGACCTGCTGAGCTTTTCCAGCAACTTTGTTTTTGTACTGTGTAGAGTTGTGGTTCTCACAGGTAAGACTGGTGTTGGAGGCAGTTTGAAAGAGATTCACTTGGCTGATTCCTTCTTTAGTCATTTTTCATTACAGATTCAAAGAATGCAGAGTAACCTTATTGAAATATATACATTTCTGAGGAGGCGTGATATGGGAGATGTTGAGAAGATGATTCCACGTGTGGGGGTGTCTCAATCTACGGGATATAGTTACCAAATAAGGGGACACTTATTTAAAAGTGAGATGCGAAGGAAATTTTTCTCTTCAGGGTAGTGAATGTTTGAAATCCTACAGAGTGGTGAAGGAGAGTTCACTGAAAGTGTTGAGAGGGGAGAAAGCTGGATTTTGAAATATCAAGGATTTGAGGGCTATGACGAACTGGCACAGAAGAGCTTTTGAGTCCTGGGCAAATTAACCATGTTCTTTTAGAATGGCAAGGCAGGTTTGAGGGGGATGAATGTCCCACTCCTGCCGCTATTTCTTATGTTCTTACAACAGTGACAGGGCCGGGCAATAAATTCTGCCCCTGCCAGCATCACCCACATCCAATGAATGAATTTAAAACAAGCTACTTTTCAAAAAGTACTTCATTGGCTGTAAAACACTGCATGAAATCTTTTCAGAGATAGTGGGGGCTGCCAGTGCTGGAGTCTGAGATAACAAGGTGTAGAGCTGGATGAACACAGCAGGCCAAGCAGCATCAGAGGAGCAGGAAAGCTGACATTTTGGGTCTGGACCCTTCTTCAGAAAAAAGGTCTAGACCCAAAACGTCAGCTT
>JAHRHZ010000016.1:45393362-45421425 GCA_024137785.1 Ginglymostoma cirratum | reverse complement strand
GTCAGCTTTCCTGCTCCTCTGATGCTGCTTGGCCTGCTGTGTTCATCCAGCTCTACACCTTATTATTGCATGAAATCTTTTGTTCTTGACAAAAGCCATAAATAGAAGTGCAAACCTTTCTTTATCTGAACCTTATGCATCTATTTGCTAAAATACTCAGGCATCGTTAAGCAAGTTCCACCAAAATGCATCAATGTGCCTGACAGCCTTTGTGAGTTGCATTGATAGACATTCCCTCCTTTACTCTCTTGGCGAATGATTAATTAGGAAGAAAGAATAGCACATTTCTTTATTGCAATGTAAAATTGACCTTTCCTCTACTGTAAGACAATGCTGCAAAAGTTTACCGACAACAATCTCCACAATGTTGACAGGAACGGAAGTGCCAATAATATCAGGAATAGAACCAACCTTGATCAGATCCAGCAGAAGTGATGATTTGAACATCCAATCCAATTTCACATCCTCATTTCTCAGCAGATCCAGCAGGCTTCCACGGGTACAGAACTCAGTCACAATGGCAAGCATCCCATAGTCAAAGAAGAATCCAAGGAAAATGTTTATGTTTTCATGTCGAAAATCTTTCATCTAAGTCAATGATAATCAAACAATCGGTGTGCCCATAGGAAAGATAGATTTAGATAAAGTGAATTGAAATAATGTACGTGTTCACAATTATCACTTTGCTGAACGAGAAAACCAGGCATTTGGAGTATTGTTTGCCGTTTTGGGCCCCATATCTCAGGAAGGATGTACTGGCCCTGTAGCGGGTTCAGAAGTGGTTCATGAAACCGGCCCCAGGAATGGAAAACTTAACATATGAGAAATGTTTGAGGACTCTGGGACTATACTCATTGGAGTTTAGAAGGATATGGGGGGATCTAATTGAAACTTACAGAATACTGAATGGCCTGGTCAGAGTGGATGTTGGGAAGATGCTTCCATTGGTAGGAGGGACTAGGACCCCGAGGGTACAGCCTTAGAGTAACGGGAAGACCTTTTAGAATGGAGATAAGGAGAAACTTCTTCAGCCAGAGAGTGGTAAATCTATGGAATTCACTGCCACAGATGGCTGTGGAGGCCAGGCCATTGAATAAATTAAAGACTGATATAGATAGGTTCTTGATTATCAAGGGGATCAAGGGTTACGGGGAGAAAGCAGGAGAATGGGGTTGAGGAACTTATCAGCCAGCAGACTCGATGAGCAGAATGGCCTAATTTCTGCTCCTATGTCTTATGGTCTTATGGCATCTGGATCATTGACTTTTATTGAGGTTCGTCTGCAAAAATAATGCTCCAAACAATAGATATTGAGAAATTTCAACATGGAAATCAGTGTGGGTACCTGACCACTTCAACTCACCACTTGGTGCAAAGATACTAGATACTAGACACTAACATCTCAGGGCTTTATCCACGGGCACCAGCCACATGTACACCACATCCATGGATGTTGGCATCCAATGTATACCAACCTCTAAGAGCCTCAAGGCACATCTCCAAGGAATTTCTGTATGTTTCTGTTGCACCTCAGGTTACACGAGCAACTAAAATTGTAAAGAACACTGTGTACTCAGGAACACATACCCAGCTCATGGGCTGGACTGGTCTGCGTCTCCAGACTCTTCACTCACTGTCAGATTTCCCACTCACTCTGAACTCACCTGGTGGCTCACGGCATCCCTGTTCTGCCTTGCTTTGACTCACCTTGCCTTTGTGTGCTTTGGCCCCTCAGAGGGAGCTGCCAGGCTCATATTACTTTTGTCTCGCCATGGCATTTAGGGCAAATAGAAAGGCAGAAAGCTTGTCATAGTCGTAACCGTATCTCACTTTGTTCAAGGGAGATAGCTTTTGATCAGGGATCCCAACACAATAAGTCAATGGTAGTCTCTGATAGCAGTGTAGGGCCTTGGACGTGCTCGGTCTGCCATTTGTGGCAGTTGGAGTCAGGATGCTTTCCACATAAGAGCCGGGCCAAGTGTTGGGCAACTCCCTACCAGTATTCCCTCTAATTTTCTTATCAGTCGTGCAGGCCTCTGAGGCCCATGCACAGCAGCAACTTTCGAATTTGGAAGACGATATTGTGATCAGCACTGATGCCGATCGCCATAAGCAGAACATTGGACCAGTTGTGTAGCTTAGAGGGAACATTGCTCACTACCCACATTAACTCTTTTGAGCCTACTGGAGGCCACTTTCCTCCTGGAATGAGAGGCAGGCAGGTATTACAGGAGATAAAAGTGAGTGGTACAACAGTTAATTTCTGTCATGATGGGAGGTGTCCTGAGTGAATGAGTAGGCAGCATAGAGGGTGTGTATGATTACTGGTGTTGGAGTTGAGGAAGAGCAAGTTGGTAGGCATTAGTGAGAGTGATAGAGCGTGAAGCTTGGTGGGAGGTAAGTACAGTAGCTGAGATAGAGTGAGAGTGAGGCATCAGTAAGAAGACGGTGGCACTTAAGCTGATGAACTTGAAAAGGTTATTGACCTTCTTCTTATGCTTTGGGCATTCCTCCAGATGGTTGCAGCTGCTCTAACCTGAGTAGAAATCTCAGACCAGGTTTGCATGGTCTGGTGTCACAGCTTCCACTTGCGCTACATGGAATGAGCTCCCTGAGGAAGTGGTAGAGGCAGGTTCGATGGCAACATTTAAAAGACATTTGGACAGGTACATGGATAGAAAAGGTTCAGTGGGATATTAGCCAAACACAGGCAAATGGGACTAGTTCAGTTTAGGATACCTGGTCGGCATGGACAAGTTGGGTGTAAGGACCTGTTTCTGTGCTGTATTACTATGTGACTCTATGGGTCTAAGAGGAATTCCTGACTCTACACAACTCCATCCAGCAGAACCGCCAGGTCCCTGTGCACAAAGAGGTACAATAGTATCCCCTGTCTGCCATGTCCAGGACAAATATCAGGAACTGTGCAAGACAGCTCCAAACTGACAGGACTTCACGAGGTAAAGATGGCACGGGCACAAGGGCTGCTGGTGAATTCCAGAATAATCCAGCAGTGGCAAATTTCTCCAGGAATGGCACCTGGTAAGATGGTGCTGGAATTGGACATAAGAGTTGTTATGAGGGTTGGTAGTTAATGAAGGTGAGTTTGGTAAGACACAATGAGAAAACTCACTAGGTTTAGTGGTGAAAATCCTCCAAAAAATTGGGCACAACTTGCACTTAGCCAGAAACACATGATTCAGCCACTTGTTTCTAACAGATTTAGAAGTGAAACTTGTGAATTTTTAATGAATTTGTAAGCACATATAGATAAATATAATTAAATGGCTGAATGCTTTAACTTCCTGATTCTGAGTATATTCTGAGTTTAATATGCTTGAATTCGTAAAATCTTTGCATAAAATGATGTATTATTTAGAAATAAATTCTATCCATAAATACAGTCAGAATTTGGTGCATGTCATACTAAGTAGTACAAATATATTGGTGGATTTTCTTGGGTCACACTTTTCTATTTAATTGAGATATCTGATGGGCTGGAGTAGGGTTCTGTAGTGATTGGCCAGGTGGATCTTGTTGAGTATGAGTTCCCTGATTGGGGCTGTTAACCTGGGACTATCAGGAAGTCCTGGCTGACAGATGTAAACAAGAGATTCAGGGATCCTTCTCACTCTAGGGACTGACTGTGAGCTAGCTAGTCAGAATGCATCTACTATGCATGCTTAAGTAAAGGGTAACTTGGTGATGGTATATTGGCCTCCATGGAGTTATTTCAAGTTCCTGTGCAACTATAGTCAAATTGTACCTGGTACCTCCGTACCTGGTCTTTACAAATGAATTCAAGATATTGTTAAATGAAGTTGTGAGGAAGTCTTTCTTCCAGGTGAGCTATTTGGAGGATGACACGACTTGGACTCAGACTGTACAAACATGATGGATTATCTTTAATACAGCCATAGAGAACAGAAGGAGACCAATCAGCCCACTGTTCCTGTGCAGGCTCTTCATTTTAATTGTGCAACTAATTTCTATTAAAGGAAAAGAATCATGTTACAAGGGTTCTGAGAATGTTTTGTAAAAAAGGAGGGAGTGTCTCAGAAGTAAAAAGAGAATGCTTGGACTATGAAATCATAAGGTAGAAATAATTGTAAGCAATGTTTATCATATAAAGACTTAAAGCCCTTTGTCAAAGCGGTGGAGAAAGAAATTGGTGCAAGTATGTTAAGCATTCACATAACATCACCAACAGTAAGCCTACCTCTGTGGCTAGAATTATTGTCTTGGCTGGCTATACTATACAGACTTTGTCTCCATTGATTAAAGGCATCTCTCTAAAGGCAAACCAAAAGGAATCCTTTCCTTAGGTTTTTGGCACTTGCTTGAAAAGCTGAATGGCCTATTCCTGTTCCCATATTCATTTGGTATCCCCCTGTCAGCTCTTCAAAAAGTGCCATTTGCAGAAACGGAACTCACTAATCACAAATCTACAATGTGATGAACACAAAAAGATTGTTTTTTGTTCCCTCTTAAACATACCATTTCAAACACAGCACTTGCGCCTGGCTTAATAGTTCCATATTCTTTGTAAGGAAACTTCTTCAACCAAACCCAATCACCCTGTAAAAAAGAAATTCTTTTATTTCAAGTTGTGATATCCTAGTGATGAACGATCACAGCTCTAGTCACATTTACCGATAACAGAAGAAAGCAATCTCATGACAATCAGAAACATGTTAAAGGGATACTGTTATTAAAAATATTGGCAAATACTTGTCTGTGAAATAAGTGTAATGATATAAAAGTCAAAAATATGTTTTTTTCTTTTCTTATATTTTCTCATTTGGTGCGGGTATTTGCTGGCTGGGCAAGCATTTATTGCCCATCTTAAATTTCTCTTGAGAAAGTGGGATGAACTGCCATCATGAACTAGTGCAGCACATATAGGGCTGGCACTCTCTTATGTTCTGTTAGGTAAGCAATGTTTCTGATGCACAACAGCAACGGAACGATGATATGGTCACAAGTCGAGATGATGAACAGCTTAGAAAGGAATTTGTAGGAGGTGATGTTCCCATGTATCTGCACTCCTTGTCCTTCTGGGTGGAGGCTTCTGTCAAAGTAGCCTTGATGAGTTACTGCAATGCATCTTGTAGGTTGTGCACACTGCTGCCTTTGTGTATCAGAGCTAGGGCAGTGAATGTTGAAGGTGGTGGATGTGGTGCCAAGTAGCGGGCTGCATTGTCCTGGATGGTGTCGAGCTTCTTGAGTGTTGTTAGAGCTGCACTTATCCAGGCAAGTAGGGAGTATTCCATCCCACTCCTGACTAAGGGGCAGCATGGTGGCTCAGTGGTTAGCGCTGCCTGCCTCACGACACCAGGGACCTGAGTTCGATTCCACCCTTGGGCGACTATCTGTGTTGAGTTTGCAAGGGTTTCCTCCAGGTGCTCTGGGTTTCCTCCCAGACTCCAAAGATGTGCAGGTTAGGTGGATTGGCCCTGTTAAATTGCCCACAGTGTCCAGGGACGTGTAGGTTAGGTGGATTAGCAATTGGGAATGCAGAATTACAGTGATAGGGTAAGGGGTGGGTCTGAGTGGGATGCTCTTTGGAGGGTCAGTGTGGACTCAATGGGCCAAACGGCCTGCTTCCACACTGTAGGGATTCAATAATTCTGTGAATTATGCCTTGTAGATTGTGGATGGGCTTTGGTGAGTCAGGGAGTGAGTTACATAATGCAGAATTTGCAGACAATGCCAAGGCCATTGAATGTCAAGGGAAAATGGTTAGATTCTCTTTTGTTGGAGATGGCTATTGCCAAGTACCTGTCTGACACAAATATTACTTGTTATTTATCAGCCCCAGTCTGAATGTTGTCTAAATCTTACTGCATTTGGACACAGACTGCTTTAGTATCAGAGGAATGGTGAATGGTATTGAACATTGTGTAATTATGAGTGAACATTCTCACTTCTGTCCTTATGGTGAAAGGAAAGTCATTAATGTTTGCGGAGATGTTTATGTCCAGGACACTACCTTGAGAAATTCCTGCAGCAATGTCCTGAAATTGAAATGATTGACCTCCAACCAACTTTCTGCTAGGTACGACTTATTTTCTCCCTGATTCTCACTGACTTCAGTTTTGCTTAGATTCCTTGACGCCACACTTGGTTGAATGCCACCTTGATATCATGTGCTGCCAGTCACTCCTCACTTCTGAAATTCAGTGCTTCCATCCATGTTTGGACCAACGCTGTAATGACGTCAGGAGCTAAGTAGACTGGAGGAATTAAAACTGTTTTCCAGCAAGCAGACTTTTGCTGGCAGTAATATGACATTAATGAGACAATTGTGCATTTGAAAACTTTCTGCTTTGTCATCTGTGAATTCCTGCCAGCTCCTTCTCTGGGATTTTTAAATCTGCTTATTTTTTCATTCATTTATCTGACATTTAATCAACTGAAACAGATCTTCTTCAGAAAAGCACCTGCTGTCCTTATTCATCCTTTACGGGTAAGCTTACTAAATTGACCCAAAGCAGGTGGCCCTGCTACATTCAGGCGACTAGCACAAAACAGGAGATATTGCATGATACCAGCAACAAACAGGGGCAGGACTTATACAATTAAAAGGAGAATTAGAAGAACAGAGAGACCAAGGGATTCTGGTGTCTGATTCTTTGAAGTTTGCATCACATAAAGATAGGGTGAGTAAGAAAGCGTTAAGCAGGCTTGCATTCATTACTCAGACCTTTGAGTATAGGAGTTGGAATATTATGTTGAGGATGTACAAGACGCTGGTGAAGCCTCTTCTGGAGTATTGTGTGCAGTTCTGGTTGCCCTGTTATAGGAAGGATATTATTAAGCTGGAGAGGGTTCAGAAGAGATTTACCAGGATTTTACTGGGTATGGAGAGTTATAAAGAGAGGCTGGATAGGCTGGGACTTTTTTCACTAGAACATAGGTTGAGGAGTGACCTTAAAGAAGTTTATGAAATCATGAGAGGTATCGATAAGGTGAATGGCAGGTGTATTTTCCCTAGGGTGGGAAAATTCAAGACTAAAGGCATATTTTTAACGTGTGAGGAGAAAAATTTAAAAAAAAGACATGAGGGGCATTTTTTTTACATAACGGTTCATGTGAGGAATGAACTTCCAGAGAAAGTGGTAGATGTAGCTACAGTTACAACGTTTAAAAGACATTTTGATAAGTACATGAATAAGAAATGTTTGGAGGGATATGGGCCAAGTGCAGGCAGGTGGAACTACTTTAGTTTGGGATTATGGCAGCACGGACTGGTTGGACTGAAGGGTATGTTTCCATGCTGTACGACTCTATGACCTTATGACTCTAATGTCAGAAATCAGACAGCACCAGTGTATAGGCCAACAGGCTTATTTGAAAACACAAGCTTTCTGAGTCTCATCTCTTCTTCAGATGATAGTGAGGGAGGTGGTATCAGGCACAGAACTTGTAAGTAAAAGATCAAAGCATCACACCACTGATCAGGATGTACTAAACAAACCTGAGATGCTGTTAAATCTTCAATCAGTAGATGGTTTTAATGTACACATTCTATTTTGTTCAAAAAGCACACAATTTGTAGACAGTCTGTCAATGTGGTGTTTTATAAATTTTTAGAAATAAAACCAGTCTGACTCCAAATCAAAACACAAACAGATTCGAAACAAGGCTTCCCACCTAACATGCATGTCTAACCTAAAATGTCACCTCTTCTTTACACTGATAAAACCTTCGGTTCTCTCAGGACAGTGACTTGTAAGGAATTCTGGGATTTAAATATACGTATTAATCAATTAAAACCTTCAAACTGATTGAAGATTTAAACTGCATCTCAGGTTTGCTTAATACATCCTGATCAGTGGTGTGACCCTTTGATCTTTTACTTATAAATTCTGTGTCTGATGCTATCTCTCTCACTAACACCTGAGGAAGGAGTGCAGCTCTGAAATCTTGTGTTTTCAAATAAACCTGTTGAACTATAACCTGGTATTGTGTGATCTCTGACCTTGTCCACACCAGTCCAACACCAGCACCTCCACACCATAACTCTCTAATAGTAGATGGATAGTGGTGGGCATGTTGTAGCCAAGAAATTGAGAGAGGGAAAGATCATAGAGAATGCGCACAGTGGGACAGGGAGGAGGGTGATGAAGGTGAAGAAGAGGAACAGCTGTGTATGGCCAGAGTTTTGCTCCTCTTGGCCCACAAGGAGAGTTTTCAAATATGTTTACCTTGTGAAGCCAGCAGCTCCCATCTCCATTGAGCAGTCAGGTTGCGCCAGCCTCTAAATTGTGCTCCTATCTGCACCATGAATGCCCTATTTAGTTACTTTTACCACTTTTCCTGAGTGGGACATAGGCACACTGGGCATGTACTCCACCCCACTGCCCCCAACCCCACTATAAAATTAGAACCAGCCCCAAATGTGACTTTTTTTTACTTTTAACCGTGCATCCTTGACCCCTTTTCAGCCATCATGGAAGATTTAATAGCAACTTCTTTATTATTATACCAACTTCTCTATTATTATGCATTACAATTGTATATGCTGCATCTAAAAGATTGCATGCAAATATTCACACACATACACACATATATATAAAACACAGTAATTACCTCATAAACTGCTACGTTTGAGTTTTCATGAGTGGCAGGAGTAAGACTTCTCATTGAGTGTGACCACATGGGAGATTTTTTACTTCTGGTCTCAGATAGGCTTTGTCCCCCTTCACTAAGCTGACTATCTTCACAACTGATTTTCTTAAAATGAAATACGAGAAAGTCAGAGCCAATTGGAAACGATAGCACACACACATGGTTATGAAGACCTACTGATTTAACTCACTATTTTTTAAAATTAAGATCGATATTTCATATATTTTCATGTATAAATAAATGATAATATAATTAATATTGAGCTAAATTACCAACCTTCTTACTGAGCTGTGGGTTTATAAATGTTACATCATTGAGTGTCAGTAATATCCTATCAGGACCCTTCAGTAATTTTATTTGAATTATTCTGCGTCTGGAAATTAAAATCAGAAATTAGCCCATAGGAAAACTGTAGATAAAAGAAAAAATTAGCAGCAAATGGTAGTGGCTTTCTGTTGCCTGTTCGCCATCCTTATGGTGTCAGCCTTGTTACAGTGGTAGAACTTTTACTTTTTAAGCCAGCAAGCTAAGCCAATCCAGGCTCTCATTTCCATACATTCCTAAGAAATTGCTGAATGGTCAAAGGAGCTGTCTTCTGAAAGACAGGATAAACCATGGCTCTCTCAGGTACATGTAAGAAATCCCATAGTACTTTTCAAAAAATGGTTTGGGATGTTCCTCCTGGCCAATACTTACCCCTCAGCCATTATCAGTAAATCAGATTATCTGTTCATTTATCATTGCTCTATGTGGGACCATCCTGTGTATAATTGCATTAGTCTATATCACAACAGAGAAGATTTCAGAAGTACTTAATTATTTCAAGTAAAAACATTTCGGGAAGGTTATGAAAGATGGTATTTTAATGCAATGGTTTTGTTAAATTATCATCATAATACCCCTACAGTGTGGAAATAGGCCCTTCGGCCCAACAAGTCCACACCAACCCTCAGAGCATCCCCTCCAGAACATTCCCCCGGTAACCCATCTAATCTCCACATCCCTGAATGCTGCAGGCAATTTAGCACGGCCAATCCACCTAGCCTGCACATCTTTGGAATGTGGGAGGAAACTCATGCAGACACGGGGAGAATGTGCAAACTCCACACAGACAGTCGCCCAGGAGCAGAATTGAACCTGGGTCCCTGGCACCATGAGGCAGCAGTGCTAACCACTGAGCCACCATGCCACCCTAAAGTGTGTCAGAAGTGAGATTCGAACCCACGCCTCCAGTTGGAGACCAGAACACCCAGCTTTCTGCGGAAGGGCTTCACTCCTTCAGTTCGGCGCCTTAGGCCACTTGGCCATCCTGACACCGATTATCTAAATGGTGAGAGATTGCAGAGCTCTGAGATAGCGGGATCTAGATGTTTTCATGCATTAATCACAAAATGTCTAAACAGGAAGCAATTAGGAAAGTTAATAGACTGGTACTGTTTGTTTTGAGTGCAAACAAGTACAAAAGTAAGGAGGTTTTGCTTCAGCTGTACAGGGCATTGATGAGGCCATATTTGGAGAACTGTAAATTACTTTTTATGTAAATGTGTAAATATTGCAGAAGCTGTTTAGAGAAGGTTTATGAGACCAATACCTGGAATGGGCGGATTGTCTTATAAGGAAAGGTTGGACAGGGTATGCTTGTATCTGCTAGACTTTAGAAAAGTAAGAGGTGGTTTGATTAAAGCATATAAGATTCTGAGGAGTCTTGACAAGGTGCACAGGGAAAGAATGTTTCCTCTTGTAGCAGCGTCTAGAATTAGGGGACATTTCTCCCAACATAAGGTGCCACCCATTTGAAAGAGATAAGGAGAATTTCTTTCTTGCAGAAAGTCATGAGTCTTGGAACTGTGTTCCTCAACACACAGTGGGAGTAGAGTCTTCGAATATTTTTAGCCATATGTGGGCAAATTCTTGGTAAGTAAGGGTCAGAAGGTTATTGAGGATAGGAGAGAATGTGTAATCATCAAATCAGGAGTGATCTTATTGAATGGCAAAGCAGACATGAGGGAACAAGTGGCCAACATATACTCCCAATTCATCTGCTCATGGCTTTTTGGAACTTTATTGCTCTGTTAGCTCCTTGTTGTATTAGTAATGCTATTCTTTAAAGTTAGCATCACTCTATTGCAATGTTAGATTTATTCTGTGTTACTGTTAGCAGCAATCCAGTTGATTGTTAGATATTCTACACTGTTTCATGATTATTGAGGTATGGGGTTAACAACATTATAATGGAGTTTATTTCCTATTTGCATCCAGAAAGAGATTTGAATTTGGTGAAGTGAACTTGCCAGCTGCCCAGAGGTAATGTTAGGAAGTCTGAACAGCAACTAGATTTGGGTTCATTTGAATGGATCACTAGAGAGCTGAAGACCCCAAGCAGGCACCATCCCATAAATCATCAGTTATGGGAAATGGTCCAGCCTCTCTGCTGAGTCAATGAATCAATTGGGCCAAGTTTCTTTGTAGCTTCATACTCATTGTTTGTATCTGTGGCGCATAGGAGAGAAATGTTGTAAGGAGCAGGCCTGTTGAACCACATCATGACTGTTTTCTCCAAGGTCAAACTGTCCAGAAATGTGATCTGAACCCAGAATTTCTGCCTTAGTACCAGAGGTAGTACCCACTGAGCCAAAAGACCTTTTAATTGATCTATAGTGGGATGCAAAAACAATGCGCATCAAAACCATGGTAGTCTCCTCGTTCAAGCCAAGGATAAATCTGTGTTGGAGCTTCAGTCTCCCAATAATAGCTCCGTTTGTACAGGCTTGTGAGGCTACTGTCTGATCGCTTGTGTGAGTTAGTATCAGGATCTGAGCAGGAAGTGCTCTGCCTGGTTTTAACTCCCCACCAACTCAGTTCTGCTATTGATGCTAGATCACGGGATAGCCAAAATAGGCATTAATATTTGCGACAGATTAAAAATAACTTTTAATTAAACCTTAGAGCTCAAGCATTCTACTGTTGAGGGTAATTCACCAAATGCTATACCTTATACAGTAGACAAGACCCACACTGAAAAGCACCACAAAGATGATCATCAATGGCACTGTTATGGCGAAGAAAGGATCAATTCCTAAAATAAGAAGTAAACACAACAACATGACAAGAGAATAAAGGAGAAATAAAAGTATTGAATCCTGTAACTTTATGGTGCTTTATTTTCATCACCCTACTTCATCCATAATCCTAAACATTGGTAGCCAGGACCATAGTTCTAAACTGAGACGGAATAAAGAAACCTTGTCATCTCAAAAGTATTCTTCAAGGCTATGTTTTGAAGTTAAGGGTGGGTGTGCTGACCTTACACCTTTGAGATTAATGTTTGAATTGAAGCTCAGTCTAAATTGGTGTAAAGATTACTTGCTGATGGCTGTAAAATAGTGAAAAACCTCAGTTTGTGCTGTTTGAACACCCAATGTACAAAACTGGCAGCAGTCCAACATAAATTTGCAATACATTATTACTTTCATTCAAGAGCTGTAAAGACAGATGGTGTACAAACAGAAAAAAATTCATCGTGATCTTTTCTCAACAGTACCCTTTTCTCAGCTCACACACTGGCAGTGAATGTTCATATTTAACTGTTCACTCGCACTGTTAATGTGCACATTTACACTGTTCACTCACAGTGTTAATGTGCACACTTACACTGTTCACTTGCACTGGCAGTCAATGTACACATTTACACTGCTCACTTATTCTGACAGAAAATCATGACCCACTGTGTTCTGGGAACATGTACGATTTTTGGCATCCATGTAATCTTAAACTTCATATTTTGGCCCAGAAAAGATACACAAACTTCCAACAGGCACTGAACAACTCTAAAAATAAAAGATTTTAAGAATGTCACTTTACCTCCAGTACAGATTTTCCCACGAGTGAACCAGCATGCAGAATCTGTTTTTGGTAAGACTCCATTGGGAAAATGAATTGCTCGCCCTGTCAATCGTATTAGATCTGTTTCCATATCTATGGTGTATGTGTGATACAGTTCAGTTCCTTTTCCATCAGTGTCCAGGATTACATAATCAGTGAAGCTGTCCCCATTTTTGTCTGTCCAAATCCTCTGATTAAAGCCATCAAATCTTATGTCCTTAGCAAACTTAGCTATGTTGCTGCCAGAGACCCAGGCTTGGTGTTTTCTATTGTTTTCCATAGCTTTGGCGAGAAAATAAATTGCATTATAGATTGTACCAAACAATGGGGATACCTGGTGACCAAAAAGAAAATGTTTCACAATCTACCCAGATAATGCCATCACTGGCAGAAGGACTTAATTACATTGTGAACACGTAAGGAGTGATTCTAATCTTGAACACAGAGTGGAGTGGTTACTGAGCCCATACAGTACAAAATTGTGTACTGGTGTGTGCTGCTATCACTGGACTATCAAAGGGCCCATAAAACTTTCATAATCAGGTTCACCCACAGCTGGAGCGTGGCATCCAGTTCTGGGCTCCTCATTTTAGGAAGGATGCGAATTGGCATTGGAGAGGGTGCAGAAAAGATAGACAGAGTAGATGGGGAGAAAGTGCTGCTGTTGATGGAAGGATTAAAAATGAGAAGATGCTGATATAAGGTGATCGGCAGAAGAAGCAATGGCATTATGAGGAAAAGTCTTTTTAGGCAAATGTGTGTAAGGTCTGGAATGCACTGCCTGAGTGTAGTGGAGACAGATTCTAGGTATTTTTGTCAACCTGTTCAGACATGTCAGGATACACCTCTGGAGCAGGTGAGACTTGAACCTAGGCCTCCTGGCCTAGAGGCAGAGAATTTGCCACGGTTTAACAAGAATCCACAAATGAACAAGTCAAGCATGGTTTCCTAACCTGCAAAATGGAAATGGATAATTATCATTTAAAATTCAATGCCATACAGTGGAGAAGGAGTAGGTGAGTTCCTACTGCAGGACTTGAAAGACCGAATGGTCTCTTTCTGTGTTGTGATCATCCTCTGGTTCTAAAAACAAAACAGCCTGTATTGTGTTTCTCCTAATGAGCATTTCCAATTACCTTTGGTTTATATGGACGCAGGGCTTTGGGCTTGGTTGCAATCATAAAATGTTTCCAATGTGCACTGCCCAACTCATCCATAATAAATGATCACTTGGCAAAGAACCTGAGAATTAGGACTCCAGCATACATCACTGTGAATTGAAGAAGTGGGAAATAGCTGAAGATAAGAAATCAACAAATAAAGGGTACCTGGTGAGGCTTCAAGTGTGTTATAATTTCCCGGCTCTGCACATGCTTTTGAAATGCCTGATGGAATGACACCTTTGCAGAATCCACAGTGATTGTTAGCACTGAGTCGTATGCCTTCTGGAGCTTTGAATTGTTCACCAGCACTGGGTAGGGAGTGTTTTGGTATGGGAGACTGTAAAGAAGAGTGTCATATGGAATAAACACGTAGCTGCCTTCAGTCATCTGCAAATCATGGGCACTTTCCAAAAGCTGTTTCTGCACCTCACCTCCAATAAGAATTGAGTGCATACACATGATTATCACTGAAAAACACATAGAAGGGTTTTGTTATCAAGCTTTTAGTGGAGATCCAAGATTCATAAATCTAGCTTGCTACTTTCAAAATATTACTACGTAAGAACATAAGAAACAACAGCTGGAGAGGATCAACTGGCCCTTGAAGTACGTTCCACTATTCAATACAAAATTACTGACCTTCTAAGTTAGTTTCATTTCCAAGCACTACTTCTGTTCCCCTTCATTCTCTTAGTAGCAAAACACCTATCAATTTTTGTCCTAAAGATACCCAACAACAGCACATCCTCAGTCCCCTTAACTCTGTATATGTACACAAGGAAATCAGGATTTTGCTGTTGGAGTTATCCTGCTTCTCCAGAAACTTTGGTCTACTAATATCTGATGGAAAGGCATAGTATTACAATGCAAGGAAATGCATAACTTCGTTGTTATTACATGAAACATTTCCGATAAACAGGACTTTATGGATAACGATTTGTCCATTCCAATGAATTTTTAGAAGTAATATAATGTTATTAATTACTGCAAAACAATCACTCTGTAACTGAGAATTAACTTTTAGAAGTGTGGAATCTCATTCCTTAAGTTTTTTGTATTATTTTGCAGATTATTTAAAAAATAATTTTTGCTTACTTGTTTCCCTCTGCCTATTATCTTTTCCAGTTGTACACATCCCTCCCTCTCTTTATTTTGCTTTTTGTACATGATTTGACATTTTATTTTCTGGTTTGAGAGCTGCGTGTCTAAATTTGGGCTCTCCTATGGTTTCAGCTCTATGTGTACTACTTGGGGATCAAAAACAGTGCCCGTAGATCACATTGGACACTATCTTGGTGTGGACACTGGTGTGTTCGTCTCAAATCCATGGATAGCTTGGAGCACTGGCAATGGCAAACAGCCTGCAATGCTATTTTAGTGCTAGTGAAGCCACTTTTAAGCTCAATGCTACAACTAACACAGTCTCCTATTCTCTTAGCTAATTGTATTAAGACAAAATCATGAGAGGTATGATCAAGAGTAAACCATGGGGCCAGTCAATCCTGCTCAATATGATTATGGCTGATCTTGATCTTCAATTTCACCCACTCCCTGTATCTTTTAATTTCCTGAGAAACCAGGAGTCTCCATTGCAGTCTTGAAATATTCAGCGACGAAGCATCCAGAAGCCTCTGTGATGGCAAATTTCAAAAATTCACAATCTTTTTAATGAAAAAGAAGCTTTCCTCATCTCAGTCCTCACTGATTGTCACCTTATTCTGAGACTGGACCCCCATGCTTTAAATTCCCCAACTGGAAGAAGCAATCTCTAAGTGTCTACCCTGGCAAGAACATTCAGAATCTTGTACTTTTCAATGACACAACATATCATTCATCTAAACTCCAGACAGTACAGGCACAATACAGTTTGTCTCTCATCATAAGACAATCCTTTCATCCCAGGGACCAATCAAGGGGACCTTCACCATCTTCAATACAAACACCTCCTTCCTTAAATATGAAGACAGAATTTGCATGTAGTTTTTCAGATGTGGTCTCACCAAAGTCCTGTAAAATTTTAACAAGGCTTTGTTACTCCTCTACTCTCCCCCTTGCAATAAAAGCTAACATGCCAATACACTTCATAATTGCTTTCTGCAACTACATGCAAACTTTGTGTTCCTCATATACTAATAGACCTAGGTTCTTCTGAAGATTAACATTTACAAGTTTCACACCTTTTGAATAATGTTAAGCTTTTCTATTATAGAGTCTTACATTCATTGCGTTGTATAGCACAGAAACAGACCCTATGGTCCAACTATTCCATACTGACCTTATTGCCAAACTAAACCAGTCCCACTTGCCCACGTTTGGCCCATATTCTTCCACACTTTTCCTATTCATGTACTTATCCAAGTGTTTTTTAAATGTTGTAACTGTACCTGCATCACCCACTTCCTCATTCCACTTACAAACGGCTCCCTGCGTAAAAATTAATCTGCCATGCATTTGCTGACTCACTCAACTTGTCTAAATCACCCTGAAGCATTTCTGCATCCTCTACACAATTCACCCTCCCACCCAGCTTTGTGTAATCTGCAAAGCTGAAGATATTACATTTAGTTCCTTCATCTAAATCATTTGAATATATTGTGAAGGTCTGAGGTACAAGCATTGAACCTTGTGGTACCTGATGACTCATTGACTGCCTCTCAGAAAATGACCTATTTATTCCTACACTTTGTTTCCTGTCTGCCAACCAGTTCTCTAATCCAGTACATTATTCTCAATCCAATGCATTTCAATTTTACACATTAATCTCTTTGGCGAGACCTCATCAAAAGACTTCTGAAAGTCCAAGTAAACCACATCCACTGGCTCCCCCAATCAGCTCTACTAGTTATATCCTCAAGAAATTCCAATAGATTTTCCAAGCTTGATTTCCCTTTCATAAAAATATGCTGATTGTGTCCAATCCTGTCATTGTTTTCCAAGTGCTCTGCTATTGAATCATTTACAACAGACTTTAGCATTTTCCCTGCTACCAATATCAGGCTAACTGGTCTATGAAGTCCTGTTTTCTCTCTTTATAAGTACTGGGACTACAATAGTTACCCCCAATTTTGACAAATTTATTAAAATGTTTCAAGGAGGATAGATAAAGTGGTAATGTGTAGATGTAATATGCCTGCATTTGTAAAAGGCATTCAGTGAGGTGCTATACATTAAGTTAATGGGCAAGATAAAGGGTCATGAAGTTGGTAATATATTAGCATCAATAGAGGATGGTTTAACGGACAGGAAGCAATTGGGTGGCATAAAGAGGGCATTTTCAAGTTGGCAGGTTGGGATTAGTGGAGTGTTACAAGAACTAGTGCTGGGAGCTCAGTGATTCACAATCTATATCAATAGTAAGGACAAAGAGAAAGAGATTAATGTATCTCAGGGCATGGGTATCAGGCACACGCACCCATCATCCACAGTCATCTGACAGTCGCCAATCCCTCATGATCATCATGGCACCCATCCAATCGACCTGGAGGGTGCTTAGGATGCACAGAACTGTACTGCAGGGTGAATGGGCAACTTTGCACATAGGCAAGCATTGGACCAAGCTGCATCTTAGAGTTACTTGCCTGCTGTCCTCACACTCGCTCACTTACTGCCCAATTGTTCAGAGTTGTGTTCACTATAGTTGCTTTTGCTGCTGCATGAATGTCTGAGGTTCAGGCATGGTCAGACGTGGAAGCCATTCATCAGCGATCAACATGTGCTGGACTTCCAATGGCTGCACAGCTTACACTGTCTGTTGCTCTCACCATTCACGCCTTACCTGGCCTTGCTTTGCTGGTCAGCAGGCTTCAGTTGGGGGTCGGTGGGGGATGCACAGGATGCACATTGGGGAGTGTACATTTTATATGCAGTGGTGACAGTACATGAGAGGCAATATTTTTATACAGAATGGTTTGTGCGTGGAATGAACTTCTAGAGGAAGTGGTGAATGCGGTACAGTTACAATATTCAAAAGACTTTTAGATAAGTACATGATTAAGAAATGTTTGGAGCAATATGGGCCAAGTGTAGGCAGGTCAAGCTAGTTTAGTTTGGGATTATGGTCAGCACAAACTGGTTGGACCAAGTGGTCTGTTTCCATGCAGTATGACCCTATGACCCTTTTGGATGGCAGTGAGTTGCCAGGGTCTGGTGTTGTGGCCTCCTCTGCTGGTCCTTGGGAAGAGGACACCCTTCCTCTGCACCACCCACTCCTCCATGGCTTCCAGGTTCAAATTCTCTGACATCTTCAGAATGACTGTCTATTACCCAGCAAGGCAGTTTGGGAATACCAGTCTCGTCTGGGTGCAATGTGGCCTTTTGATTATAGTGTGGGTAACAGGGATGCTGGTCTTTCAGTGGTTATTCAGAGGGCAGGTATCAGGGATACTGGTCTTTCACTGCATGGTGAGATTCTCCCAGACTGGCATGATGTAAGATCAGGATAGAATCAGACAAGAAGGGCACCAGAGGGGAAGAGTAGGTAGTTGACAGAATTGAGAAATAGCTCCATTTTGAAGTTCCAGGAAAGGAAGAACGTGGAACAAGAGATGGTGTGATAAATGTCCATAGTGGGATGAGGTAATGCGTGTTCAATTTGGAATTTTGGGGGAATATTAGAAAAGGTTTTGGGAAAAGAAATACATGGATTGTCAAGAAAATAAAGGAGAAAGAGACAGTTAGCTGTTGAAAGGTTGGTAACTCTCTTGTCTCCAAGTTAGAAGGTTCGAGCCCTACTCCAGAACCTGAGCAGAGATCAATAATGCTGGAATTTTGGTGCAGTTCTATGGGAGTACAGCACAGCCAGGGCAAAAACCCAGGTGTTATTTGTCCTCTCAGACAGTTGTAAATTATTCCAAGGAGCTGTTCCCTAGTATCCTGCCCAATATTTATTCCCCAATCTACATCACTAAAAGAAATTAATTGATCGTTATCACATTGCTGTTTTGAAGGGGGACAGTGCTGGCTGTGTGCAAATTAGCTTTGTGTTTTCTACATCACAACAACATTTAGATTGGAGACAACAAGGTGTGGGGCTGGATGAACACAGCAGGCTAAGCAGCATCACAGGAGCAGATGCTGCTTGGCCTGCTGTGTTCATCCAGCCTCACACCTTGTTGTCTCGGATTCTCCAGCATCTGCGGTACCTTTTATCTCTGATGCAACATTTAGATTGGTTTTGTTGACTGAAAAGTGCTTTGAGGTGTTTGGTGGTGAAAGGCACTATATGGATGAAATTGTTATTATTCAACCAGCAATCTCTTCTGCTGGTCCCCAGAGAGCATTTTGCTCCCGATATAATGACAAACTAATGCTGAAGAATCTACATAAAATTCATTGTGAACAGCTCTCAGATATCAACAGTATTCCTATTAACAGGTTACAGATTGCTAACTTCAAAGGTTAATTGAATTTTTATTTATTTATTTGTTGGTCAGCATTTACTACCCGTCACTAACTGATGAACCAAATAAAAAAAGTCTGTACATACTGTGAAGTTTCTCAATAGTTTTTATTTTCTTTAGAATGTTCCTGACCCTCCCTGGTTCATTGTCCATTGAAAACACAGCTGCCACTGGCAGGCCCTGTTTCCTGAGGGCACTGGCCACTTTCGCAGCTGTATCCACCCAAATGTCTTCCGTTGATGAGATGATGGCTACATGGGCCCACCGAAAACTTTTCATCACCGTGAAGAGAACTCTTGTTGGAGACGGTAAAGTTCTCATAAAGGTTGGATGATTCAGAGTATCGTCCAGTTCATAGTTTATACAAGCCCACGAAAATATAATTCTATTCCAATTTTTTCCCAGAAGAGAAGCAGCATCACAATAGCCCGGATTTGTAGGGCCAATGAATCCAGATGCCAGTTCTGAATACTCAAGAAAAGCAGCTAAAGCTTTGGAGGTTTGACAGTCTTCATTTAGTATCACATAATCCAAGTGGGTGCCAAGACTTAAGGAGGAATCCTTGTTGATTCGATCAACAGCTAATTTGGCAGCAACATTTGGAAGAGCTTTAGCAAACATTGGGTCACATCTCCAGGGTCCTACGACCCCTACTTTGTACGTCACACAATGTACTGAATGTGGAAGCGTCAGAGTCAACAGAATGATGCAAAACAGGAGGAAGGGTGACAGTGAATATGAAGCAACCCATTGGTTTTTGGTATCAACCCAAATTGGATGGTTTGATAATTTCAATGTAAACCTACTGAAACAAGAGGAATGGTATGACATGGCTATCCTACAGCAGTCCAGAACATTTAGTTGGGGAATAAATTTAAAAATTAATCCAAGTTATTTCCAAGATGTTTGCAAAAGCTCTGCAAAAAGAAAAAGAGACTTAGGTTCATTCAGTTCATCCCACCTGTGAATGCCTACACATTCTTGTTCACTTTCACTGTCTTTCTTGACTGTGTTTTGATTACAACCAGTATTGCAAAGCTCCTGCTAATCTTTCAAGCTCCAAATATACCACACACTTGTTTCACATTCGCCTTAATTCTTACATATTCTCTACACTAAAATTGGTGGCAGATTCAGTGCTGCCAGTGGAGGGAAGCATCCAGAAGATGCACATCATGGAACCATTCATCAATTTAATGGGTTTTAAAACAGGGTTTGTGAATCTGTAACTCCTGCAATGTACTTTCTAGGAGTTATGGTCAGAAATCACACGACACCAGGTTATAGCCCAACAGGTTCATTTGAAAATACAAGCTTTCAGAATGTAACCCCTTCATCAGGTGAATTGAGAAAGAAGAACACAGAATTTATAAGTAAAGGATCAACACAACTGATGAGGATGTGTTAAACAAACCTAAGATGCTGTTACATCTTTAATCAGTTAGAAGGTTTTAATTGATTAATATGTATATGTAAATCCACTAACTTCTTTCAAGCCACTGCCTTGAGAGAACCAAAGGTTTTATCAGTGTAAAAAAGAGGTGACATTTTGGGTCAGACAATGCATGTTAGGTGAGAAGCCTTGTTTAGAATCTGTTTGTGTTTTGGTTTGGACTCAGACTGGTTTTATTACATTGACTGACTGTCTACAAATTGTGTGCTTTTTGAACAAAATTGAATGTTTCTACAAATACAAATTCACCCCATTGATTTGTGTGTGTGTGTGTGGGTGTGTGTGTGTGGGGTGAGGGCAGAGAGACAGAATAAGTGTGTGTCCGTGTTTGCGTGTAAGGGATGGGGGAGAGAAAGAGAGAGAAAGAGAGTGTGTGTGTGCGTGTGTGGACTAGGGAAGAGAGAGAATGATTGTGTGTAGGGAGAGAGAGTGTGTGTGTGAGTGAGAGGGGGAGGGGGGAGAAAGAGAGTGAGAGTGTGAGTGTGTTAGGGAGAGTGTGCGTATGTGTGTGTGTGTGAGAGAAAGAGAGAGTCTGTGTGTGTATGTGAGAGTGTGGTTGTGTAGGACAGTGTGTATGTGTGTTTGAGTGTATGTGTGTGTGAGAGTGTGTAGTGTGGTGGGGTCACTTGTAGTGCGACATTAACCCAAGATCCTGGGTGAGGTCATCCTCAGGAGTACTGCATTTGGCTATTAGCCTCTGCTCGGCGATTCTGCGTTGTTGTGTATCCTGAAGTCTGCCTTGGAGGATGTTTACCTGAAGATCCGAGGTCAAATGTCCTTGACTGCCTCATGTTCCCCCATTGGGAGGGAACATCCCTGTTTGGTGAGTGTAGCGCAGTGACCATTCATCCGTTGTAGCGTCTGCATAGTTTCGCCAATATACCATGCCTAAAGGTGATCCCACCATGCTATACACTCTCTCACTCACACACTCTCACACACACACACACACACACAGATCCTCTCTGACACGCACACTGTTTCTCAAGCACACACACACATACACATGCACACATTCTCTCTCTGCCTCTTTCACACACACACACACACACACAGTCTCTCTCCCTCACACACAGAAACAGGCACACATTCTTTCTCTCCACCACCGTCCCACACCCCACACACACAAGCATACACTCTCTCTCTCCCTCACACAGACACACACACTCTCTCTCCCACACACACACACAGACACACACACACTCTCTCTCTCCACCCTCACAAGCATGCACCCACACAGACACACTCTCTCTCTCTCTCCCTCCCACCCTCCCACACACACGCACACACTCTTTCTCTCTCTCTCCCCTCAACCATCCCAGCTCCCCTCCCACATAAGCACACTCTCTCTCTCACACACACACAGACACACACACACACTCTCTCTCTTTCTCAGTGGTGTGACCTTTTGATCTTTTACTTATAAGTTCTGCGTCTGATACCATCTCTCTCACTAACACCAGCAGAAGGAGCAAGTCTCTGAAAGCTTGTGTTGTCAAATAAACCTGTTGGACTACAACCTGGTGTTGTGTGATTTCTGACCTTGTCCACCCCAGACCAACACCCGCACCTCCAATTGTAGGAGTTATGTGCCACAATGGACAAGAAATTTTCCTTGAAATATTCACTGCAACATATCTTACATTAATCTGTTATTTTAAAATATCTCAGTAATAACGGAAATTCGTATTTTTCTCTGTCTTTTCTTATTCCTTCGATCCTTAAAAATCGAGGGTAGGCATAACTGAATTACTACTATCTTGATTGATCTCACCTTCTTTCCTGCATTTTTGACCCTTATCCTACATTGTTGACCATTGTTGTACAATAAAATTTGACATTTAGACAACTAACTCAATGCAGTGCACTACATAAACTTTTATTACCTCTGTACACAGCCAAAACTCGTTCTGCCTGAAGAAGGATGACTGAAACATTAACTGTTCTTTTCTCTCTGCTAATGCTGTTAGACCTGCTGAGTTTCTTCAGCGCTTTCTATTTTTCCAGCAATATTCAATTTGAATAAGATCCTAAAATGACCTTCCAGCACAGAGCTGAATTTCAATTGATGCTTATTTACTATTTCTGCAAAATAAAACATGCAAAACCATTCTGTCTAATCTCTCACATATTGCACAATTGAATACACCTCATGCTGTAAAACTGAACATGTTTTCCAAGAATCTTTGCAATGGAACGTACACTAAATATATTTTTAAAACATTGCTCCAAGATAGTGAAAGACAGAGAGAAAAAGAATTCCTGAATCTTAATATGACATGTTAAAGTGTATTGACAATTCAGATTTATGGGAATTTGTCAAACCCTGTACTAATATCTTACAGCAATTGTAACTCAATTTATTGCAGCTACACTGTAACCCACTTGTACATTTTATTAAGTTAAACCATACCAAACCTGATTACTCCATTAAGATCATACTCTAAACTATTTTACATTTGAATGTTATTGATGTTGCTCTCAAACTCTTAAAATAGTGAAGGAAAATCTAAACTCACCGATTTTTCAGGTGAAGAAATGAAGTTACTTTCTCTCATGCTCTTCTTAACGAGGTCTCAGACTTTAGTGACTGATCTGATTAAATTCTATCGCATCAACCTGCTTACCAATTTTCAACATTCAATACTAATATTGTAATTCCTGTTCTTTTCCTTCATACTATGCTGATCTCGATGGATATGTCAAAAACATTCTTTTCACATGCATTTCTTTCTCTATGAACTGGGGACAAACAGTTGCCTTGTGAAAGGTTAGTGTTTTGGATAGTACAGACTGCAGCTTACAGGCAGTATTGTAACCAAGGAATAGTAAATCCTTTAAACTGATATGTAACAGAGCAGTGTATCTCAGTGACCTACATACATGACCTACCTTAAGATTTGGCTCAATTATCCAGCAGTGCTAAATCCCAGTGTGAATTTTACTTAGGGAGCATTCAATAGAAATGAATGAGGGTCTTAAATTGATATGTGTAGAAAAATGGCAAATGAGAAAACATTTTTAAAACGTAGATTTTGTTTTTATTCATTGTCACACGTACTTGAGTACAGTGGAAAGTTTTTATTTTGTGAGCAGTACAGGCAGATCATAACATACAAGGATATACAGAACATGGGGTATTTGGACAGAGCAAGGCATATAGGGCACAGGAGGTGCACAAAAGCAAGATCAACATTAGATTTGAAATTAGAGAGGTCTATTCAGCAGTCTAACAACAGCGGGGAATAAGCTGTGTATTGACTAATTATTGCATTTCAGACTGCAGAAAATAATTCTGCATGAATTTATGACACTTTAGTGACATAAGCAGAGTTTTAAAAAAAAGACTTCTTCCAGTTCGCAATGTTTCTTACTCAATGCTGCTGTATCAACTGGTAAGATATAATCCCGGGCCCTGGCCACCAAAATGGCTCTATCAAATCGGTTTCTGAAATTTCTATTTTGCGTCTCAAGAAATTGATCATGAGCATTCTGAGGTGACTGTGAAAGAAAGGCAACTAAACTGATTGGAACAGTTAGCTGACGAAAAGATCAACAAACTTGAAAATGAATTTGAAAACAAAAATGAAAACATAAGTTTGTAGGAAATTGTGGAAGAAGTGCAAATGAAGGCTCCATTTTCGAAGAGCAGTGGGAAGAAAAAGAATGTGTGCAGAAGACTGTGACAGTCCTCTCACATAAAGTAGAATACGGTTTGAGTGAAGATAGTAAAACTTGCTTTATGCATTTGGGATGAATTGAAACACTGAAATAGCAAAAATTCTTTATGGTGGAAAATATCAGTTTTGAAAACTAGTTGTCACTAGATATATATGCTTTTCATTGCAAACTTGAAGAATCTGTTGATAGCATGTTTCTAACAAAAAAGTGTGAAAAAGCCACACGAGAATTCAAAGGATGGGAGAAAAGAAAGTCTCAAACAGCAATGTCATTGACCTTTCTCAGGAAAAGATGGGTCAGGAGAAAATGTTCAAAAATCAAAGCCAATTGTCATACAAAACACTTCTTTTTGAAAATGAAAAGCATACCGATAACATTCTCAAATCAGCCATAAGAGATTTTGGTCAAAGGAAAGATCAATTGCTAACACACAAAGAAATCATTTTGATGCTGTTAACTGAAAATGAGAATTTACCACTTGAGTTCTGAAAATGAACTAAAGATAAAGTTAGGCCTACTTACTGCTGATGAAAAGAGCAACAATTGGGCATTGTGCTTAATGGAAACATTAGTTGGGGTGTTAGAGGAAGAACATAGGATAAAAGATCGAGCTGAATTATATTCATGCTATCATGCATAAAACCTGCTAATCGTACTCGTTATTTGCCATTGTTTCAGATACATTTTCATTGCTTTGCTAATACGATATGTGTAGGTCTATAATTGTGGAAAATGAAAAGATTATCGGTACACCATATTATTTGCGAGGAGTTTATGATGATAAAAACTTGTATTTTTTAAATCATTATTAATAAACCTTCGTTATTATGAAACTTTCTTTCCTTCCAGATAGAGTAATCTAAAATATTAATTTAGAATAATATTGACTGGACATGGATCTACATCCTGGAGTTTCTCAGAAAGAACACTTTGCAAAAGAGGGTGGCTGTAGCAGGAATCATATTGCATTTGCTAAGAACACAAGCTGCTTGACTGGAGTCACTGAGTCAACAATAATTTCAGAGAGCGGTCACATGGCTAAGATTGTGGGCGTTAGTCAAAGGTAACTTGCCTCGTGAACAACAAATTTACTCTCTCTCTGTTCTTCTAAAACCACTCTCATAAAACTTTGTGAATTGAGAAATCCTTAGAAAATCTCATCAGTACAAGTGGAGAGTTCCCAAGGGAGAATGTGAAATTTACACAACTGTCTCCTGAAAAGCATTTTCAGACAATCATAACTGATCCAGGAAAATGTCACAGTGTCAACCGCCGTGTGAAATAATTTGAGCTACAGGCCAAAATTTGGAGAATTTTTTTTATTGTTCATTCAGGGGATCTTGGTGTCACTGGCTAGGGCTGCATTTATTGCCTATCCCTAATTGCCCAGGGGACAGTTAAGAGTCAATCACGTTGCTGTGGGTCTGGAATCACATGTAGACCAGGTAAGGATGACAGTTTCTTTCCCTAAAGTGAATCAGATGGCTTTTTACTGACTTTTGGTCATCATTACACTCTTTATTCCAGATTTTTATCAAATACAAATTCTGCCATCTGCCATAGCTAGATTTGAACCCAGGTCCCTGAAAACATTACATGAGTGTCTGGATTAATAGTCCAGCAATAATACCACTAGGCTGTTGCCTTCCCCATCACTGGGAATGGTCCTAAAACCACTCGTGATTTTCTTTGCTAAAGTTAACTGTTACTTGCCTAAAGTACGCAAGATAACATTCTGCAAAGTTCTATGTTTTTCTCCCAAACTTTGAGGTTGTGTGTGTTTTCTTTTTAAAGGGTAGTTGTATATATTTGCGTAGGTTAAACCTTTCATTCGTAATCATTTCATCTTTGCTCAAGTATGTTTTTGCGTGTAATAAACACTTATTTGTTACTTGAGGAACGTGGCTGAGTCATTTCTGACACACATACAGTCTGAACATTAACAATATCACCTCTTTTCTTAAATTCAGACATTGTTGTGACCACTGGAAGAATGGGTCAAAGAAAAGAATCAGTTTACCCTCCTAGCTGGATAAAACAACATCTGTACAATGCTGGGATAACAAGGTGTAGAGCTGGATGAACACAGCAATTTACTGAAGAAGGGTCTAGGCCCGAAACGTCAGCCTTCCTGCTCCTCTGATGCTGCTTGGCCAGCCTTCCTGCTCCTCTGATGCTGCTTGGCCTGCTGTGTTCATCCAGCTCTACACCTTATTATCCCAGATTCTCCAGCATCTGCAGTTCTTACTACATCTGTACAAAGCTACTGAGAAAGTTCATCAAACTTACAAAACGGCATAGCCCATCAAATACTGAAATCTTATAATTATCAACTGCAGCCCTGACGTCAACGACAGTCTTCTCACCTCACCTCTGGAATACAGCTGTTTTGTCGATGTTTGAACCAAGGCTGTAGAGAGGTCAGGAGCTGAGTGGCCCTGGTGGAACCTAAATTGGGCATCACTGAGCAGGTTATTGCTGAGCACGTGCTGCTTCGCAGCTCTGTTGATAACACTTCCATCACTTTGCTGATGATCAAGAGTAGACTGATGGGGCGGTAATTGATCAGGTTAGATTTATCCTTTTTGTTTTTGTACAGGACATACTTGGGTAATTTTCCGCATTGCTGGGTAGTATAGTAACTGTACTGGAAGAACTTGTGGTGGTGGCAAGTTCTGGAGCACAAGTCTTCAGTGCTACTGCCAGAATATTATCAGGGACCACAGACCCTGAAGTATCCAGTGCCTTCCCATTTCTTGATATCATGTGGAGTGAGATAAAATGGCTAAAGATTGGTATCTGGGATGCTAAGACCACTGGAGGAGACTGAAATGGATCATTCACTCAGCACCTCTGACTGAAGATTGCTGCAAATGCCTCAGCTTTAATTTTTGCAATGACGCGCTGGGCTCTTCCATCATTGAGGATGGTGATACTTGTGGAGCCTCCTCCTCCAGGGCTCACTTCTGCTTGTCATTTGCTGCTTATGCTGTACATAAGTAGTACCGTTTGGTAGCTTCACTAGGTTGTCACCTCATTTTCAGATATGCCTGGTGCTGCTCCTGACATGCTCTCCTGCACTGTCCACTGAACCAGGGTTGATTGCCTGGCTTGATGGTAATCATTGAGCGGGGAATATTATGGGTCATGAGGGCTTTGATTTTAGTGGAGTACAATTATGCTGCTGCTGATGGCCTACAGTGCCTCATGGATGCCCAGTCTTGAGTTGCTAGATCTGTTTGGAGTCTGTACCGTTTAGCATGTTGATAATGCCACACAACATGATAGAGGGTATTCTCAATGTGAAGGTGGGCATTAGCCTAGTGGTGTTTTCATTAGATTATTAATCCAGAGACCCAGATAATGTTCTGCACTTAAATATCCACCTTTAGGCCAGATGAGACCCTTATGTGGCCAATTAACAGACCCCTTCCACCCTGTAAAATCCAGCCCTATCAGTGTGTGTAGCACATGGATACTGGAGAGTCTGTTTAGGTGATGTGGTGGTTATGGTTGAATAACAGCTGTTCTGTTGAAGAGTCACTGGACTTCAAACATTCACTCTGATTTTCTCTCCATATGCTGCTAGGCCTACTGAGATTCTTCAGCACTTTCTGATTTTGTTTCAGATGTCCAGCATCTGCAGTTGTTTTATTGAATAACTGGCAATGTGTACAGTTTGAGAGGTGTGAAGGTTTCAGTAAAGCTAAAATAGAACCATTAAATTTAAAAAAAAGCGGAACAAGTACAAATGTGGGAAGTACACAGCACATATGCCATTACCTATGAAGAAAGAAGATTGGTTTAGATCAGTAATAACAAGGTGTAGAGCCGGATGAACACAGCAGGCC
>JAHRHZ010000016.1:45355633-45388362 GCA_024137785.1 Ginglymostoma cirratum | reverse complement strand
CACCACCCCCCCCACTCTTCACCACCCCCTCCCCTTCCCCTCCTCATCTTACCTCCTTCCCCGCCCCTAACTTTTTCCCCATAGCGCACAGTATTCACTTGCTGATGGGTGAGATAACCTCCTCCCGGTCACCCAGATTCTCCTGTTAGTGTATTGATAGTGGTAGTGTGCCTGCCCTGGACCAGGGAGGCCTGGATTCAAGTCCCACCTGCTCCAGAGGTGTGTGATATCATCTCTGAACAGGTTGATTGGAAAAATAGAAAGAACCTGCAGTCCCCATTGTGATTCATCTACATTGGGCACAACTTTGTGCTGTAGATAACCAGTCATATGGTTTCAGAGTGGAGTTTGCATTTTGTAAATTAATGTTTTTATCTTCTTTATATTCTACATAAAAATTATAATTTTCAGGACTTCAAAACCCATGCGGACCAGGCATGCAGAGCAGCAGATGAATTTGTCAATATTTATTATGACACCATGGACAAGAGGAGGAGAGTAAGTACACTCTGGACAATACATAGTTTTCTTTTCCATGCTAATGTTACTATTCAATTTGTTTTGACTGAGGATAGACAGCAGAGCAGAACCAAAGAAAAAAAGAACAGGTTTTGTTAGTTACATAGCACACGTGGCCAAAAAAAAGTTCTGGTTTTTATGGGCATGTGTTCATAGTTATTGGAGTATTACCGTGTGGAAAAATGCCCTTCAGCCACTTTTGTCCCTGTCACTCATCAAGCACATATCTATCTAATCCTATTTCCCAGCATTTGGCTTGTAGACTTCTGTGTTATTATGTTTCATCTGTTTATCTAAATACTAAAATGTTGTGATAGTTCTTGCTCCTTCCATACTTTTAGACAGAGAATTCCAGATACCCACTACCGTCTGGGCCAGAAAATCCCTTTTAAACCACCTCTTTACCATAACTGTATGTCCTCTGGTTATTGACCCCTCTACCGAGGGAAAAGGTTTATTTAAATGGACCCTGTCTATGCCCCTCATAATTTTGTAGACCTCAAACGGGTCCCACCATCAGCCTTCTCTGTTCTAATGAAAACAGCCCCAGACCGTGTCATCTCTCTTCAAAGCTGAAGCACTCCAGCCATGCAACATCCGGGTAAATCTCTTCACTCTCTCCAATACAATCATGACTTTTTAGCAACCAGAACTGCACAGAGTACTCCAGCTGTGGCTTAATCTATGTCCTAACAGCTTCTTCTAAACCTTCTGCTGTTGTATTCTGTGCCACATCTAATAAAGGCGAGTATTGTATGTGTCGCTTTAACCCACCTATCCACTTGTCCTGCTGACTTCAAGGATCTTTGTACATGTACACCAAGATGTCATTGATCCTCAGTACTACCCAGGTCCAAGCATTCAATATGTACTCCCTTGCCTGGTTAGTCCGCTGAAAATGCATCCCTCAGACATTTCAGGATTAAATTCTATGTGCCACTATTCCATCCAACCTGTCTGTCTTCCCGAAATCTGAAGCTTTCCTTCTTGCTATTTATCACACCAACAAATTGTCATCAGCAAACTTGCTGATAAAATCTCCTATATGTTGAGGCTGTACAGGACATTGGTGAGGCCACTTTTAGAATACCACATACAATTCTGGTCGCCCTTCTATAGGAAGGATGTTGTTAAATTTGTGAGGGTGCAGAAAAGATTTACAAAGATGTTGCAGGGACTTGGAGGGTTTGAGTAAAATGCATAGGTGGAATAGGCTCGGGCTATTTTCCCTGGAGCCTCAGAGGCTGAGGGATGACGTTGACAAAATCACGAGCATGTGAAAACTAGAGGCCATAGGTTTAAGGTGAGAGGGGAAAGATTTAGAAAGGACCTGAGGGATAACTTTTTCATGCAAAGGCTGGTGCTTGAATGGAACAAGCTGCCAGACAAAGTGGTGGAGGCTGGTAGAATTACAACATTTAAAAAGCATCTGGATGGGTATATGAATAGGCAGGGTTTAGAGGGATACAGGCCTGATGCTGACAAATGGGACTACATCAGACCCAGAAATTACCTAACAACAAACACAACACACTTTGTTCAAAAACAATGTTAGCACAGTCTTACAACTCAAAAACACTGCTCTGGGATAACTTCCAATCCTTAATATTAAAAATCAATCAAGAGGCAGATCTCAGTATAAACATAATTTTTAAAGAAAGCCCTCCCCTTACTCACTATTATAGATTCACAAAGAAAAAACTGATTAAGAGTTGGAAGTTTTATATATCTTAAAATCAAACACTTAGCTGATCAGGCTGAAGAACCAAATGTCGTCATCGTCTTTAGTTTCAGACAGTGATTTTTTTTGTTTAAATTACTGATGCCTCTACAGCTGAACATGAAACTGGATATTTGACCTCCCATGTCATCTGTGAAGTTGCAATGCTTGTTTGTTATTTCAGTGAAACCTGATCTCCAGAGCCATTGTGCAATTTCTTAGTTCTATATCTGTGAAACTACACTTGTTAGCTGCTTCATGTAAAGCCAGTCTCCGAGCATTGTACAGTTCTTCAGTTTCCAACCTTGCCGCATGGTCGCTCTCCCAAAACACTCTGCTTCGACCCATTTAAAGTATCTTTGTTTTTGATCTTTTCTCATAAAGCTCCAAAAACAATGCTCAACTTGCGAAAGAAAAATAACAATTACTGCCCCAAGGAAGTGAGTAAAATCCAGCTGAGCGCTGAAGAAACCCCAAAACCAAGAGTAGTTCTCACAGCCAAAAAATCTCCTGTTCACCATTTTTGAAAAGACTTCCTTTTCCATAACTACCCTAAATCTTAGAGTTATGGTCACACTCCCTGGAATGCTCCCAGACTGACAGATTTTCCACTTGCCTGGCTATGTTCCCCAAAATTAGGTCCAGCAGCATCCCCTCTGTCTCTCCTCTATACATTTCAAGAATTCTGCCCCTCCAAGTCATCCATAGAAACATAGAAAATGGGAACAGGAATAGGCCAGTTGGCCTTTTGAACCTGCTCTGCCATTCAATATGATTATTGATAATCAGCTGACTCAGTACTGTTTTCCTGCTTTTGCCCCATACCTTTAAACCCTTTAGCCCCAAGAACTATGTCCCCCTCCTTTTGAAACCATTCAATGTTTTGGCCTCAACTGCTTTCGGTGGCAGAGAATTCCACACGCTCATCAATCTCTGAGGAACATCTTTCCTGCATTTACTTTGTCTAGTCCTGTTACAACTGTATAGGTTTCTATGAGATTCTTCCCCCCCTCGATTTCTTCTAAACTTCAGTGAAAACAATCCTAATCAATCTATTCTGTCCGTACATCAGTCCTGCCATCCCAGGACTCCGTCTGGTACTTTCGTTGCACACTCTCCGTAGTCAGAACTTAGGTAAGGAGACCAAAACTGCACTCAGTACTCTAGGTGTAGTCTCGCCAAGGACCTGTGCAATTTCAGCAAGATGTTCCTATATCTGCTCCTTTCGCCATGAAAGCCAACATACCATTTGCCACTTTCACGGCCTGATGTACTTGCCTGTTTACGTTCAGCAACTGGCATGCACGGACATCCAGATCTTGTTGCACTTCCTCTTTTCCCAATCTACTGCCATTATCATTAATTTGCCTTCCTGTTTTTGCAGCCAAAGTGGATAACCTCACATTTATCCACACCACACTTCATCTTCCGTGCATGTCCCCATTCGCTGTTTCATTGGCTGTGTTTGTAGTGAAGGTGGCTCCTGTACAAATCAGACTGATTATACATGAATTGTTATGGGATGACTATCTTTGTGGACTGGTTTTCTAGTTATGTTGGGGGGGATTTAAACTAATTTGGCAAAAGGATGGGATATGGTGTAGAGATGAAACAGGTGATACACAGACAAAATTGGAATGAAAATCAAATCAGTGCGAAAGATAGAGGATATCTACGCACATTAAGACAATGGAGCATGGCAAGCATTGATGTCATTTATTTTAATGCAAGTGTTTTTGCAAGTAAGGCAGATGAGTTGAAGGTGCTGATTAACAAAAGGGGATATATTATTTCTATAGTTGAAGGTGGGGCAGGATTGGCAGCTCATTCTAGGGCATAGAATCTTCAAAACAGGGGAGGGCTTGTAAAGAAATGGTGGTGTTGCAATATTAATTGAGGAGTCCATTATGCAATAAGGAAGGATTTTCTTAGAAGGTTCCTTAATTGAGGCCATATACGTTGAACTTAAAGGTCAAAATTGATTATAAGAGCATAGAGCCATAGAATCCCTACAGTGCAGAAACGGGGCATTCAGCCCACTAGTCTACACCAACCCTCCGAAGAGCATCCCATCCAGAGCCAAACTCTACCCTATCCCTGTAACCGTACATTTACCATGGCTGACCCACCTAACCTGCACATCCCTGGTCACTATGGACAATTTAACATGGCCAATCCATTTAATCTGTACATCTTTGGGTAATGTTATTGGGGATGCACTATAGACCCTCAAACAGTCAGGGAGGTATAGAAGGCCAGAAATGTAGACAAGTATCAAGAGTGTAAAAAATAGCAATAATAGGGATTTCAACTTTCCCAATATTAACTGGCAAAAAGTGAGTGAGCACATACATGGAAGGTAAAGTATAATGTGAGGTGGCCATACTGAATGGTGGAGCATGTTCAGAGGTTTACTCTTGTTCCTGTCTTCAGTTTCTAAGTATAACAGGAACCTAAATGCTTCCTTGTTGTACAGACTCTTTCGCCATGAATTCATGTACTCCATTTGCCTATTCCTATTGTCTTATTTACAGTAATCCAGGGATTACTCCCTACATATTAAGTATTGAATCATAGAATCCCTACAGTGTGGAAACATGCCCTTCGGCCCAACCAGTCCACACCGAACCTCAGAGCATCCCACCCAGACCCACCCTGCTCTAATCCACCTAATCTACACATCCCTGAACACTACGGGCAATTTAGCATGGCTGATCCACCTAGCATGCACATCTTTGGACTGTGAGAGGAAACCGGAGCACCTGGAGGAAACCCACACAGGCACGGGGAGAATGTCGCCTGAGGGTGGAATTGAACCTGGGTCCCAGGCGTTGTGAGGCAGCAGTGCTAACCACTGAGCGACCGTGCCGCCCCAATTATTGGTGCAATAAATATAATTATGTATTGGAGGTTGCTTGATATTATTTAACATGCAAATGGTCCCTCCAGGCACGTCTTGTCTCTCACAGTTCCAAGGATTTCTACGATTCCTGAGCTGCCAATTGTTAATATTTGATCTGTGTAGCATCTGAAATTCCCATCCAATATGTTATAAGCGTTAACTGCAGCCCAGGGAGTAATTTTGCCAGTGTTGACCTTTGTTTAATTAAAAGCGCACTTGTTAAAGAAGTTTTGTCCTTTTATTTCTCTCCAATTTTGTTCCTTCTATTCACTCTTGTGCCCTGTTTTCAGTTTAGTTTTTCCTAACTTCAAATTATCTTTTAGGTCACTATAATTTTTCTAGAGTTCGTTATTTGCTTGCTTGTTTTCACTGTCTTTTCCAACGTCCCATTATCCACTCTGAAGCTGAGATTCATCTGAAAAATAGGCACTTGAGTAGTTGAAAGTTGATGGTGGTTTTGTTTTTACACATGGTTCATGCATTTAGTTTCATCCTGTCTTCCTACTAAAATGTTATCTGGAACTCAGCTTTGTAAATGTCACAACCCAATGAGTTCTTTCATTAGTTACCTCAAGGAAATAGAAGTTGCTAAACTGTTTCGTATATATTGTCAGCATTTCCCAAATGGTTGCCTTCTATTAAAAATTAGCATTTATCACATTGCATTGTCTTTGTCTTCAGTTTTTACATTTTGATTTTATTCTTCTTAGGTCTTAACAAAATTATACCTGGATACAGCAAACTTAGTGTGGAATGGGAATGCAATATCAGGCCATCAAGCACTCGCTGAATTTTTTGAAATGTTGCCGTCCAGTGAATTTCAAGTAAACATGCTGGATTGTCAACCTGTTCATGGTATGCTGCATTTACTCCTGATTAGAACTGAATCAAATATAAATGTTATGAATTGCTAGATTCAATAATAATAGCATCTGTACCAGTGACCTTAGCAGCGATTCAGCAGTCCTGAATATTTTTTAAGTTGGAAGTTGTTGATACTTTTAATAACAAGAAAAATAGATGTGTGGATTGCCCATGAATTTTCGTCTTGACTGCTTTCTTTATTCATTCATTTACAGAATGTGGGCATTACTGGCTCAGTCAGCATTTATTGATAATCCATGATTGCCCAACTGCAATTTTTCAAATTTTGAGTAGGTGCCAGTGTTGTAGGTGTCTTGAACCTGTTGTCGGAGCCTTTGCAGTATCCAGTGTGTTCGCTCGCTTGTTGATATCATGTGATGTGAATCAAGTTGGCTGAAGACTGGCATCTGTGACTCTGAGGACTTGGGGAGGAAGCTGTCGTAGATCATTTACTTAGCATTTCTTGCTGAAAAGGATCATAAATGCTTCAGTCTTGTCTTCTGTGCTAGACTTCCCCATTAGTGAGAATTGGGACATTTGTGGAACCTCCCCTTCCAGTTGTTTCATTATCTCTGACTGTTCAGGACTAGATATGGCAGGACTGCCAAGCTTAAATCTGATCTTGGATTGCTTAGATCTGTCTATGAAATGTGGCTTTTGCTGTTTGGCATGCAACTAGACCTATGTTTCACCAGGTGACGTCTCATTTTTAGGTATGCTGCTCTTGACTTGCCTTCCTGCACTTTTCATTGAGCCAGGATTGATCTCCTGGTTTGATGGTAATTGTAAATTGTAAACACTAAATGTGTTTAGACATGAGGTCATGGATTGTGGTTGAATAAAGTTTTACTGAATGTCCGCAGTGCCTCATGAGTGCCTAGTTTTGTGTTATTTGTGCTGGTGGAAGCACTATAAGTGGCACGAGTTAAGTGCCACAACATGATGGAGGTATCCTCTGTGTGAAGACAGGACTTGGCCTAAGCAATGACTGTATGGGTGGTCACTCCTGCCAATACTTCTATGTGCACATGTATCTATGACTGTTATATTGGTGAGAGTGAGGTCAAGTAAGTTTTTATCTTCCATTGGTTCCCTTATTACCTGCCACAGACTCAGTCTAATAGCTCTGTCTTTTAGGAATTGGGTAGAACTGGTGTTGCTGAGTCACTCCCTCACCCAGACTACACCTGGTCCCCTTGGCACCCTCCGTGTATTCACCCTCCAGGTGCATTCAACATGGGAAGAATACTGAGTCATCAGCTGAGGAAGAGCAGTATGTGGTAATCAGATGATTCCCTGGCATATGTTTGACCATATTTGAGACGTTGTGGGATCCAAATGTTGAGGTTTCTTAGGGCACCTCCCTCCCGACTGTATACCACTGCCAATCGCCTCTGGTGGGCCTGATCCACTGGTTAGGCAAGACACACCAAGGTATGGTAGTGACAGTGTCTTGGACATTGTACGATATGGTTATGTCAAGCTGTTGCTTGATTAGTTTGTGAGGCAGCTCTCCCGATTTTGGCACCAGCCCAGATATTAGAAGGGAAGATTTTCCAGCATCAGTGGGGTTGAGTATCCTGTTGTTTCCATCTTGGTTGATAGCAGGCGATATTTCAAATTCCATTCTGTGCAACTAAGTAGCTTGGTAGGCCTTTCTAGAAGGAAGTTGGGAGTCAGCACGTGGTATAAGTTGTGGTTTAATGGCAGTCAATATTCATTAATGGGATGAGGGCGTTGCTGGCGAGGCAGCATTTATTGTCCATCCCTAATTGCCCAGAGGGTATTTCAGAGTCAACCACATTGCTGCGGTTCTGGAGTCACATGTAGGCCAGACCAGGTAAGGGTGGCAGTTTCCTTCCCTGAAGGACATTAGTGAACCAGATGAGTTTTTCATGACAATCGACAATGGATTCATGGTCATCACAAGATTCTTAATTCTAGATATTTTTATTGACTTCAAATTTCACCATCTTCCATGGCGGGATTCGAACTCAGGTCCCCAGAATGTTATCTGGGTCTCTGGATTAACAGTCCAGCAATAATTCCACTAGGCCATTGCCTCCCTGATAATGGTTTATTGTTCACTGTGATATTTAAATACATGATTTGAATTCACATTCCATTAGCTGCAGTGCTGGAATTTGAAGCCATGTTCCTCAGAATTATAACCTGTGCTCCTGGTTTGAAGTCCAGTGACATTACCGCTGTGTCACCACCCCCATTCCCCTTCGTCCTGAGCAAAAAAGCAATAAAGGTTGGGTTGCCTCTGGAAAAACAAACTGTAACTGGAAAGAACAAACCAGCTTTCTTCATTGTGTCCATGCTCTGGCTTTGTTGTTTAATTTAGTTTCCCTTTATCATTTTTTCCTATTTATAAAAATACTTGCTTGTTTTGTCTCTGCTCCTGGATTCAATTAATACTAGAAAAACTATTCTTTGACGAGTTCATGGGATACTTTAGTGTTTGTTATCTTGTCTCTAAGAGCAGAAGACAAATGGCCTACCAGTGGGCTAGTTTGTTTGCACTCCAGCAGTGAAATAGTATAAATGAGCAATGCATATATATTTTACTTATATTTTTGCTTGTAGCAGGACAATTACAGATCATCTAGCTCTCCAACAAATTTCTCAGGTGTTTGCGAAATGTACACTTTTGAAGGCGTTGTGTTATCAAGATCAGATGTTCAAGGCAGTTTATCATGTTTGTACGAAGGGAACAATAGTTGTCATGTCCAACATTTTGCTCTTTACTTTTACAAATGACAGCACTTTTCCCTGTTTTTGAGATTGGCTGTATAGATGAATAGGGTTCATTGTATTTTTCTCTTCTCTATCTCAGCACACTGACCTGAATAATTTCAGTTCAAATGATTTTTTTTCCATTGTTCTGTAAGGCATAGGGGGACGGCAGCTAAATGATTGGTTTTTTTGATTTTTGCATTGTGCTGTTCTAACCTGTCAAAAATTACTTCTGTATTAAAGACCAGGCAACAAGCATTGTACTTCCAAGAATTTCAATCTGCATTACGACCAAAGAGTGAAAACCAATTTAAAGTCAAGAAAAATGTGAAAGCAAAGCATTTTGAAGGAAAGATTTCCACTGTAAAATTTCTGTATTGTGCAATGCTATTGTGTTAAAAAGAGATACACATCTCTTAGCAAAATTGTGTATCTAATGATTGAGTGACTGTCAGCTTTGTTCAGCTTGAAGGTTATTTTGTGATTTCCTGATTCAGCCGTGTTGTAGTGAAGCTTTTTTTTCTTTCCTTAGAACAAGCTACTCAAGGGCAGACCACTGTACTTGTGGTCACCTGTGGAACAGTGAAATTTGAAGGAAATAAACAGCGATACTTCAATCAAAATTTCTTGCTTACAGCGCAAGTAACCCCACAAAATACAGTGTGGAAAATCGCAAGTGATTGTTTCCGCTTCCAGGACTGGGCCAGTTAACTCATAATTTTAAATAGGAATGTGATGAATTGACACTGCTTTGGATTTAATTTGGAAGTAAATGGTGGAAAAGGCTAAGGAATAACAAGTACAAGAAATGTGAGAAGCATTGTGACCAAAGTAACAAAAAGGGAGAAAGGACACCTTGGATCATCCTCTCATAGAGAAGCTTATGGCCATTGCATCTGATACTGATATTCAGTGGTTTGTAGATAGTATTTGACAACAGCACATTCTGAGGTCTATAGTTTGTGATTTTAATCTGAAATCTGACACATTATCACTGTTTTCACTTGCTTTATATACCATGCTGTTTGAAACAGACTTCAGTAAATAAACTAATTCGTTCCTGATCTTGTATTGCTCATGTTTTAGGTTCTGTATTTATGCTGAATGCATTGTTCCACGCTTTTCCTGTGTTTGCTGGGACATAAGACCAGGATGTTTAGCAACTTGAGCCTGCCCTGCTTGTGGTTGTATTAATGCTGGTCACCCTTGGCATCATGTTCCAATGGACATCCCTGTATCTGTACAGAAAGTGAGTGTTGCTAGTCTTCTAGCTGAATAAAATATAACACATCAAAGCAAGAAAAAAATCAGCACACACCTCTCATATAGCTTGTTTCCTCAATTATTGAGGCAAAATTTAAAAACAATATAGATGCATTATAAATATAAAATAATATTTGTACTGGAACACAAAATTATCAGCCTGCATGCATGGATGTTCAATTTGATGGTATACTTGGTATCCCCCACAAACCTGACGGAATTATGTTTCCTGTGTTTCTTGTACTGTGTAATAATTAATCTGGGACTAGTTTTCCTATTTTATCTAATATGAAAGTTCTACCTGTTCTCAAAGCCCACATCCTTTGCAATATCTATGACCTCCAACCATTTCTTATCACATGATATCATAGCAGCTGCGATGCTGAGGACCTCAAGAGGGGCCCGAGTTGCATCATGTTTACAGTACAGTCGAGCATTTTTTCTATTTTTCAGCTGTACTGTGAAATCTCTACAGACTTTGCAGCTTCAGCGGGAAAACGGGCTGATGAGCAGCAGGCATTCACCAGATTCTTAGGTGCCATCAGGTTGATAATCTTTCTTCTGTTGTTACATTTTGTCCAATTTCCTGATTCAGACCTCAAAAATGCTGGAGGTCTTGCAGGCGTGTTTGTTAGCCTCCTATTGCATGAGTAGTGCCTTGAGACTTGCAAAGCAATGTAGTTTCTTGGGCTTTCCAGTCATAAGAACAACCACTTTTCAGTGCCATCCGTGTTGGCATAAGACATAAAAGTGACGTGTTTATTGCTTTGTTTATCACCAGTACATGTTTCAATCTTTAAATATTAAAGAGCAATCTGGTAAATGATGGTAAAACAATCTGATTACATCTGTGTTACAAATGTCTCTTGATGTCTTTTCATTTAGGATGTGGGCAAAATCTTTTTGCAGCCATTGCTGCAGGCTTGCCTTTGGCTTTGTGCTGTAGAATAGCTTAACTGAGCTGATTGGTTGATGCAGTCATGTGAAAAGTGTCCAGGAGTTTGGCTAATCTGGAATTACCAGTTGCCACTTCTGTTTGTCATGGGCAACTTTTCATTGGATTTTCTATTCTGCAGGGGGAATGTCGACAATTTTGCTACAACTGGATTGTTAGACTAATTGCAATTTCACTGTGATGACGATGTAAAAGGTGCTATTTTATAAGTAGCAGTACAAAAGTGCCTTCCACTTACAATTAAATATACGGAGTGGCTAGGATTTTTTTTTTTATTTGTTGGTACCATTGATCAGGTTGACATTAATTACCATTCTTAAGAAAAAAACTGAGAGGTTTAATGGACCAATTCATACTCCACTTAGGAGACTGCTTTGTTGAGGTGTTTGATGTGGACTGAAGTTGAATATAAATGAGACCGGTAAACGGTAGGTTTCCTTCCATACCAAGGGATTAGTGAATTACTTGGATTTATTTCCAGGTTCTATTGATATCCGTTTTTTAATTACCAGGCTCTGATTTCAAAAATCCTTAAAATGATCCAGTGATTTCTGAATTTACACTATCTGGATTATTAATCCAGGCCTAATCCAATATAATTGACGAATTATAAGGACTGATCAATGATGTAACTAAAAAAAAATGACATTGTACAGAATAACAATTTATAGACTGCGTTTTATTGTTGAATTAATGAAAACCTGGTTTAATCTGTAATTTGCCTCATTACCCTTTATGTAAAGTAGCACCAAACCAGGTATGCAATGCTGTAGCTATGTTATGATCCCAAACCAGACTGCCAAATTTATGTTTGATCTGGCTATGGACCAGTGTGGGGATGACCTGTACCTGTCCATACTAAATTGCCCATGCCTACTTACAAAATGCCAAACAGAAACTAAGCAAAACTAAACAGCCTGCTCACAGTGAAACATAATGGCATCTTTGAACAGGACTACTCCAAGGTCAGCAAAGAGGCCCTGCAAGTAACCACCTGAGACGGTTCTGATAAGAGGATGCCTAAGGATAGACAAGCAATGGATAACAGCTTAATTAGTGAAAGGATGATTGCCTCAGTAAATGAATGAGTCTCAGCCTGTGAACCAACCAGATTAACTCCCTAAGCAGCTGCAAACACAACAGCTAAAGTTATTTTGTAGTAAATTGTTGTTTCTTTGAAGTTACTCTCAATATTGAGAAGTAGGTTCTAATTAAAGATTTTTCAGATACTCATAGATGTAGTTTTCAACATAAAGGATAGGCACACGTATAACCAAAGTATAATACAAGCATTGGGGAAAAAAAAACACTTAAACCTGGATGGGAAAGTTAATTAGTCTTAGGAAAAGCCGCCTTTTACACCCTGAACAAAATAGATTGTTCACTGTCCATTCATTACAAACTGCTAACAGTAGAAGTAGCTGTATACTTTTACACTTCATAACAGAAATTAACCTTAAAGCAATTAGTTAAAACTAACTGTCTTTTATATTTTTACATATATAATTGAGACAGTCAGAAATGTAAAAGGAATAACTGAATTTGATAAAGATAAACACATGAAATCCAATTCAAGCTGTCCTTAGAGATAAGCAAGCCTGAGACAGATCCAGAGGAGTATAGGCAGTAACTTTGAAATGCGAATGAATTGGATACATGGAAGGATTCCAAGGCCAAGGGAGTACAATGTGTGGTAAACATCACAAAATTGTGGGAACGTGGGGCTGTCCATCAGAATACCCATCATTGATCAGGTGTCCCACGGAATTGCGTGTGTAGATTCAGGGGGAAATGTAACACAAAATGCTGTATTTCACTGTAAATTTCAGAGTGTGTCATTGATCTCTCTTCTGATCTGACCCAAAGATTAAGGGAAAAATTGCGTTCCATGTCGAGGCCAGATTTGGGGAAGATCTTTTGGCTGTCTCCCAGCAACAACCAGTTTTTGCTTCAATAAAAGTTTTCCACTTGGAGATACCAAGAACTGCAGATGCTGGAGTCAGAGTCAACATAGTGTGGAGCTGGAGGAACACAGCAGGTCAGACAGCATCAGAGGAGCAGGAGATTCAAATCGAGACCCTTCTTCAGGACTGGGGAGGGGGAAGGAAGCTGGGAAATAAATAGAGGGAGGAGGGATGGGTCTGGGGAAGGAAGGTGGGATGGCAACAGTGGATGCAGGTAGGGAATGGTGAGGATTGGTCAGTGGGAAAGGTGGGGTGGATGCGGGGAGTGTGCAAAGAAGATGGACAGGTAGTGTCCGGTTAAAGGAAGTGGGGAAAAAGAGGGAGGGTTGGACATGGGATGAGGCCAGGGGTGGGGAGACTTTAAAACTAATGAATTCTATATTCAGGCCATCAGGCTGTAGGCTTCCGAGGCGGAATATGAAATGTTGTTCCTTCAATTTGCAGGTGGTGTCATTGTGGCATTGGAGGACGCCCAGGATGGATATGTCACCCAGGGAGTGGGAGGGGGAGTTAAAATGGTCAGCGATCGGGAGGTGTTGCTAATTACAGCATGCAGAGCGCTAGTGCTGTGCAAATTGGTCACCAAGTCTATGTTTGGTCTCACCGATATAGAAGAGGCCACGTTGGGAGCAACAGACACTGTAGACCAAAATGGAGAATGTACAGACGAACCCCTGTCGGTTATGGAAAGTTTGTCTAGGGCCGATGATGGAGGTGTAGGGCCAGGTGCAGCACTTCCCATGGTTGCAGGGAAAGTTGACGGGGGTGGTGGGGTTGATGGGAAGTGTGAAGTGGGATGAGGGAGTCACAGAGAGAGTGGTCCCCGATTGGAGCGGGGAGGGAAATATCTCTGGTGGTGGGGTCAGATTGGAAGTGGCAGAAGAATGCGCTGGATACAGAGATTGTTGGGGTGGTATGTGAGGACCAGGCATCTCTGTCTTTATTTTTGTTGGAGGGTGGGTGTTTGAGCGCAGAAGTGCGGGAAATGCAAGAGATGCGGTTGAGGGCATTTTGGATCAATGGAGGGGGCAAGTTACAGTCCTTGAAGTAGGAAGACAACTGGGATGTCCAGGAGTGGAATGTTCCATCTTGGGAGCAGATGTGGAAGGGACAGAGGAATTGGGTATAAGGGATCGCATTCTTGCAGGAGGGTGGGTGAGAGGAGGTGTAATCAAGCTAGCTATGGGAGTCGGTGTGTTTGAAATAGATGTCGGTGCTGAGACGGTTACCGAATATGGAGACAGAGAGGTCCAGGAAGAGGAAGGAGGTATCAGAGATGGTCCAGGTGAACATAGAACATAGAACACAGAACAGTACAGCACAGTACAGGCTCTTTGGCCCATGATGTTGTGCCAACCTATTATCCTACTAAAATCAAATTACCCTGCATAACTTACATTATACTATCCTCCATGTGCCTATCTCTAAGTCTCTAAAGTATCTGGCTCCACTACCACTGCTGGCAGCACATTCCACATGCCCACCCCTCTCTGTGAAAAGAACCTACCTCTGATATCTCCCCTATACTTTCCTCCTATCACCTTAAAATTATGCCCCCTCGTAATAGTCATTTCCTCCCTGGGAAAATGTCTCTGGCTATCCACTCTATCTATGCCTCTCATCATCTTGTACACCTCTAGTCACCTCTTATCCTTCTTCGCTCCAATTAAAAATGGCCTAGCTCCCTCAACCTTTCCTCATAAGACCTGCCCTCCACTCCAGGCAGCAGCCTGGTAAATCTCCTCTCCACCCTCTCCAAAACTTCCACAGCTTTCCTATAATGAGGTGACCAAAACTGAACACAATATTCTAAGTGTGGTCTAACCAGAGTTTTATTGAGCTGTAGCATAACCTCGCAGCTCTTAAACTCAATTTCCCTGCCAATGAAAGCCAACACACCATACTCCTTCTTTACAACCCTATCAACTTGGGTAGCAACTTTGAGGGATCTATGGATGTGGACCCAAGATCCCTCTGTTCCTCCACACTGCCAAGAATCCTGCCATTAACTCGGTATTCTGCATTCAAATTCAATCCTCCAAAATGAATCACTTCACACTTTTCTGGGTTGAATTCCATCTGCCACTTCTTTGCCCAGCTCTGCATTCTGTCAATGTCCCATTGCAACCTACAACAGTCCTCCAAGCGATCCACAACTCCACCAAATTTACTAATACACCCTTCCACTTCTTCATCCAAGTCATTTATAAAGATCATAAAGAGCAGAGGCCAAAGAGTGAATTTGAGGTTGGGGTGAAAGGTGGTGGTAAACTTGATGAACTGTTCAAGCTCTTCATGGCAGCACAAGGCAGGGCCAATGCAGTCATCAAATGTAATGGAGGAAGAGGTGACGGATGGTGTCAGTGTAACAGTGGAAGAGAGACTAAGAAGAGGCAGGCGTAGCTTGGATCCATACGGGTGCCCATAGCCACCCCTTTATTTTGTAGGAAGTGGGAGGAGTTAAAGGAAAAGTTGTTGAGGGTAAGGACAAGTTTTGTTAAGTGGCTGAGGGTGTCAGTGGAGGGGGACTGGTTGAGCCTGTGGGAGAGGAAGAAGCGGAGGGCTTTTAGGCCATCTGCGTGAAGGATACAAGTGTACCGGGATTGGATGTCCATAGTGAGGATGAGGTGTTGGGGGCTAGAGAATTGGAAGTGTTGAAGGAGGTGGGTAGTGGGTAGTGTCCTGGATGTAGGTGGGGAGTTCCTGGAAAATGGGGAAAAGACAGAGTCAAGGTAAGTGGAGATGAGTTCAGTGGGGCAGGAACAGGCAGAGACAATGGGTTGAGTGGGGCAGTCAGGTTTATGGATTTTGGAAAGGAGATAGAAATGGGTGGTGCAGGGTTGGGGAATGGTGAGGTTGGAGGCTGTGGGTGGGAGATCTCCTGAGCTGATGAGTCTTCCACTTGCCTGAATCTTGCCTGCCTGCTAAGACTTTGTCCCCTGTCAGGGGGGTACGCTCCTACAGTGGTCCTCAGGGCAAAATCACCACCAGTCATCTCTGTGTCTCTTCGGTGAGAGAGCAACTCTACGGTCCTGGAGGTTTCTGCTGAGCTTCCCGTTCATCACCATTCTCTTTCGGTGATAGAGACAAAATCTTTATCTGTCCAGGGTACCATCTGACGTGACGTGGGATGATGAATGTCACCCCAGCAACTCACCATCCCACCTGCATCCAGACGCAGGGTCGTTTCAAGGGATTGTTGGGCTCCACACTGACCGCTCCTGTGTGCCAGGCTGGACTGGAATTGAAAAGATACAAAAGTAGACCGTTCCTGGAGGGTCATGTACAAATCCCGTTTGAAATGACCCGCAGAGAGGAGCGGGAGATTCCCAGCGAATGATTTTGAGAAGGAAAGTGTTCATTGCTCGGTCTCCAAGCTGACAGTGTCTCTCTCCCTGTTGCCTTTCACGCCAGGTTTCGCTGTGCGGACGGAGCAGTCCCGGCTGGAGATCGGCTCTTCCTCAGATTTCACTCTGTGGGAGCGGGTATAGGCGAGAATCAACCCCCCAGTTAGAAAGGCGTAAAAAGCCATGACCAGCAGGATGTAGAGATAGGCATCATTACTGGTGTTCCCACTGGGCAGTTTCTCTGTGCAGCTCTGATTTCCCAGGTATGTGGATGTCCTGTTCAACTCAGTCAGAAGTCCTTGTAAGAGAGACACAAGTCTTTTAAAGTGTAAGCAGTTCATAGTCACGGCACTTCGACACAACTGAATACTGGGCTGGTGAACAAAAATAGAAGACAGCACGGCATTAACAGAGTAGACGGTATAACTACCCCAAACTACAGCTCCGCACTCATCAAAGAGAAATACTTAGGAGGCTCTGTTTTCCAGCGCTGCTCGTGTGGGCTGCGAGATCGGAGGAACAGCGCCACTGTCCCTTCCTGTTACAGCAGCTGGAAATAGTCCCCCTCGCACCGCATCTGTTCCAACAGGTCAATATAGCCCCGCCAGGCTCACCGAGTAAACTCAAACCTGGACCCCGAGTCACGGAGCTCTGCAGTGAACATTCAAGTTTGATGACAGCAAGTTGAAAAAGATCTTAACCGAGACAATCAAAATGCAGGACATGACTGGAATCAAGAACAGAAATTGCTGGAGAAAGTCAGCACCCGTGGAGAGAGGGACAGAGTGAACATTTCGAAAAGAGAGTTAACAGTTTTGAAGTCGATCATTGAATTTGAAACATTAACTCAGTTCTCCCTCCACAGACCTGTTGAGTTTCTCCAACAATTTCTCTGTTCTTGTTTCAGATCTCCAGCATCCGCAGTTCTTTGTCTTATTATAGGACAGCATTCTGTCACTTTCCTCCCATTAGAACATCGCACTAATTTGCACTCCTCTGCCTAACATTTCAAGAGATCCACCAACCGGTGTTCCCTCAACCTTTTAAAACCAAGAGAGTACAATCCACGTATATGCAGCCCTATGTCACAGCTTAACCTTTCAGCCCTGGTGTTTTTGTGGTGAATTTGTCTGGCACTCCCTCCTTAGCTTTCTTTAAACAATGATATGCATAGGAACAAAAAAAGAAGTTGCTGGAAAAGCTCAATAGGTCTGGCAGCATCTGTGAAGGAAAAAAACAGAGTTAACGTTTCGGGTCCAGTGACCCATCCTCAGAACTGTCACCGGACCCGAAACGTTCCGGTTTTTTTTTCTATAATCTCGATCCTCAGGCTAATGTTCTGGATCACGGCAGTTGGTGAAGTTTAAATTCAATAAAAATCTGCAAGTAAAAACCATTCTAATGTCAGCCATCTATCCTGTCAATTCCAATTTTTAAAAGAAATCTAATTTATCAGTGCCCTTTAGAGAAGGAAATCTGCTATCTTTCTCTGGGCTAGTCAACATGTGACTCCAGACCCACAGCAATTTGGCTGAGTCTAAACTGGCCCCTGGATAATTAAAGATGAGCAAGAAATGCTGACCTCACCAGTGACACCCCCTATTTCATGAACAAACATTAAAAAAAATGTTTTTAGTAATTTGTGCACATAAACAATCAATTACCTTTGCTCCTCTGATTTCATTTCTCATTAAGGTAATATTTTGATTTTTCATTCCTGAAGGTGAAGGCTTTTGTTTTTAGTTTTACCTTAGATTTATTTTGAGTGGTGACAATGTGCCTGGAGATTAGTTCTGATTTCTTACATTTGAATTAGGTCCTTAAACCTTGAGGAGAACAGTTCAGTGCATGAGAAAAAGGGGCAGCATGATGTGGATGTGCCTTTGTTGGACTGGGTGGACAAAATCAGAAGTCACATGACACTGGGTTACAGTCCAACAGATTTATTTGAAATCACAAGCTTTTGGAGCGCTGGTCCTTTGTCAGGTGATGAAAGAGCAGTACTCTAAAAGCTTGTGATTTCAAATAAATCCATTGGACTATAATCTGGTGTTGTGCGACTTCTGACTTAGGAAAACCGGTAAAAGAGAGGGGAAAACTGTTTCCTAATGACTGGAGACCATTAGAACAAAGTCAGAACAATTCACAAAAAGTCAGACAGTACGTAGGTTCATTCAGAAAGCAGGAATACCGATCAGCAGAAATTTTGTTAGTAACGGTCTCAAAAGGTCTCAGGGGAAGAGAAAGACGAAGTGTTTTAGAAGTTAATAAAAGAAATGCTTCAGAAGCTGCTGTCTATGACGTTTCAGAGAAGAGAGATTATTGAAGCTCTCAGGACCGTTGAAGACTTGAATTTAAGGCATATCTGGTTGTAAGTTGACTGAGTTAGAAGTTTGCATAAGTGACTTTGACTAAAGAAAATTGTATCAAATGATTACAGAAATTCACTTAGAGGGAATCAGTTACAGCCATGCTGTCTGCCCCTCCCTGAGATTTGGGTGTTTATAAGGTTGTTGATGTTGGAGTAAGCGTGTTGAATCTTTCCTGATACTTATGGTAGGATTGTTTAATTATTTTCTATTTGGTGTAAAATGTTTGGTGTTTTCTTTCATGTAATAAACGCTTACATTATTTTGTTAAAAGTACATTGGCGGCCTCTTCTGAATATGTCCAGTGACCAGCATGGTAAACAAAAATTAAGATAAAAGTTAGGGTCTATCAAGTCTAGTTTCATTTTGTGTTCACACTTTTCTAGGAATACCATAAACTGGGACCAGAAGCATTAAATTACTCAATGTTTTTTTTAAAAGATTCCATTATGCAAAATGGATACGGATTTTTGACTGCTCATTGACTTCTGGGAAATTTCTTGTTCAAGGATTACCTGTGAGAACTTTTAACTTTATAATTAAGTATATTGCATTATATTATTGTTCTATAATCATCTTTGCTACATTGCAGATTAATGTTGTTCTCTAATATGCAGGTTTATTTCGCTGTTATTGGAATTATTAAGGAGAAATAAATTCTAATGTAAGCAACCTTATTTCATTAAATTGCTTGACTTAAAGTTTGAGTTGTGTAACAGCTACAAAAATAGAACAAAAAAATAGTGATAAAGTTAAAAACAGGTAAAGGAAGTCCAAAGCCTGTGCCTGAATGCAAAATCTTCTGCGTCCATATCTGGATGAATTTTGTCAAAGTTCATGTTTTTTTTTACTACATTTGAGGTGACTTGGGTCATTTTGGGAGGTGCAAGAAGGCCCTCACACAGGTGTACCAAGGTATGTGATTAGGTAAGATGGGGCTCAAATGGGCTACGTTTTAAAACTAAAGACGAATGGAGCAATTTTGTTTTTCTTAATCTTTCATGGGATGTGAATGTCACTGGCTCATCCCTAGTTGTCCTTGAACTGAATGGCTTACTAAGCCATTTCACAGGTCCGTTAAGAGGCACCCACATCAATGTAGGTCTGAAGTCACATCTAAACCAGACCAAGTAAAGACAGGAGGTTCCCCTCCATAAAGGTCATTAGTGAGCTGAATGGGTTTCTTTCTAAATGAAAACTCAGTCACCACCATTGAAGCCAGCTTTTAATTCTAGATTTATTATCCAGATACATGAACCAATGACCCTGGAGTTTTAGTCTAGACTGAATTATTGTATTTCTTAATTGTTCCATGTAAACCCCTAATATTACAGTCTAATTGCTTTAATATTGGATGGTCTTAAGGGACTGCAAATGCATCACTGCAAACATCAATACTCAATGCAGTCATAGTTGGAGAAATCGAGATGTCAAAAACAGCTTTGTGAAATAAAACGTAATGCACTACATTCAAATTCCATATCAATTCTTCATCTAATGAAAAGTGATAAATTCCAATGTGCTTGCTTAGCAGTACATGTATTGTTTCCATTTAACAGTTAAGCTGGATATCTATATATCGTCTTCCCACTTTTACCACAAGGCCATCGATTAAATCACAAGCTTTTGTTTTAAAAAAAATCTCAGAAATCCATCTGTTTCTAAGTTCCACTTAGTTGTTTAGTGGTTTTAGAATTTCTAATTTGGAAATATTTGCTATTTTCAACTCTTTATTTGTATTTGTAAACTTTGCTGCATATCCATCTCCGTAACATTCTTTAACCTTACGCCCCCCAATATATCTACTCTCCTCTTATTCTGGCCTCTTGCATATTTGGTAATTTCTCCACCACTGGCAGCTGTACATTCAGTTACCCAGGCATCAAGTTCAGGCATTCCCTACCTAAACTTGGTAAACAGTCCTGTGAAGCACCCTGAGCACTTATATTAAAGAAGCTTTAAAAATACAGGTGGACATTCAATTATGGAATTTTGCAAGTAAGTTCATTGTATTTCATTAAGTACAGAGACTGACTTGAATTATTTAAAACTTTTAATAAAGTAGAAATAATTGTAGTGACTTCTCAAGCTTGGGGGCTGATCATGTACTGATGGAGTTTTAGGATTCCTACTAAAAACTCTGATATGGACTATATGGTCCCATCACCTAAACTCTCTAAACATTTCAGGGATTCATTCGCTTACCACAAATCCCAAATTCCCTTCACTTCTAACTTGCTTTAGACCACGAAATATGTGCTTGATTGAACAGTTATCACTTTAGTTTGGATCATCTAATAGCTTTTTATTTAATTATGATCAAAGTGCTTTGTCCATTGGTTATCTTTGAGACAAAAGTTACCAGCAGGTAAGAATATTTGATGGTTCTATAATGTAAATGGTCTTTTAAACTTGACACATGAAACATCAAAACCATTGTAAATAAACCAACAGGAGTGGCAGTACACTGAGGAATGGTTGACAAGAGGAGATCACCTAATAGTGTGGTGACAGGGTTCTACTTCTTTGAAGCTGTTTTACAGCCAAACACAATATGTAGGTGAAACATACATTATTGCCCTATTTCATGTACATCCATGCAACATAATTTTTGTAAGACAACAAAGCAAATGTTGCAGAACCATTCTTGAACTGGGGCCATAATCAATGGAAGATCAGACAGATGAGAGCACTATGGCTTCAAATGACTTACAGTATAAATGCAACTGGACCAATAATAATCTTTAGAAAATTCTTGGCAGTTTTAAAACCCTAACTTTAAAAGTACCAGAAGAGTTTACGTACACAGACCAATTAACACAATCTGAAACTAATGTTCCATTAACAGCATAAATCAATATTGCAGGCTTTGGATGTTCCAATATCAAAATTGAAACTTAACATCATTGGAACTACTCCACTAAATCAGTGTCCATAGATAAATATAAAGTGCTAAGAGAAAAGTCCAACCAGTGAGGTTCTAAATTCAGCTCTTCCTCTTTAAGAGGGAGAAATGCTTAGATAGTGGTGAAGATTCTACAAATCACTGTCAGCACCATATGGCCAGGGGAGGAAAAAACAGAATAGGCTGGATTTTCAGAGTCAGGAAGACAGTGACACGCTTTCATAATGGTAGGTGGGATCCCAGCTCCACTGGAAAGATCACTTTGTCCCCTGCAATTTTTGTGGAGTTGGGTCAGCTTTTCAGGGACATGTGGTTCGGTGCATCTCAGAGGTGTCATGAGCCATAGTCTGAAGGAGGAAACGTTTTGATAGGCAACTTCAAAATTTTTACCCATACACCCATGTTACTCCACTCACCCCAAATGTCCTCTCATACATTCTATGCTAACCTATGCTCCTCCACTTTACTTCCACGTCTACTTATATGGTCCATGTCCAACTATAGCATGTCAATGCTTAATTGCCCAGTATATACTTCACACAGAACTAGTGGATGCTGGAGAGATAATGCAATCCTATGAAAGTATTAATCCCTCAGACTTTAAAACTACCAATAGCAGAAACTACAGAAACAACTCAACATGTCTTCATGCAAAATGAATGGCCTATGTCAAAAAGCTCCAATAAGTTATTGTTACAACAGGGATAATTGCTTTTATCTACTGGATAGGATAAATAGGTATAAAATTGGCATGGATTCTATGAGGGCCTTTGGGGGTCAATGAAGGTCAAGAAAGATAAAGGGATGAGTAGAGGGACATGAGTCGGTATGGTGGGGGAGAGAGCAGGATAACAAAGTGATGAGTGGGGAGGGCTAGAGGGCTTACTATTAAACAAAGCAATTGGTACAAAGCTCCAGAGCACAAAGGTTTTTTTTTAGCCATCCTGCCTTGACACTGAGCAGTGCCTGTAGCTGTCACCAAAATGCTTCCTCACTCTCGGAATGAAAACTTCACCTTTCTAGGTATGTCAAGCCAGGAAATTTCCCAACTGTTGCTACTTGCCTCTAGGAGGAAAATCCACCCAATATACTGAAGACATTCCTACCTGCCTCAATGTTAAATGGCATGCCTTTTATTCTGAGACTGTGGTTCCCTGGTTCTGGCCTCCTCAACCAAGAGAAATCCTTTCTGCATCTACCCTGTCTATCTTCTTACAGAATTCATAAATGTCACTAATTCTTCAAAATTCTAGAAAATACAGTCCCAGTTTCTCCTCATTAGATAATCTTGTCATTTTCAGAAATCAGTTTGGTGAACCTCTGCTGCATTTCCCCCTATGGTGAGTGCATCCTTCCTGCTGCAAGGGGACCAGAATTGCATCTAATACATCCTCAAATGGCTTCGTTCAGTGTTCGAGGGGCATGATCACATGAGCTCAAATACTCATCAGGAACTAGAATTGGCTGGCCTTTAAATAAAGTTGTTGGCTAAATAAAAATTGGGACAGCTGGAAACAGTAATAGGTATAATTAACAAATTAATCAACTAAAAACCAAAAGAACTTCAGATGCTGTGAATCAGCAACAAAAACAAAATTGCTGGAAAAGCTCAGCAAGTCTGGCAGCATCTGTGAAAAAAAAAGTTAATGTTTCAGGTGCAGTGACTCTTCCTCAGAACTGAGGAAGAGTCACTGGACCCGAAACATTAATTTGTGAAGAAAAAAAAAAAAAAAGAGTTAATCAACTATTTGTTCAATTGAGTGGTTCAATGTAAAAGTATTACAATGTGATTTTTATGTGGGCATCACTGGATGGCCAGGCATTTATTGACTATCTCCAGTTGTCCTTGAACTGCACTTTGGTGAAATTGCTTTTGGATTACAGTGTACAGTTCTGGTTGCCCTGCTGTAGGAAGGACATTACTAAACTGGAAAGGGTGCAGCAAAGATTTACAAGGATATCACCAGGACTGGAGGGTTCGAGTTAGGAGAGGCTAGGACTTTTTTCCTGGAGTGTTGGACGTTGAAGGGTGACCTTATAGAGGTTTCCCAGGTCATGAGGGGCATAGAAAAGTTGAATAGCCAAGGTCTTTTCCCCAAGGGAGAGGAGTCAAAAACTAGAAAGCAAAGGTTTATGGTGAGAGGGGAAACGATTTAAAATGGACTTGAGAGGCAATTTTTTCCCGACAGAGTGTGGTGCATATATGGAATGAACTGCCAGAAGTAGAGGCAGGTATAATTGCAGCATTTAAAAGACATTTGGATGGGTACATGAACAGGAAAGGTTTAGAGGGATATGGGCCAAGTTCAGTTTGGGAAACTGGGTCCCCATGACGAGTTGGACTGTGTGGTTTGTTTCCGTGCTGTATGACTAAGAGACTTAGGGTGAGGCTTCTAGATTTGCTGCTGACACAAAGTAGGTAAGAAAATAACTTGTGAAAAGGACATTGGACTACAAAACAATACTGATAGGATAAGTAAGTGGGCAACAACTTTGCAGATGGGGTGTATATAAATGGTCCATTGTGGTACAAATACTAAAAATTATTTAAATGATAAAGGACTGGCTGTCCTAGTATATGATTTGAACACTGTTGTCATGCAGGTACAGCAAAAAATCAAATAGCTGTTGTCATTTATTGCAAAGCAAATTGAATAGAAACGCAGCAGATTATGATTCAGCTATACAAGGCATTGGTGACACCAATATTGTATGCAGTGCTCCAGATATGATATCCTTATTTAAGGATGGGTGTAAATATATTAGAAGCAGTTTGGAGGTTTACTGGAAATGGGCAGGTTGTATTGTCAGGAAGGGTTGGATAGACTAGGCTCGTATCCACTGGAGCTTAAAGGAATAAGAGGCAAGTTGAATGAAACATGCAAAATCCTGAAGAGACTCAATAGGGTAGATATGGAAAGAACAACATCTTCCAAGGGATAATCAACAACCGGAAGTTACTGTTTAAAAACACAAGTGTTCAGCCTACGATGGAGATAAGGAGAAATGTTTTCTGAGGGCATTAAGCCTGCGGAACTGCTTTCATCACCTTTTCAAGAGACGGTCCTTTAATATCCTTAAGGCAGAGGTAGAGAAGTTCATGATAGGTAAGGTTATTGGGGCAGTCAGGAGTGTGGAGTGATCAGATCAGCTATGATCTTATTTGAATGGCACAACAGTCTCAAGGGGCCACACATTTCTAATTGCTTTATTCATAAGTATTATACCTACTGGAACATAGGACAATAACAGGTCATTTAGATCTACAAGCTTGTCTTGGTCAGTTTGAACCGTAATTTCATCTACCCCTCTTTGTCTCATTTCTCTGGATAGATTTTTTTTCAAATCAAGTACGTCAACCTGGGTCTTTAAAATTAAATTTAAAGTAGAACTCCAGGTTTCCACTATATGATTTTACTCAAATGCCCCAGCTCTTATTTCAAGTTTATCCCCCCATGGGAAACAATTTCTCTGGATCTACACCATATTTACAAGTGGTTTACTAATTCTCTTCAGGCAAAAGGAGCATAAGACTCCTACCCAGTCCGACTGATGATGACACTCAAGACTCTGATGTTGTCTAGCAAGTCACTTAACCATTAAGAACTAGAAACAGGCAATAAAAGGTAGTCACTCCAGGACTACCCATAATAACACCAAGCTCATTGCATCTCTAATCTGCAGAGAGCAATCAGAAGTGGGATTGGTGGTTAACTTAGCCCCTTCCTTAGCAGGGTAGTGCTTCAACCAACTGATCTAGTAAAGATCAGCTAACGAAACAAATCAGGCACTGAACACAGTATCCTCAGGTCAGTCATACAGGGTCTTTCCCAACACAGCTACTGTGACGGAACCTCTGACATAAGAAGCATCCCACAATGAGCACAAAATACACAATAAGCACTTTTATGAAGAATCTCCAAATAAAACAGAACAGCAACTACCAGTGATTGCACCGAGAAACTGTTTTTTTATTCATAGAAATCCGTGAGGCGGATATGGTTCACACTCTAAAATTCCACAGAAACATTTTTTATTTTACATATTTGGCTGTCATAACGCAGGCTTTAAAAAAAAAAATCAAGAAAACAGCCACGAACAATTCAAATGCATGAATGATAAATAACTGAGTTTTAATTATGCCTGATGTTGTTATACAAATATTCAATAGCTGAAAGACATCAAAATAAGTCATCAATATTGAGCAGTGGTGTTTTCAAATCAGCCCAAAGATAATTGCACTCTGCTGGCAGAAGTGAGAAGGGGAAAATCATTACAGTGAACAGAAATATTCAGGCATGATCATGATGTTGATGGAATTATGGATGGAATGAAGGCTATATTTATGAACCCTCAAAATCTTTGGCAACACAGCCTCTTGTCATTGACTGCATCTCATTGCTGATACCAGGGTACCCTTAAGAAAAGGAAATGGGTCACATCTGAAAGAACATGCTTATATGACATTTGCTTTTCTAAGTAGGCTCTTCGACACCACCCATGGCTAAAAATAGTCAATAAGTTTCTTCACACACAGATTTCCTCCACGATCACCCTCCTACCTCTACAATCAAACTGTTACATTTTGGGACCCTGAGGAGCAGGAAATTGCCTGAGATAACAGAGCCAGTTCAATGATATGTAGAAAGGAGAAACGTCATTTAAATAAGGCTCACTGTCAAAAGCCATGTTGCTTAAGAGAAACTCCACCTCCACCAACAGGTCCATTGGAGGCGGCAGTACCCATTGTTGGGATCACCGGTTGCACACATTCATTAGGAGTATAGAGATAGTGCATTCAACACAATAGAAGGATGTCAACTGTAAACAGAGGGTGAAAACCGAGAGGGAAAAAAAGGGCTTCTGGAAACCCAAAGCCATTACAATGACTTACCAGCAGATGGAGTACTTGATACCAAGAGATGGCATAATGGATATTACAGAATGTTCTTTTTGTACTTTTCAGGGTATTTGTAAACCTTATGACGCACCCTCACCCCATTTCTTCACCTGATACTGGTGCCATGGGGGCTGCTAGCAACACACACACACACTTGCCCAAAACGGTTATTCTCTAGGAACGCGTTGACTGTGTGAGCTGGTTGTATTGTTGGTGAGGGCACTGCTCTTGCCCAACATCCAACAACAGGCCTCCCATAAGATCACCGGATAATAATCAACAGCATGAACCATGGTTCATGGGGAGGTTTTTTTTTGTCCTTTCTCACTTGTTAACCCAAAATGTGGTTACTTGGCCATCACCCTAAATCAATAATGACCAGAGTTTAGGGAACAAACCTTGTTTGTGATGACTGCAGCTCAGTACCACACCAGCAGTACTTTTATCCAAGAGACCATCAGGACTGACTTAAGTGCTTTTTAGACGTTGAATTTTCTGAAAGCTTGCAGAAGTACTTATATGACATAATGGGCCATTTGGAAGCGGAACACAAATCACACTCTCATACTGCTCCAAAAGGAAAAGGAACAATTTAAAATGGGAAACCTCAAAACACTCAAAATAATGAAACTTTAACTTGTGTTTGCTCCTCCCATTTAAACATTAAATATATACAAGACAATTGACAGTTAAGTACAGAAATTACAGTCACAAGTGATTCCCCACACAAGCACTTTTGATATAGACTGTACTGATAATTAGAATGTTTCTCTGAAGGACCAGCTTTCAGAAAGCTGACAGATATATAAAAACACTAATTTAAAACTCAAATAAACAATTGTTTGTATTAAGCCCTGACCCGTTTCATTCCAAATCAGACATTTTTAAAAATGTACAGCATTTAAATTTCACTCAGCATTTTACATCAGCTACTTATTTTTACTTTCTTAAAGGGGATACACTGAATTAAATGGAGTTAAGGAAAAGATCTTTAATGAGCAGAGGCCTGGGTGGAGTCTTAAATCATTCAATTTATATTCCAGTTGTTGAAATTTGATACAAGGCCTTGATACAAATGACTCAATAACTGATTACTAACTGGATTTTAAATATCCTGTTTATCAGCATGAACTGTTTGAGTCACAGCCTTAAATGAAAATCTCGTTTGTGAATTAGCTTTAAACCCGACTCAGATAGATGATACATGAATGACTGCCATGACCTAACCCAGTACAGAACTTAACAGTATCAGGATTGTTTCAGAAAGGCTGTGCCAAACATAAGATGTTATATCACACAAATGTAAAGCAGACAGCTTTTACATATACAAGCGACAAGATAACTCACAGTAAGCAAACCACTTATCAAGGGTTTCCATCCTTTTTGCCTCTTAGGCGCATTTTTTTTTTAACAAAAAGGATAATCATTGAAAAACCAGCTGCTTTTCTGTCAGATTTTCATTTTGCCCAATTATTGGCCACCCACAGCATCTCAATACTCTTAGCTAATGGCATGCTAATAGTGCAAGTGTGTTCAGGGAGGGGAATGGAGTAGCAAGATTCATTACAGCTTTCTAGGTGGGTAAGAACAAAACAAAACTGGGTAATGAAGTACCTTGCTTCCAAAAATGTCAAAGAAACCAGCCAAATGCATAATTACAGATGTATTTTAACAACCCAAAAGGTGCTTGCCCAACGGATAACTTTACAAGATACTTACTACCGCAAGGTTACCCGAAGTGGATAATTAAGTATAGTCTAGCTATCATACAAGGTACTTCTCCCTTGTCCTCAAAAGGCTCCTGACTCAGCCCTGAATAAAGCTGCACAGAATATTGGTTGCCTTTCTCCAGTAAGTTTGTCAAATGGTACTTTTGAGTGAAAGGATTAGACCAGCTGTTGACATCTGTGCACATGCATTCACAATCATGACGCAGAAGGCAAATTCTCTCTTCGATGAACATCCACACTAGAGTATCGTCTACAGGAGTCTCTCCAAAGTGATGAAGTAGCAGCAGCTCCAAAGCCTAGTCTCTCTTGGTTCATGCAATGCTTGTTTACAACACAAAAATATCGAGGATGTGTGGAGACACCTTTGGAAAAGAGACTTGGGCTTTTTCCAAAGCAATGAACTCCAGAGATGGCATTTACATGTAGTGGATAGATTACTTATCTGATGAAGCCACTCTAACCGTTATTGTCCACAAACGTTCATCACAGGATAGTCTGGGGACCAGACGGATTGTTCTTTTACAGGTTAAGTTGATACCACGCCATGAAGACACATTGAGTTAACATATCCCTCCAGGAAAAGGCCAGTGAGCACTTTACTACTGTGGTACTGGCAAACTACACAGCCACTATTTATTATCACAAAGACAATTAAAAGTTGCCCAGTCATATCAATCTTCAGCAGGTTCAAGTTTAAAAAACAATATCAATCTGCAATCATGACAGTTAAACAACTGTGGTGTAAATAGGAAAAATGTTCTATGCATTTCTAAGAACCAAAATACTTTCAGCAACATTTTATACAAACATGAAATAGTTCTAGTGCAAACATCACATCAAAAACTGGTGCCACCACCTGATTGGGGATTCGAGAGGTTTAAGCTGCACTGAGAAACCTCGTTTTGTTTTCTTTGTTAAATAAAGAAAGAATATAGGAAAAGAAAATGGTCACGTTTTTTGAAAAAAAAGCTCATTTACATTAATGATTTCAGTTCTTGCTCCCCAGCATTTCCTGTATAACCAGCTGGTGGTCCCCACACAAAGGTAAAACAAAACAAAACCAAAAAGGTGAAAAAAACAAAAAAAAAACAAACACGCAAGAGGACAATGGTCATCAGTCAAAGGTAGGTACATGTGGAACCTTACAACCTTCAAGAAAATTTCCAATTGCTTGTTTCTTTTCTAAAATGTTCAAGTAAGAGTGAATACATTGGAGAAAAAAAACCTTTTGGTGGAACACTGCACATTTGGGTTCATTAATTTATGTTTAGAATTAATCACTGTCCTTTCAATTTATAGATGCACTATCTTTCTGTATGCACCGTAAATATATTATCCAGGGGTTTGAAGAATCTATTTCCCTCCATACATCCTCTCAATGTCATTGAGGTAGTGGTTCTTTAGTTCTTTCCTCTTAAGCTTGAAAGCGTCTGTTACCAATCCAGTCTCAGGAGTCCAAGGCTCTGGGCTCAAGCGAACCTTCACAGGGACTTCAAACTTCTCTAGTTTACCTGAGATAAAATGACATAGATGCAACTTGTAATTAAAAACCTGTAGGCTTTCAACAGTATCTCTCCCCATTAAGCCCTCCCTTTAAAATCATGTCACAGCCTTGCTTTCTCTAACTTTGAGATGACTCATGAAATTCAGCAACATCAGAAAAATCATGTCTGTCACATCACATCTTTCTCATCTGATTAACATCATGGCTAAGCACTAACTTTGTAACCTGCTGTGTAATGAAGCCACCAACATTTTTCTTCTTAATTTTGAGATATTACACACACTAACTGAATCCAATCTTTGTCAGACTAAAGTCAGAACATGTGACTTTGGTTGCGCCATATGTATTTTAAAGAGCAGAAACTGATGATTAAAGATAGTGAATAAATACTTCACCTAAAAATCAAAGAACTGCGGATGCTGAAGATCTGAAACAGAAACAGTAACTAACAGAGAAACTCAGCAGGTCTGGCAGCATCTGAATTCTGAAAGGGTCACTGGACTCTTTAACTCTGCTTTGTCTCCATAGATGCTGCCAGACCTGCCGAGTTTCTCTAGTAATTTTTTACTTTTGTTACAAATATTTCACCCAGATGTATATATTTTAGTGTTAGTCATGTGTTCCAATTAAAACACTCCTTCAACAGCATCTTTCAAACTCACAACTTCTACCATGAAGGACAAGCACAGAAAATACAAGAGAACATCACCTGCTAAAAGTTCCCCTACAGTCCACAATTTGGAACTATAATCACCACTTTTTCCACTGTTGTTGTGTCAAAATCGTGAAACTTCAACAGTTCTGTGGATATACCTTTCGTCCATCTGCACATGATTCAAGATGGCAGCCCACCACTGGCTACTCAAGGGGTTGGTGATGGGCCCAGCCAGTGTCCCTCACATCCCATGAATGAAAAAAAAAAGTCCACACAGTCACTTCAGAGGATCTGTTCCTAAAGTGCTGATTGAGTGCCAAGGGGAGGCCAATGGAAGAAGTGTACTCACTGGATGCTGATGCTTCTTTGATCTCCCGCAGTACTTCAGCTTCCATCTTGCTATCGTTACAAATTTCCTCCCACGTTCCCTGAACTTGTTTCTGCTCCGCAAGGGCAGTCAACTTCTTCTGATTGGGTACCACGAAACTAATCACGTAAGATTGTTCACTGCGAAGGAAACAAAAAATGTGGGTTTAGGTTCAACCACAAGGTATATGCCAGAGGGTAAGATTCGACTCTTGATTTAGTTTCCTGTTACACGCATTAATTTTGTCCCCCCTATCGATGCTTTGTAATTTCCTCAACCAGGGACTGGTAAGCTTGAAATATTTCTACCAATTCACATGAAATATCTGCCTTGTTTCCCGTGATTAAAATTGTGCGACAATTAAATATTCGACTTCCTCCCTGTTCTGGTGATTGGACGTTCCCAGGCTTCGAAGCATTTCTCAGTGTCAAATGATCAGCAAGTAGGCTTGCAGCAAGATGCCAAAAAAAATTAAGCCGTTAGAATGCGGACGTGTACAATATTCTCTATTCCCTACATTCAGAATCATAGAATCCCCACAGTGTGGAAACAGGCCAATCGCCCCAACAAGTCCACACCGACCCTTCGAAAAGCATCCCACTCAGACCCAATCCCCTACCCTTTCCCTATAACTCTGCATTTCCCATGGCTAACCCACCTAAGCTACATATCCCTGAACACTATGGGCAATTTAGTACGGCCAATCCACTTAACCTGCATGTTTTTGGACTGTAGGAAGAAACCGGAGCACCCAGAGGAAACCCACGCAGACACAGGGAGAATGTGCAAACTCCACACAGGCAGTCACCTAAGGGTGGAATCGAGCCCGGGTCCCTGGCACTGTGAGGCAGCAGTGCTAAAAACTGAGCCACTGTGACGCCTTGTTTAGCTGTAGATCAACATGTCCATCATTGCAGTAAGTGGACAGCATCTTTACTTGAACTCCAGTGCCCTGCACCATAATAGGGGCAAGGATAAAACAAATGGAAATGTAGAAAACCCTTGAAATCCAACATTGTATATAGCTATATAAAAGTATTCCAAGTGTTCAAATCTGTGGATTTGCAGACAATGTAAAGGTTGGTGAAGTTGCGGATAGTGAGGAGGATTGTCAGATGATACAGCAGGATATAGATCAGTTGGAGGCATGGGCCAAAAAAAAGCAGATGGCATTTAACCTGGAAAGATAGGTACTGGTGTAAGTTTATACAGTGAATGGCAGAACACTTTGCAGTATTGATACGCAGAGGGATCTGGGTGTGCAGTTCCACAGATCACTGCAAGTGGCAGAGCAGGTAGATAAGGTTGTAAAACAGGCCTATAGCATGCTTACCTTCATTAGAAGGGGCACTGAGTATAAGATAGGCAAGTTATGCTGCAGCTTTGTAGAATATTAGTTCGGCCACACAGAGTATTGCGTATAGTTCTGGTCACCACACTACCAGAAGGAAATGGATGCTTTGGAGAGGGTAGAGAAAAGGTTTACTAGGATGTTGCCCGGTATAGGGGGTTTTAGCTATGAAGAAAGATTGGATAGACTGGGCTTGTTTACATTGGAACGTAGAAGGTTGAGGGGTGACCTGACAGAAGTTTAAAAGATTGTGATTGTTATGGATAGAGTGGAAAGTATGAGGCTTTTTCTCCAGGGTGAAGGGGTCAAAGCTCATGTCTGCATGTCTTTATGTGGGGGGGGTGGGGGTGGGGGTTTAGGGTATGGTAGTGGTGGGGTTGAAAAAGAGATATACGAGGCAAGCTTTTCACAAAGGGTGGAGAGTGCCTGGAACGTGTTGCCACAAGAGGTGGTGGAAGTAGACACAATAGCAGCATTCAAGCAGCACCTGGACGAATACATGAATAGGAAGGGAATACAGGGATACAGATCCTCTAAGTGAAGAGGGTATTGAAGGGCAAAACGTTCTGGTGCAGGCTGAGAGAGCCAAAGCGTCTGTTCCTATGCTGTGAGAGATAAAAAGGTACTGCAGATGCTGGAGAATCTGAGATAACAAGCATGGGGCTGGATGAA
>JAHRHZ010000016.1:45316943-45355233 GCA_024137785.1 Ginglymostoma cirratum | reverse complement strand
TTCATCCAGCCCCATGCTTGTTCCTATGCTGTATTTTGTTCTTCATTCTGTAAAGCCTATCCAGATTTATTACTGTCAAACTTTAAAGAAACATTCTAAAGTTCACAAATCTCCCATTAAAGGCAACTACTTGAGTCACTTGGCATGAGTGATTCTAAGTTTCAAAGCCGTAATGACTTTAATTAAAACAAATAGCAAGTACATTCTCTACTCATTGTCAAATGAGTGTAAACCTTGCACTTGAGTCACAACACATAATATACAGGGGAGAAAGAAAATGCTTTTTGGCTCACAAGGCTGCCATCTTTACTGGCCCTGGACCTCACCTTCATACCACCTCTGCCTAACCCTTTTCTCCCACAAGCAGGTCTGTCTCTTGTTGTTGTGCAACATGGTTATAAAGTTCTCCATAGCATCATGCTGACTTATTTCTGCATTGTGCTCAATCCCTACAATATTCTTGAGATTTCTGCATCTTCCAATTTTGGCCTCTTGTACAGGCTTTATTTTAATCAATTCATTAATGGTGGCGTGTCTTCAGCTATCTACACCCTAAAGTCAGGAATTCCCTTTAAGTTTCTCTGTCTCTGTTAAAGACACTCACTAAATTCTATATATTTGATCATCTATCCTAATAATTGCTTAAGTTGCTTTGCAACAGATTTTATTTGACAACACTAACTGAAAGAACTGCGGATGCTGCAAATCAGGAACAAAAACAGAAATTGCTGCAAAAGCTCAGCAGGACTGGCAGCATCTGTGAAGGAAAAAAAAAAAATCAATTAGTGTTTCGGGTCCGGTGACCCGTCCTCAGAACTTGTTAACTCTGATTTTTTCTTCACAGACACTGCCAGACCTGCTGAGCTTCTCCACTAACTAAAATATCCCAGAGGCTTCACAATGTTTGAGGCACAATATAAATGCAAGTTGTTTCTGTTTCAACAGTCTTCTCTGCTAACTTACTTCATCTTAGCAGCACTAGCGACATGTCATGTTTACTTTAAATCAAACATCTCCATAATTTTTAACAAAGCCTCTTAGCCAGCAGTCTCACTTCCCTCCCCACCACCTCCAACCTCAATTTCTTTAGTCTTTCTTCAAATTAAGATTTCCGAGACCAGGTATTCACCCTGGTTAAATCTGCACATCGTCACAGACAATATCATTTTTCCTTTGTTATGAAACAAAGGAGTAGAAGCTGGTGATTCAGCCCAGAGTCTGTGCTGCCATTCAGTGGGATAACGGTTGATCTGATAATCTTCAACTTCACTTCCCTGCCTTTTCCCTATAATCCTTGATTCCCTTACTGTTGAAGAATCTATCTATCTATCTCAGCCTTGAATATACTTAGTGACCCAGCCACTAGAACGTTCTGTGGCAGTGAATTCCAGATTCACTTGTCTCAGAAGAAAACCCTCTTTGTCCCAGTCTTAAAATCATGCCCCTTGATCGTAGACTCTCCGACAAGGGGAAACAACTTTTCTGCATCTAATCTTTCAAGCCCCCTAAGAATCTTCTGTGTTTCAATAAGGTTGCCTCTCATTCTTCTAAACTCCAATGAGTAAAGGCCCAACCAATTGAACCTCTAAGACAGATCCTCCAAACCTACTGGTCTAAATGAACCTCTCTGGACGGCCTCTAATGCCAGAATATTTTTCCTTTGATAAGGGACCAAAAATGTCCACTGTATTTTAGCTGTGGTCTGACTAATGCCTTGTGTAGTTGTTACAAGACTTCCCTATTCCGTTTGAAATAATGGCCAACATTCCATTTGTCTTTCCTATTAGCTGTTGAACTGGATGCTAGTGTTTTTTGTGATTCATTACCAAGGACTCTCAAATTCCTCTGTGATGTTCTCCAGCCTCTCTTCATTTAAGTATTATTCAGCTTTTCTATTCTTCCTGAAAAAGTCCATAACCTCACATTATATTCCATCTGCCAAGATTTTGCCCACACACTTAACCTGTCTATATTCTCCTGTAGACTGGGTCATCCTCACCACTTGCCTTCGCACCTACTTTTGTGGCATCTGCAAACATGGTGGTAAGTTTTTATTTCTTTATTCATTCAAGGGATGAGGGCATCGCTGACCAGGCAGCATTTATTGCCCATCCCTAATTGCCCAGAGGGCAGCTTAGAGTCAACCACATTGATGTGGGTCTAGAATCACATGTAGGCCAGACAAGGTAAGGATGGCAGTTTCCTTCTCTAAAGGACATTAGTGAACAAGACGGGTTTTTCTGACAATCGACAATGGATTCATGGTCATCGTTAGATTCTTAATTCCAGGTATTTTTATTGAATTCAAATTCCACCATCTGCCATGGCAGGATTCGAACTTAGGTCCTCAGAACATTATCTGTGTCTCTGGATTAACAGTCCAGCGATAGCACCATTAGGCCATTGCCTTCACTTTCTTGATCCAAGCCACTAATATATATTTTAAAGAATTGTGGCCCCAACATTGATTCTTGTTAACTAATGGTGCGTCACAAGTTGCCATCCTAAAAATGCCTCCCTTATCGCAACTCTTAGTTAGCCAATCCTGTATCCACACTACCTCCAACATCATAGGCTACTTAATAAGTTGAGAGCCCAACATATTCGCACTCGCATGTGGTTTAATGGTGAACAATATGGCACAAAGCACTCCACAGGAGGGGTAATTACTGGCACAAAATAATTTTATTTTTGTCTTTTCACTACATTGAACCTCTAACTTCTTCCCTGATCAGAACAGGGTATGACTTCCAATTAACACCCCTTGTCCTTAATAAGAAATGTCAGACCTATGGCCCTTATTTATATTTGCCTTCAACTGACCCATTTTTGAAAGAGAAAAGAATATTTATGAATCCCCTTTGGCTATGTGATGCATTGAAACAAAAGAAAAATCAAATAAAAAGTGTTACAATTAATTGCACAGTATAATTACCAGACAGTGACAGATATTTAATCTTACCTGTTTGCATATGCACAGATATTATCAATGAGGGAACAGCTCTTTAAAGCAGATTCAACTTTGCCCAAAGAGACATATTCTCCAGCTTGTAGTTTTACTAAATCTTTCTTGCGATCTATAGAGCAAACAGTTATAATATTACTACATGAATTCAAATTCCTGAAAAAAAAAGACAGAGATTGATAGATAAGTGATTTATAGAATGCCTCAAGTACTGAACCAAAATTTGAAAAAAAAAAACACCTTCTCCTGGTGTTCAAACTGATATCAAATCACAACAGTCAAACCTGGGCAGTGTTTACAGACTTGGAAGACAGACTTCTAAATAGTTCTCAGTAAGGACAAAACTAGAAATCAAATTCTGCTTTTCCACAGAAACTGAAAAATTCTTATGCACCAAGTGTAAAGGAATTTACAAAACTCTCTCTCTGAAAAGAAGATAACGACAAACAAGTGTCATCACTGAAATAACATTCTTCACATTTTCTTCTTCCAAAGCAGCTGACCGAAGGGGAGTATCAACCCAGAGATTCAAAATGATCACTGTTCATCAGCAAGCCCAGATAATAACTCAACAATGCTAGTAAACAGGAATGGTATTACTGCTAACCCAGACTGTATAATTTTTTAAAAATTTGACCTTTTTGTTTAAAAATCAACCTGTTCAGAGATGTTATGACACATTTCTAGAGTAGATGGGACTTGAACCCAGGCTTCCCCGTCCAGGGATCAGGACACTACCCCTACGCCACAAGAAGAACCTATCCAGACTGTATACTCATCTAAAGTCCAGGAACACTGAGCACGAGGTAGTGCTCAGCACCTGCAATGTATTGCTAACCTCCCTGTCAGATAGATCAACTGCAGCTGCTCACTGGCATCCAGAGAAAATTAGCTCACTTGCATCGGGATCAAGTCTTAATGTTACACTATTAATCATTTGTAGGTTCAGCATAGGACAGCAAAGAGAACAACAAAAGGAACAGATATTTTCCAGAATTCAAAGAAAAATGGGTGTTCATGCTTAGTCTTGGGATTTCCCTTGCCAACATCAAACTCTGTCCTTCCACTCAGGTTACACCTTCTCATTGTCACTTACCAATTATCTGTAAGCAGCCATCTGGGTGGAATTCACCAACATCTCCTGTGCAAAACCAACGCTGACCACGGTCATCCTCAAAAAAATCATCGCTGGATTTATTATTTTTGAAGTACCCCATAGCCACATTTGGTCCACCAATCAGAATCTCTCCTCTTGGATTGGGCTGATCACGAGTGGTATATCCTCCTTCAATGTGACAATGGGGATCAATGAGTACTAAGCTTATAGCTCAACTCCCTTGAGCTTTCAGAAACTTGTTATTCATTTAACGAAACATCTTGGTTATTCCCTAACAGACAAATTGTAGAATCATAGAATCTCTAGCAGGGTGAAAAGCAGCCGTTCGGCCCATTGAGTCCACACCAACTCCCTGAAGAGCATTCCACCCAGATCCATCCTCCCAACGCCCACCCTCCTATCCCTGTAACCTCGCAGTTCCCATGGCTAACCTACACATCCCTGTGCACTATGGGCACTTTAGCATGGCCAATCCACAACTTGCACATCTGTGGGCTGTGGAGGAAACCCAGGTTCAGTTCACACAGGTGGCAGTGCTAACCACTGAGCCACCATGCTGCCCTTAAGTTTCTCAAATGATAGTTTAGTTCAGATTATAAATGACAAGTTAGCACTGTAATCAATTTTGTTACTTGTTTATCTAAAAAGAATTCTGCTCGACTCATTTGGCAAATGCGCAGTAAACTAGAATAGCTCAGTCTACCAGCCAAATTGAAACCTGGTCTGTGCCACTCTAAGCTGGTAATGGTATGGGTACAGAGGATTTGAAGGTCCATGGCAAGAGAAAGACAAAGCAAGTTTCTATACCTCACCATTGACAATAACCCTGTCAAACAGCAGAACTTGAAAACAGCTGGATCATGTCACAAAAATTTCGACTCAGCTGTGTTGTTATAGTTACACAGTAATAAATGGCCCATCACGCCCATGTTAGCTCTTTGAAAGAATGATCCATTTGGTTTCATTCCCTGGCTCTGTTCCAGGTATTTCTGCTGATGCAGTGACTTGGTCAAAGTAGAAAGATTGCAACTCTTATGAAATCTTAACTGTCCACTTGAAAAGGGAACGCCACTGTATTTTTAAAAAGCTAGCACAATTGACGATGGAAGTTTACTGTAACCTTCAGGCAGTGCTCCTGTGCCACTGGCCACAATGTCTTTGTATCGTTCCCTTGACAGATTTGTAATGCAGCGTAGGGACAATGTATTACTGCAATCTACTCACTGATGACAATTGAGTTTAAACAATACTTTGGTGTAAAAAGATTAGATATTTTACGAAACAACTTCAAACTGTGTTACTGAGGCTCAATTTGATTGCTTCATTTTGCATCTGTACCAGAAAAGTATAAGGCTCGGGGTGTAATGTCAAAGGATTTTAATTCTTGCATATAATGCTACAGTGCCAAGACCTTGCTGTCTACAGAAAGGAGAATTCCAGAACTAGCCCAAGGTGAGCTGATATCTAGAACACTGTAACAAGTACCTTCTTCCCAATCTCTCAGCTTGATTTCACAACAGATCAGCGGGGCTCCAACTCTGCCTGTGCTGTAGTCCTGTACTAAAATTACAAAACACCAGAGAGTTAGAATTTAGAATCCTTCCAGGTGTACCAGTAATAAATTTAAATAAATGGTACCTAAAGCTACATACATTTGCACCTTATTGTGGGGCCAGTATTGCAGATAAAATGTAATTTTTATGCGTGCCTGCATACCACCAGGTTCCTGTGTTCAGACATGCATTAGACCCATCAAGATCAACAATCTCTTTCCACTTGAAAGACTGGTATTTAACAACAATACATTCCTCTTCAGATAAGGACTTCTGAATGATAACATATCCATCACAGCACACAGTGCAACATTAGACAAACATCATCAATTCCTGGGAAAGGGTGAATTCATACAAGTAACAGCATGAGCAGCAATACATATAGTGCGGCAGAGGGTCAACGGATTACTGCAATTTAATCACTGACGACAACTGAGTTTAAACAATACTTCAGTGTAAAAAGACTAAATATTTTATAAAACAACTTCAAATTGTTACTGAAGCTCAGTTTAACGGCTTCATTTTCAGATGCTTTCATTGTCCCCGTCACTTAGTAGATAAGGTAGCAGTAAAGTTACCATAGTCTTACCAGACCGTAGCACTGCTCTTTCATGAGACGTTCACCACGCCTCAGGTTAGGGGAAGGTTGAGGAGAATCCTTCGATGGTAACCTCAGCTGATTCAGGCAGTGTTAGCAACACATTGTATTGCAAACCAGCCATCCAGCTAACTGAACTAACTGACCCTCACAACTGACAGAAGACATGGAAAGGGGAGAGAAGTTGCATTTTTAATTGTCTTTCCCAGAAGTATCAATGAACTTTGAACAGTCTGTGCTAATAACATTCATAAATATAGCTTCTAAGTGTTACTCATGGTAGACACTCTGAACACCAACAGACATTCAAAACCCTGAAACACTACACCAAAGCAGGAGCAGCCATGAGCAATGACAAGCTCAGGATGAGTTAATCAAAGTTTTAGGCTGTACTCTTTTCATATGTTGACTGACCATCTCCCCATATTTCCTCTATTTAAATGCTGGAAGCTCCTCTACCTCAAACATTGAAAATATTAATACACGAGCACATGAAACAAGACAAAGATCTTCTCTCATTGGCTTCAACGAGCAAGCAATTAGAGCAAAGAATTCCATTTCTTAAAACTAACAGCACGAACACAGTCAAAGAATGAAAATAGGGCATAGTTCAGGATCATAGGCTGCTCCCTCAGAGCTGACCAGTCAAGGGTGATGACGTTTCAGTCAGACGGCAAGGTTGAGGAGGCAAGACTTTTGTGGTAAGCTTAGCTGGTTCAGGAAGTGAACTCTCACAACCCAGGCACCAGCCAACTGAGCTAACTGACCCCCAGTAAACTCCTCTGGCACTATGGTGAATTACTTTTAAAACATGTACAAGAATTTTGGAAACTATTTGAACGAAATAAAAAATTAGAAAAATATCACTCAAATTAATCAGGCTAATTGTGTAGATTCTGCCATTTTTCAACAGTTCCACTTTATTCTATTAAGTCCACAATTGGCTTTTCAAATTTTAGTTTGGTCTCTTAGACGCATTTTTCACTTGTGAAGTAGCACCACTTTATCTCATGGTTCTCACCTTCAGTGATGGTTCCAGCCCCACATGTCTCAGTCAAGCCATAACCTTGGCCTATTGGACAGCAGAAACACACATTCATAAACCTTTGTGTTTGTGGAGAAAGGGGAGCCCCTCCAGACAGCATCATTCGAATATTTCCTCCCAACAGGGCTTTCACTCTTTTAAATAATATCCTATTATAAGACAGCAAAAAATTTAAATTAGAGTCAGAGGCGATATTTAGTATTGAGGTTCCAAACACCAAAAACGACAACACTTGGGCTTCTCAAGTGTATACAAATCTGTGTCCCCATAAAGCACAACAAAAAAAAAAACTTTATTTATGCAGCAGCCTTAACATAAACACGTCTCGAGATATTTCACAGGAATATCGTAGAACCAAAAAAAACAGTGCGCCACATAGGAGATATTAGGTCAGATTACCAAAAGCTTGGTCAAGAGGTAGGTTTAAGGAGATTGTCAAGGGAGGGAATTGAGGTAGAGAGGTGTAGGGAAGGTATGAGAGAACTTAGCATTGAAGGAATTGATAGAATTGAAGGCCTGGCCACCAATGGTGCAGTGATTAAAATCAAGTATCAGTATAGTTATCATAGTGGCTTGGGTGGCTGGAAGAGATCACAGAGGTAGAGGAATGTGAGGCCACAGGTTTTAAAATAAGTACAAGGATTCTAAAAGCAAACTACTGTTTGACTGGCAGTCTACATAGATCAGCAAGCATAATGAAACAAACCTCACCGTCTGTTAAACTCAGACAAACGTTTGGATGAACTCAATATTTCAGAAAAGGTAGAATGTGGGAAAGCAATCAAGAATATGTCAAAATATTCGAGCTTAAAAGGTAACAAGACCACAAGGTGTAAGAGCAGATGTGGGTCATTTCACCAAACGACAAGAGTTCCCTCTAAATTTAGTGACTACAGTTCTCTGAGGCAGTGAGCAGCAGCTACTTCTGGAAGTTGAAGTCAATACAAGATTGGCAAGTTGACATTGATCTTCGTGTGTAGAACATCAGAGCAGCTGTGCACATGCGCAGCTTAAAGCGAACCAACTCAACTCCACCATTCACTGAGATCCTGGCTCATCTGATATTCCTCAACTCCACTTTCCTGCCTTAACCCCACTGAACACCAGATTTCCTTCCCGATTACAAATTGCTCTTGGCCTGGAATATACTCAATGATCCAGACTCGACAATCCCCTGCAGTAAAGAATTCCACACATTCACTACCCTCAGAGGAGAAATTTCCTCCTCATCTCGGTCTTAGATGTGACTTAAATCATAAATTCCTTACTGAAGGATGATGCCCACCGGTTCTAGATTCTTCTACCAGGTGAAACAATGTTTCCAAATCTACACTCTCAAGTCCCCTAAAAATCTTATGTTCAATAAGGTCTCCTCTAAACTCCAAAGAGAGTACGAGCCCAACAATTACTCAACTTCTCCTCATAAGGAAATTGCCCCACACCCAGGATTAACCAAGTGAACCTTCTCTGGACTGCCTCCAATACCAGCTTATCTTTTCTTACATAAAGAAAGTGTGAAAGGAGGTTTTCAGCAGCAGATAAGCTGAGATAGTGGTGAATTTAGCGAGGCAGAAATAAGTCACCTTAATTTTTAGTGATGACACAAACATGCAGTTAAAAGCTCACTACTGGGTCAAAAATAACCGATTATTAATTGACTGGTTAGACTCCAATTCTTTCTAAACAGTGACGCTTTTGAAGTTAGGGAATAGAATATGGAATCAGGGCCAAAAACAAATGGCTTCAGTTTTCGAAATATTTAAATCGGAGAAAATTTCTGCTCATTCCAGTGTGGACACTAGAATAAACCATCTGATCGTTCAGTAATGGTAGAGAAAGGGAGAGGTGGTGGTAAAATAAAGCTGGGTATTCTTGGTGTACATGTGAAAAATCAATGCTGTCCCTTCAAATTATATTGCCAGAATGCTGTAGGCAAATGAGAAAGTGGAACTCAGAGACAGGTCCTTGGTGAACACCAGAAGCAGTGGTGCTGGAACAGGACAAGAAGCCATAAAACTGCCATATTCTGTTAGTAAGAGTTCCAAGGTGTACTTTAGGAAAAATAACTTGGTATTTTGGGCAAACTAGTGACTTGTGCATTTGGAATAAACTGATGATCTGTTAAGATTCTCTCCTAGCTAGAAACCCAGTTGACATTCTCTGTAAAGTGGAGTTCATCCATATCTATGCCTACATCCTAACTTGTCCATTCTCATCACCCTGATGTCTGATGACACATATTGTCACCCAGTACAAAAACAAACACTCAATTTTTAAAACAGTCACTCTGGGCTTCAATTCCCTCCACAGCCTTGCTCCTTCCCCTCTCCACAGCTTTGTCTAGCCCCATAACCTTCCGAAATATCAGCACTTCGAATTCTGGCCTATTGCACAGGCCTGATTCTTAAGTGATCCACCATCAAGGGCCACGCTCCAGAGGTTTCGGTTCCAAGTTTCAGAATTTTCTCCCTAAACATCTGTCTTTCTAACTCTTTGTTGTGACGTTCCTCTAAGCCTGTTCTTGACCAAGATTTTCACCCTATCTCTTTTTGCCGTTCTGTCAAAATGATTTGTCAAATGTCCTGTAACAATTTTGAGATACCTTATCGTATAAACAGAGCCTATTTAAATGTAAATTGCTGCATAAATTAAATAACGACAATGCCAGAGTACTGAGATCTCAGTAAACTGACAAAAAATCCAAATCAGCTATAAATTTTAAAAAAAAAAATCACTGAGGGGTGAGCATTATTGACAAAACCAGCATTATTCATTACCAATCCCTAATTGCCTTCAACAAAGTGCTGGTGACCTTGTGCAGACTATGTGGTGTAGGTAGAAATTTTTAGAAGTACAGCAGAAGGAGATGCTCTTGTTTTGGTGACATTTAACCTACTCAAAGCAATTAATGCATGGAAATGAAATCTGTGTGAAGTGCCACAGTTTGCTTACATGCTGCAGAGGGGTGCGTCATAACCTTTCTTGATTTGCTCCAATTTATAATCATAACCTAATTTAAATAAAGTCCTCTGTAAATAGTTCATCTCCTGCACCTTGCTCATGACGTTTTTATAGATTCGGTCCATGATTTCCTGAAAGGTAAGAACAGAGTTATCAAAATGATCGAAATGTCACACTCCAGCTGTGAATTCACCATAGTTCTAACAAACTAAAAGGCTGCTCTCGCATTAGAGGGACGTGACCTGGTGGTAGTTTAACCTGAGGGTCACCAAGCCGCAGGCGAGGCGAGAGATTAAGACAGAGTGTCTTTCACGGTAAGCTCATTCGGTGCAGGAACTGAACCCCCAACGTTGGCGTCACTCTGCGTTGAAAAGCAGTTATCTAACCAACTGAACCACAATCCATTTGTGACTGTAATGCAGGATCAATTATCACCACATTGAGAAACAAAGTGAACATTTTTCAATGTCTTCCATTGCATTACATATTTACACACCAAATGGATATACTAGAGCCAACTTAAAAGTAAACTAAATGTTTTGAATCTAAACCACCCAATTTTCTCAGCTTGGAGCGTTCTTCATGCATAAATGCAATTTGAGTAGGAGATACTTAAAGGCTGAAAGAACAATGAAAGTTGAGATTATTTACTCACTGGAACTGCTGCCATCAGTGTTGGCTTCAGGATAGAACAATCACCTTTACTGCCCTTTTTGATTTTAGTTGACTGTGAAATAGTACAAGAATATAACAAGATTAATACACTGACACCACACACTTGTTCAACTCTACATTCAACCGATGTAAAAGTGGAAGCAGTTAGCAAACTAAATCAGTGCAGTAGCATACAAGCCTGGAAAACAGTGCAGAGTAAGTGCAAAGTGAGCACTGTGATCCCATTTTAAATAAGATGCTCATTTACACTTGGGATAGGTTTGATGGGAATTATAATCTGTGCACCAGGAAATGTTGTTCATTTTCCTTATAGAGTCATACAACAAGGAAACAGACCCTTCGGGCTAACCAGTTCATGTCAACCATAATCCCAAACTAAGCTACTTCCACCTGCCTGTGCTTGGCCCATATCCCTCCAAATATTTCTTAATCATGTACTTATCTAAAATGGCCTTTAAACACCATAACTGTACCCACATCGACCACTTCCTCCAGAAGTTAATTCCACACAGGAACCACTGTCTTAAAGTTGCCCCTCATGCCTTTTTCAAATCTCTCTTCTCATCCTAAAAACGTGTCCCTAGTCTTAAAATTCCCCACCGTTGGGAAAAGACACCAGACATTCACTTTATCTATGCCCCTCATTTTATAAATCTAACGTTCAACCTCAACCTTCTACACTCTTAAGAATGTCTCAGTTTATCCAGCCTCTCCCAAAACTCAAACCCTCTATTCCCAGCAACATCCTAGTAAATCTCTTCTTAACCCGCTCCAGCTTGTAGTGGTCTGCAGCTCTATCATTGTCTGCCAGGAATTTCACTGCAGCCTTACCAAAATCCCTTCACCAGAGTGGTCATGACCTTTAGACGGCCTAAGACATTGCTCACCTGGTCAGACAGAGTTTGGGGAGAGGAATAACCAATTCGACAGCCATAAGCAACACAGGAAATTTCTGCAGTAAGCTCCAGCACATGAGCTAATGGTAGATACCCGATATATGTATCTTTGGGCCTAGAAAATAAAACCGAATATATTGTTATGTTTAGTAAGCTCTACAAGGAACTGTTGCAGAAACACTAATTTCTTATGCTCAAACATAGAGTTTTAATCCTGAACAATTCCATATTTAAACATTGCACGATTTAAGGAATAACTCATGAAATTTCTAAAAGGCTGGAATTTATGGTTTCAACATTTTAAGTTGTACCCTTTTGTTAAAATAAAGGATGTCTTCACGAAACTTGAGTTTGGAAAGGAAGCAACTTATTAAAAGGAAGCAGAGATCAGATCTTTCCTACACACTCTGACAGGAAATATGGATGCAAAGTATAAACAATCCATCTTTGAAACACAAAGGAGAGGTTTAAAACAGAAAAATCCCCCGAACCAAATAGAGTAGAGATGACAGCAATTTAAAAAAAGCACCTTTAACTTCTGAAGTTTTGGCACACCTTGTCCTGAATTGTTCATACCTAGAATGCCTTTTACAACCTTAGAATTGCTTAAGTATTCACTGCCAATTAAATACCTTCAAAATATTGTCCTGTTGGAATGTATTTGTACACAGTAAGCTTCCAGAAACACAGTCATGAGATAATGATCACTGCTTTAAGTTGAGGGCCAATACTGCCCAGGATTCTGGTAGAGAGCACTCATGTTTTTCTTCAAATAATCGCAACTACATTATTCCTGTCCACTTCAGGTCAGGTGAGGCCTCAGTTTATATTCCACACAAAATATAGCACCTCTGACAGCACTGCACTTCCACAGTACGGTGCTGGTCTCAATTGTGTACTTTGGAGTGGAACTTGAACCACAACCTTCTGATTGAGGGAAGGGCATTACTAGTGAGCTACAGCCAAGCATGGAGCTTATATAATGAGTTCCAGCAATAATTATGCGTTATGTTTTATATTTGACACCACAACATTCAGATAAACCAACAGATGTTTAGATGATAAACGAAAGTAAGTGTGAAATCTGGAACCAACTTTCTAGGCAGATTTTCTTGTGAAAAGGCAGAAACCCACATGCATAGCCTGCAAAAATAATGACGAAACTTCTCCAACTTTAACCTAACTAAATGGAAAATGGCAAAGTTTAATGACCAGGGCTGTGGTATATCAGTGTTAAACAACGTACCTTTCAGTTATGACAGCTGCACAGTCATGACTAACTAAACCAAAGGAAAGGCACATAATTGAAGCCAAGCTGTTTCAGCTTTCTGTTGCAAAGTGTTTGTATGCAGCAAGTTCCCACAGTCAAATGACCACCGCTTTAGGAGAAGGTAAAATATTGTCTATTTCAGCAGGGTCTGAATTCAAACCTAGATAGGAGCAAATTACTGCCGATGCTGGAATCGGTTTTGAAAACAATAAATGCTGGAGATCACAACAGGTCCAGTGGCAGCCACTGACAGACCGCAAGCTAACGTTTCGAGTCCTGCTGACACTTCATCAGGACTCTGAAGAGTCATCTAGACTCAAAACATTAGCTTGCTCTCTCTCCATGGATGTAGTCTGACCCATTGTGATCTCCAGCATTTGTCGCTTTCAGTAAACATTCAAACCTAAATAAAAACTGAAAGAACTGCGGATGCTGTAAATCAGGAACAAAAACAAAGTTGCTGGAAAAGCTCAGCAGGTCTGGCAGCATCTGTGAAAGTAAAAACAGAGTTAACGTTTTGGGTCTGGTGACCTTTCCTCAGAACTTTCCTTCACAGACGCTGCCAGACCTGCTGAACTTTTCCAGCAACTTTGTTTTTGTTCTTAACATTCAAACCTACATGCCCTTTCCAAGTACCTATCACAGAAGAGTAACTCGGGTTTAAGTTTTTTTTTTAAAGAACTGAAAAGAAGAAAGTTCGATATTGCCTATTTACATAGTACCAGCTTGTGAGGAGAGACTGACCGTTCTTCACTCAACAAGTTGGATATCTCTGAAAATTCAGTGAAACCTTGTACAGGAAGCTTAACACTTACCCCAGCTCAGGTATCCTCTGACACTGGCCAGTCATACCCGCTATCAGGTTACTGTGTACCATCATCACTCCTTTTGGATGACCTGTAGAACCACTTGTATACATCACCACAGCCAAGTCTGATGGAAGAGGCCTGGATGGAGTTACGTTTGCTGTGCAGGAGAGAGACACCATCATCAGTGTTACGCAGTAGAATTTTAATACCAAGATGAAATAACCTCCACATGATTATATTGCTCAGTTCTAAATGTACATACAAGTTTAAAGGATAGACTGTTTAATGCCTCAGAACGCACGACTGAGTGATTTCAATTAGTGACATTGATTGACATATAATGGGAGCATTAGAAATACATTTATGAGGAACTGGAACTTCAATAACATTGTCTAAGGAAACTAAAGCAGCAGCCTGACTATTTTAGGCCTTCTTGGCCCTACACTGAATTTAGTTTAAGACCACGATCCAGAAGAAGCTACAGGTCTCGGGGAGCTACGTAAAAATATTGTTGCAGTGGGGGAAGAGAAAGTCTGGTTTGAATAATCTTGTGTGGACAGGGTTGTCTGGAATGTGAAAGCAATGGGAAAAGAGTGAGCAGGGAGAAGGACAAGGGAATTACCCAGGTATCTCTGGTATATAAGCAGCAAGACAAATCCACACTGGCCAATTAAATAGTGTAAACATGTATCTAATACAAAAATTCTTGAACATTTGCTCAACTTGTTGCACTAAGGATATGTTTGTTCATCTGGGCACCACGGTAGCTCAGTGGTTAGCACTGCTGCCCCAATGCCAGGGACCCGGAGTTCAATTCCACCCTCAGTACAAACTCCACACAGACATTCTCCCTGTGTCTGCATGGGTTTCTCCTGGGGGCTCTGGTTTCATCCCACAGTCCAAAGACGTGCAGATTTGGTAGACTGGCCATGCTAAATTGCCCATAGTGTCCTGAGATGTGCAGGCTAGGTGGGTTAGCTATGGGAAATGCAGGGTTACAGGGTTACAGGGATAGGGTGGAGGAATATGTCTGGGTAGAATGCTCTTCAGAGAGTTGGCGTGGAGTTGATGAGCCAAATGGCCTTCTTCCACACTGTAGGGATTATCTATGGGTAACTCCAATTTTTCCCAAATGCCAACACTTTCAGAACAGATCAAAGCAGACTCAAGTTGCTAGAATAGGGAAACTAAAGATTATTTCATTCACAACACTGCCACCAAAACTGCATTCGTATAAACATCCTAAGGTGCTTCACAAGTTCTTTCAAGTACAGCTGAACTGAGTTACAGAGGGGTATACTGGAACAGGCAAACAAAGGCTTGGTCAAAAGGTATATGTTTAAAGACGTGTTTCAAAAGGACAAAAAGAAATGGTAGAGATGTTCAGAGGCTTAGGGAGGGAATTGAGATTTTATCCTGCTGCAGGCCTGGCTAGCAATGACAAGGCAAATAAAACTGGGGATAGTCAAGAGGCCAGATGGCAGATATTACAGAAGATGATATTACAGAACAGACAGGCACTAAGGAATTTAAAAACAAGATTGAGAATTTTAAAATTGGTAGTAGTGAAAAATGAGTAACAATTAGTTACTTGTAAAGAATTGTCACATGCAGTGACAGCAAGAGAAGTTGTCTCCATACGTACAGTTCTCAGGTTTGGCTCCAAGTTCTTCCACAGAAGCCATACTGTGGATCTGAAGAACTTCTGAATATTCTGAAGTACTGATGGCTTTCTGGTCCACATAAATTATATGCTTCAACTTCTGAAGCTTTGGCAGCACTTTCTGAAAAAATAAAAAGTTTAAAACCATGATTAGAAGGATTACTAGTGTGCAAAATAGCATAGGATTTCAAGGCTGTAGTTTTACACATCGACATCAAATCACGTACAATCATAGCTGGAGAAACTCAACAGGTCCCGCAGCATCTGTGGAGAGAAAGCAGAGTCAACATTTCGGGTCCAGTGACCCTTCTTCAGATCCCACATCACCATGTTCTGTTTTTGTTTTGAATTTCCAGCATCTGTAGTTATTTTTCTTTTTCCATACATAACCATAATGTTTACAGCACACAAAGTGGTCATTTGATCAGTAATGTTTTGTCAATTCTTGATTTGAGCAATTCAAAACTAAACCTTTTACTGTTCTCTCTAACACAACCTCGCACCATCCTCCCCTTCAATTATGTGTCCAATTTGCCCATTAAAAAATGCCTTAGCTACCCCATTTAGCGAAGTACCTGACTTTCCTCAACATTAAGGATTTTAAAACGAGCTTGATACTATCTACTCCCATACGAGAAAAATGGTCTTTTCCCTAGTCAATGAAATCAAAACCTTCTCAATCCTAGAATTTCCCATTTCTACTTGTAACTTTATTTACCCACCTCGGCATTATTCTAATGAATCAACGCTGTATTCAAACTGTGACTTACTTGAGGCTACAATTTGACACGTGCCAATTTCTATTTATCCATACCTTTCTGTGTCTATCACGCGTCCATTCCTTACTCCCTTGTTTCAACCTACCACATCCCAAAATACATCATCTCAAGCTTGTGTTTTTTATTCGTTCATTGATGGGATATGGGCATTGCTGGCTCGGGCAGCATTTGCTGCTCATCCCCAGTTGCCCTTAAATTGACTGCTTTGCCAGGCTACTTCAGAGTCAACCACTTAGTTACAAGTCAACCGTATCGGCATGGGTCTGGAGTCACATATTGGTGAGGGAAGGATTGCGTTTTTTATTAGGCATTAGTCAACCAGCTCTGTTTTTACAACAGTCGATAATGGTATCATTGACAATTATTTCATGGCCATCAGTTGTCTTAACTCCAGACTTGTTTTCATTCATCTCAAATTCCACCACATACCCAAGCCTCTGGGTTTCTAGTCCAGCAACATTATCACTGTCATCGCCTCTCAAAACTGCATTGGCTACCTGTTTACTTACTCTTCCAATCTAGGTCTTCAAATCTTTTCTAGTGCTTCTCACACTTTGGCAAATTACTCTAAAGTCAGCAAAACTAAGAGATTCCAATTCAAGATTTCTGATGAAGGGTCTAGGCCCGAAACGTCAAGTTTTCCTGCTCCTATGATGCTGCTTGGCCTGCTGTGTTCATCCAGGCCCACGCTTGTTATCTCAGATTCCAATTCAAGCCTATTCTGAGCAAAAGCCGATTACTCCAACCCTATTTATTGCGCTCGGCCATCCATCCACTTTCTATTTTATTGCTGCACTTCATTTAACGTCACAAATCTCGAGCAATCTTAATGACTGCCTTCAGAAAAATCTATATGCGCGCCAAGTGCCTTCTGTAACTAGCCAAATATTCACTTCTCCAAAGAAACTATTTTTCAAACTCAAATAGATTTTAAACATATTGGTTGCCCTTGATTAAAGGGAAGAGAATTTCTTAGTTTCTCATTGCTGAGATGTCCCAAACTACAGATCCTACAAAATAAAAACCCAAAGAACTGCAGATGCTGTAAATCAGGAACAAAAACAAAGTTGCTGGAAAAGCTCAGCAGGTCTGGCAGCATCTGTGAAGGGAAAAACAGAGTTAACGTTTCAGGTCCGGTGACCCTTCCTCAGAACATGAGTTCTCTCATCAGACCTGAAACCTTAACTCTTCTTTCCTTCACAAATGCTGCCAGACCTGCTGAGCTTTTCCAGCAACTTTGTTTTTGTACAGATTCTACAAGTTTATTCACAAGTGTCACCATACTAACTTTTCTGCAGTGAACCAGTTTATCATACTCCACCCAACTTAAACAGAGGCACTTCGCTGATTACTCTCCGGTCCCATAGCTCAATTCATGCCGCTTAGGAGAAACTCAAGAACTGAAGAAACTCAAACCTCTGCAATCCTCTTGGACTTCTTTCCACAGACTAGAGATTACCAGAGCTAGGTCAGTTCCACCTAAAACCCTACTTAAGATTTCAAAACCAATTTCTCCTCTTATAGATAAATTGAGGGTTGGTTTAGCTTGTTGGCTGAACAGCTGGCTTGTGATGCAGAGTGATGTCAGCAACATAGATTCAGTTCCTGTGTTGGCTGAGGTTACAATGAAGGATTCTCCTTAAGCCCTCCCTTCGCTGAGGTGTGGTAACCCTCAGGTTAAACTATCACCAGTCATCGTGCTCTAATGAGAGCGCGACCATATGGTCTGGCGATAGTATGGTGACTTTACTACTGTCACCTCTTTTACTTCAAATCTCTCGTGCCCACCATTACTGGCAAAAAAAAATTGCAAAATATGCCTTTAATGTAATTGAATTTCCACAATAAGACTCCCCACTTCATCCATGAACATTGTTTGTTTTCCGTTCTTTTTGCGTGCTTATGAAAGCCTCCATTCCTTTTAGGATGTGATCATTTCCTTTCAATTTCGTTTTTAACCCTTTCAATTATTTCTCTCCTCCTTGGTAACACAATGCAGTATACATATTCTTCATGAGATTGTGTGGTCAAACTTAATCTCCTTCTACATTTTGCATGTGAAAGTGAAACCATTGACTTGTTTTTGAAGTATTTGAAACTTTTACAACAAACCTTGCTTTAAAAATCATCTTTAACCCAGATCGGCTTGGCAGAAATAGATTGCAAGTAGATGTGCATGTTACTGACTGGACTATCACACAACTTTTCACTAATATTAAACTTGTAAGCTCTTCTCAGGATTGACATAATCATACGAATATGTCGATTTGACTGGAAATGAACATTAGTTTCTACAACCTTGATAATGTTATCAGTCAAATTTGGAATTCAAATTTAGAATGTGTTATCGTCATCTATAAAAGAACCTGAATATTAGGATCGAAAACAAGCTTATATCTATTTACATAGAAACACTATAAATGCTGCTGTAATAGAACACTGCTTTTCCACGCAAGTTTCACAATATTCCTCACACTAACATGCAGTAGAAATGCAGGATAAAAAACGCTTTTCTTTAGTTGTGAAAGATTAGGTGAAGAAATTAGCAATGGGGGATGTATTGCTCAAGAATTTCCAACTTGGCACACCACAAAAGAACAAGGCTGAATTGAGTGCACAGTGGATTCCTAAATTTTTAAAAGTCTTTCATATTTCCACACATCCAAAATCTTTACTTAAGGATAATGTGGCACACAGATTTTTCAAACCTCACCTTCAACTTGGTATCAAGGAGTTCCACACTAGTGATGAGATGTGTTACCTCCGATTCATTTAGCCCATAAGCTACAGCATCTTCTCCAAGGGTGGCATAAATTGTTACAACTGAGAGGAGGGAAAGAAAATAATCAAGTTACACTTGCACTGAGATGGATGCAATCTCCACAGCGTGTAGTGTTATCAAAATTAACTTAAAATTTGGCGTTACTCCATAAATGGCAAAATAGAAAGTTTCCAAAACAAGCAGCTAAAAACAGGAAGTTAAATACATAAATAAGTCATGTTTTTGATTATTTATTTCGCCCATTTTGAGGAATTATTTCAAAGCACCATTGGTTCAAGCTCCATTTCACGGCTTAAGCACATGATCAAGATGGATTCCACTGCATTGCATTAATCAGGGCATCACCTTTCAGATTTGGCATTAAGCCTGTATGCCTCTGAGTTACCAAAAGATCTAATTCCTTTATATGAAGAGCAGCAAGCAAATTTCTTTATCTATGGTATCGTGGGTAGTGCTTATCTTGCAATCAAAACAGGTCAACTGATCATTTAAAAGCCTCCTAGATATATGCAAATTGGTTCTACGTAAACTTCAAAAAAGTAATTCAAGTGCCTACAGGATACAAAAGGCGCTGTATAAATTTAAGTCCATTCTGTCCTAATTTAGGAGTGCTAGGAAAGCAGGAATTCTGAAAAGGTGAACATGGAGTATTGAGACATTGCTCAGAAGAATTAATCAGTAACAAAGAGTGAAAGAGGTAACTTCAAAACATGCTCAAACTGAAAGAATGAATACCTACTGAGGCCAATTGCATTCTTTCAAATGAACTGTAGCCTCTTTCTGGAGATAAAGGCCAGAATTCATTTGCTTATTTCTGGTGATTAATTTGAAGTCAATCTAAACACCAAGGGAAAGAATCTTAAACAGGAATTGCTTTTCATTTAATCAGAAGCAGCTGTCAGGCATCATAGATTTATAATTTTAAAACACTTAGTTCAGCCATTGCCAAATAATTGCACACATCTCAATTCTATTGCATAGAGCCACACACTACGATCCAAGGCATTGTGGTAATTCACCCTTAAGTGCATGAAGCCATACACTGAGGACTGAAGGACAGGCAAAATTATTGATTAATAGAAGCTGGGACCACAGGATCAAACAGGAAAGGAATTTAGGAATTTTAGAAAAATTGATCTTCCAAGACATTGTGACAGCATCTGGAGACAGTGAACGGATTTTTCGTAAGATAAAATGAGGATTGGATGGCACATCAACTGAAGTTATTCCATCCCAATGTGAAGTATTATTTAGTCTCCATCTAAAAAGATATGGTCACGTTGCTATAAGTAGTAGAGAAGAGCCACTAAAATGGGCTACAGAATGAAATATGTATAATAACCAAGATGGATCTTAGTCTCATCGATGGTCAATCGAGTCGCTCACCAGTCATTCCAGCCCAGAGTAACTAACTAACTAACTCAACAGACACACATCAAACTTTTAAAATGCATCAGTGGAGAGCTGAATTTTAACTCAATTAATGAGTTTATTTGGACCATATTTTCAAATGGTCACACCTATTCCTGCTGAGAGAGAGAGTAATGTTACACGAGATCTTACATCCAAACATTCCTGCACACAGTATTTCAGGCATTTCATGGGCAAAACCATGATTGTGGTAGTGCTCACGACGGCAAATCTCCCCAGGTACGTTGGTACTCATCGGGGAGAGGCAACTTGGCGAGCTCAGGCATGTTTGCAGGATAGGAGATGGTCGAATACTCAAAGTTGTTCAATACAGGGAGGTTGCCCGAGCCTACAGATCAGAATGACCAAAGCTCTGCTTCCAATTGTGGCACAAAGGCCCTAACTGTTAATTTTCACAGCCAGCTGACAATAGCTGGCAAGGAGAGGGAAATGGTGACTCCACTTGTGGGCTGATTATACACCATTACGATGATCCCTGGCTATAGGGACTTGACAGAAGTTTTCAACATATAACACATTCTACAAATGACACCTGTTAGCTACTTCATACATGACACTGGTGGCAGAAACATGCTCTGATCTCTTCAGGCATCAGGTAAAGAGAACTACATTAAGTAAACTGCAGCCCCATTTGTTTCTATATGCTGTATTTCCATTATCTTATATAGATGACTGGCTTGCTATAATTCTCATCTGTATGGTCCATTTCTGTATTTTCAGAGGGTGCTAGAGGAAAGTGAAAAAGATCTGAAATTTTAAGTTTTAATTTAACCCCAGAATTTTTCAACATGAAACTTATATTTTTCTAGTCAAATTACTGCTCTGAACAACCTGCTCTTTTTACCAACACCAGGCTCTAAATGCTGAATTAAGTGCACTCCTGGCCATGGATAGAAGAGTGGGATAAGGCAAAAGCAGGAACAAAAACAGAAGTTGCTGGAAAAGCTCAGCAGGTCTGACAGCATCTGTGAAAAGGAGAAAAAAAAATTATCAGAGTTAATATTTCCGGCCTGGTGACCCTTCCTCAGAACTGATGGTAGCTAGGAAAATGTCGGTTTGCGCGCAGAAGATAAGGAGGGAGATGGAGTAGGGAGTTAGAGATAAGACAAAGGATAGAGCCCAAAGAGAGAGAAGCGCAGTTGGATAGACAAAGGAGTTGATAACGATCTGGCTAGGAGAGTGAATAGCTGTTAACAATAGGTAGCCTATAATGGCAGGCTATGTGAGAACAAGGTCTGGTGTTTGGGGTAGGGGACTAGTACGTGGGTGCGTTTAGGCCCTAAAATTATTGAACTTAATATCGAGTCCAGAGGGCTGCAGGGCCCCCCAAGTGGAAAATGAGGTGCTGTTCTTCCAGCTTGTGCTGAGCTTTGTTGGAACGCTGCAACAAGCCAAAGACAGAGATGTTGGCCAGGGAACAGGGTGGTGTGTTAAAAGCTTACTCCGCACTCAAATAGAGTTTAATAATTTTAGGGCCTAAACTCTCCCATGTCCCAGCCCCCAACCCCACACACCAAGCCTTGTTTTATTACATGGCCTGCCATTACACACTACCTATTGTTAGTCACTAACAGTCCCTATTAACAGCTTCCTCACCCTCCTAGCCAGATTGTCTATCCTTCATCTATCCAACTGCTCTTGTCTCTCTGGGCTCTATACTTTTGTCCTATCTCTAACTCCCTACCCCATCCCCCTCCCTATCTTCTGCACATAAACCAATGTTTTCCCAGCTACCATCAATTCTGAGGAAGGGTCACCGGACCCAAAATGTTAACTGACATTTTTTCCTTCACAGATGCTGCCAGACCTGCTGAACTTTTCCAGCAACTTCCGCTTTTGTTCCTGACTTACAGCATCCGCAGAACTTTCAGTTTTTAAATCAAGCAAAAGCACAATTGGTGTGGAGTTTCAGCTGTGGCCAGAGATTTTTTTTTCCCCTCTAAAAATACCAGCTTTCTTTTCAAAAAGTGTTAAGATAATTACTACAACAACAAAAAAACAAGGTGAATGACTGTGCAGAAGACCGTTTAAACACTTGGATCTGCAAATCAGGGACTGACAAGCATATATAAGCAGAAAGAAGAAGTAAATATTCTGCATGCAAAGTTACTTGAGGGATGGGCAGGACCAAAATGCAAGATTGAGTTTCTTGTTAAAGTGATGACATCAGCTGGAAAAAGATTTAAATCTGAAAATGTCATTCCCTTCCAAATGTTTTCCTGTTTTGTTGATTTCTACCCTTTTCAAAAAAGGTTAGAACTCCACTATCGGAGCATAATTGCATTGGTGAGGTTTTGATGACTCTTACGATCTAATCTAACACATCATCTATGCCTAAGGATCAGTAGGAAGTATCACAAGGTTATTTTGTGCAGTGAGGGAACATGAGGAGCCTGGGTTCCTCGCAATCCATCCTCCGTAAACATGCTGTAATTCTGAGGAACGTGTGGCAGGGAAGACATGGAAATTACAGGAACTAGTTGATGGGGAAGTTGTGGGGGTGGGAGAAACTCAAAAAGGTACTAAAACCAACTCCACTACCCTTCCCTCATCTCAAACTTTAAACTGACGGTTAAAGGAAATGTTGCAAGTTGTACTTATAAAAACAAAATGGAAGAACAATTGCTACATGTTCCAGTGACATCTGATCCACTTGGCAAATGAGTACGCACTTCCCACGGTTGATATGAGTCACCCATACTCATTACTCAGCTTCCTAAGACGCACAGAAAGCATGTGCTCATTTCCAAACAACACGATGGCCAATTCTGGAAAGACAAGCATTACTGTTGGGATCTCTTCTGGGAAATCTCAAGTATTCTTTGGCTTCTAACAAGTTAGGTGCTGCCAACAATATCCACTGGAAAAAATGTGTTTATGGAAAAGGTTATGCGCTTCTTTTTAAAAAAATCTGCTATGCAGTTTTACACATTAACGTCTGTGGTGAATAAACGGAATTAACTGAACAAAAATCATATGTTAACAACTGGAACATGTTCGAGTCTAAGTGTCAAACAGTTAACACGGAATTGTAGCACTTTCCAAGCTCATATCTTGGACTAGTGATCTTCACTCTGCAGGCACAGTTTATTAATCCTTTCATATCCATTATGCTCTCAAACAGTCATGGCTTAACCAATATTGACGCTATTTCCTACAGCAAACTTCACTCTCAATTACTCTTCACAGGGGCACTGAGGACACAAATAGCAAATGCAAATGCTCTTTCTTCATAACTTTTCATGAGAACTTTGATAATCCAAACTCAACATTCCCTTCAACTCATCATCCACCGTTAACTCTTTCACTTGTACTTCCTTTGAGGATGCATAGAAGAGATTGCCTTCCCTATGGAGGTGAATGCCCTTCCAAATAATTTCTCTCCTCCACTTTGGCCCTACAAGTCAGTTCCAAGGCTAACCCTGAACCCAGGTCAGAACTCCAAATGCAGCTCAAGGAGACAGGTCTCCAGTTATTCCTCCACATAACAAACTGCCAGTTTTTGTCCTGTATGTTTCCACAACAGCAGCACATCTCAGAGAATGAAGTGTGTGGATTTTTTTTGGATCATCTGTTCAAAGGATGCAAGCATCACCAGCAATGTCAACATCTGCTGACAATCCCTCAATAGCCCCTGTTCGCATGGTGACTGCTCTGTCCTCAGCCTCCTGCAGTATTTCAATGACATTCCAATGTCAGTACCTCATCTTCTCATTGGGCACTTGATAGCCTCCGGACTCAACAGTGAGTTCAACAATTTCAGACTCGAACCTCTGTTCCTCTGTTCCTATTTATCTTCATTTCGCTTGGCAGGTTTTACTCATTTTTCATACTTTTGCTTTCAGACAGCAGCAGCTCATCATTCTGACACTTACACATTCCTGAGACACATCTCATGTTTCTCTGCACTTCCTTTTGGCCCTGCACCAAAACCTTTTGGCACTTAATCCCTCTAAACCTCCACCTCATCACAGATCTGTCCATTTGCTCTTTTTCCCACCTTCCAGTGGCTTCAACCTTTTACATATGGCTTTTTTCCCCCAGTTCCGATTAGAAAGGTCACAGCCTCAAACATTAACTCTGTTTATCCTGTCCACAGGTACTGCACTGATCTGATAGTATTTCCATTATCTTCTTTTTCCATTCTTACTTGCTGCATGTCCCCTCTTTCAAGAATGACTTCGCATAATACTTGCAACCCTTTTAAAAACTCAGTATCTGCCCTTTGCTTCATTTTCTGGAAAATCTGTTGTCAAACTAGATTTGACAGGAGTAAACGTCCTCTTCAGAGTGCCCAGGTCATCTTGGTGAGTAGCATCATTGGCTTGGTTCCACCAACCACAGTTCTATCACAGTGTAAGGTAATTGCGAAAATACTTACGTGGGAAATTGTACTTGAAGCAGGCCTGTGCTACAATCATCCACTCAGCCCTGGTTTCACAGAAGATGCCAATCATATCCTTTGCCTTCAGTCCCAAGGCAGACAGGCCGCTGCCAAAGCAGTTTACACGCTGATTTATCTCTTCGTAGCTCAGCCATTTATATTCCCCCAGGATTAGCTGCAGATTAAGTCAAAATACATTCAACTGTCAATCAAGCAAGGATATGCCAACAAACATACATCCTCTTAGCCTTATTTTCGGGGTGCATTGAAAATATGATCTCACTTAAAACTTATGCAATCTATATGGACAATACTTGGCAAATTTGGTATAGATCCCTTCTTCAAACACACAGACAAGCCATTATATCTAACTTTAAGCAGCTGACACATTCATGGGAGTGAAAAATAACTATTGATGAAACAGCACTCTTGTACACACCCTAACAAAGCAAGGAAGTTCCAAATACTGAAACTTCTCCCTGACCACAGTCATACTGAATAAGGATCTGCTAGGCCAGCAGTACTTCAACTCCTCCTTTTCAATTCTTTTGAGTGACATTGTCGCTTCCACCTCCCCCCCTCCCCTCCACCACCCTGAGTTGAACTGGGGAGGACCAGGCATGGGTCTTCAGCTTCCTTCATGGAAAGATTTGAAATTTATTAAAAAAGGGAGAAAGAAAGAAATGGGCAAAAGGAGGTAAGAGATATTTCACAACAGCTCATGGATGGCAATAATCTTGGCGTTGAAAGGAAATCTCTATTGTCCTCTTCTCTTGTAAGAGCAAGGCCAAACAACACTTGGCATAAAGATTATTTTGTAGAAGCGGATGGGAAACTTTTAAGGTTTTAGCAAAGATTTGTAGCTCAGGCTGTGAGTGAGGTTGACGACGAGCTGGCTTGTTTTCGTTCAGACGTTTCGTCACCATGCCGGGTAACATTCTATTAAGCCTCGATGGGAAATGGTTAATAAAGAACTAACACTTGACATTAACCCCCAAAGGGGAAAGTACAAGATCCTTTTGACACCAACCAGAAACCTTATGTTTAACGTAACCATTCTTGGCTGATGAAGTACCCTTAAGAAGCTTCAGGTGGAGGTCTATGGCAAGAGCATGTACAATCTACTGCTTTTAACCTTTATCCCTGTAGGAAATTGGGATGGAGTCAATGGGAATGAATCAGCATCAAGTATTTAGGCAGAAGCAATCTTTTGTGACCCTGCCTCTTATACGTGCTCCAATAATTAGATACGTTCAAACAATGTGTGGAGGTTGGACAGGAAGAACTTAATTGACCAAGTTGTGGAGAGAGACAGCTTCAGTTAGCTAACATAAAATCCCATCTCAGGCTAGGTATACACACACACACACACACAAAATATAGCTACAGCAGAAACAAACCTCCTCTCTCATGCGATGGATATATTTTACCAGCAAGTATTCAGCATCGCAGCATATTGCTCACCTTTTTAAAGATTTTTCCATTAGCCTGCACCTCATTTTCTTCGCTCAGCAACTCTCTTGTGCCCAAGCAGCTCTGCTTCTGAAACTTCTTCACAGCCGCTTCAAAGAGTTTGTCGAGTGTGTCCAGCCCAGGGAAGTCCATTTTGGCAAGGGAGTCAAAGTGGTCCACGGAACGGAATGGGCTGCCTGGTTTCTCGGATGTGGGTTTGGCCTTGATTCGTTTTGCCATTGCCTTTTTCGTCTTTGCATCAGAGAGGAAATACCATGGGATAAAGGTGAGGGTTGTGTAAAGCCACATCAATAGGTAGATAGGAAGCAAGAAAATGCAATGCACTTCTTGTTTAAGCTTCATTGTTTGGACTTTTGTCCCCCCCTCTTTAGATACTGGAAATACCAAAGGCAAGGTACTTTCTAGGATCTGCTTGGCGTTTTCTCTCTCACTCTCAACTGACTACTTGGGTGTTGATGGCTGTGGCTTGGTTCCCAGAAAGTGGCAAAGGAGCTGCAGTTTGGTTAAAGCAGTGTCGGAGAGCGATGAGTTTGACAGACAGAGAGGAAAAAAGTACAGTTAAAGTCTACACCGACGCTTTAAGAGCCAACAGCAGACACTGGTCGGGTCACAGCAATTTGAGCATGGGAGAGAAGAGAAAAATTGGACACATTAGTACACGGTTAGCATACTCACTACATATAAAAGCAACACATTGATCAGTGAAAAGGTTTATTGTAACATAACACAGAATCTACTAGTTAAAAAAACTAGAGATGATGGTTATGTGGAAAACATACCATCAGCGCTGTGGGCAGGCAGAATATAGCTCAAAAGAAGACAGTTACTTAGTGTATATATCAGCTTGCAACAATATTGTAAAATTCACTTGAAATACCAAATTAAGTTGCCAATGTTGGTTTTGCTAATCAGTGGCTTTTCTTTGTGTACATGTCTTGGCACAAAAATCAGCTAAACCCCACATGTACTGCAGGTAAGGGAAAATAAAGTATAGGAACAGAGGCAATTTACCATCCAGAGTAACTTTTATTTTTAAAATTGGTTCAGAGTTCTCTTGCATTAACAGTTAAGTTTAACACTTTTATTATAACCTCCATGCTAGCAGCATAAGCAGGGGGTCAATTTGCCACAAAACAATTGCAATTCTGATATCTTTGGGTTTCAAAGAAAATGCAGACCACAGGGACAGATAACAAGGCACAGAATAAATATTTAGCTTCGCTAATGTAGTGTCACTTCTGTCTTACTCAACCTCATGTGGATACAGAATAGAAAGGCAAAGCACAACCTCCTTAAAATGTCATGGCATACTTTGAAATTCACTAGAGATAAAATAACTACTCAATTAAGCTGGAAAGAAGGCAAATAATCCAGAAGACCAGGACCACCATAACCTCCCATTTACACAACAACTTAATAAAAAATGTCACCATTGAATGTGCGTAAGAAACCAGATTCTATCCTGCGGTGTCTAGTTACTGCACTGCCACTGAAAATTTTAAGTGTCTCAAAGGCCAGTGAAATTAGTGATCTTGCGTAAATCTGAGATGAATCACTTCCCCCACTGACATTTAAAATAGTTTACTTCCACTATTTACTAGAACAGCTCCTTCATTTGAATCACGTGCTTCTTCAGCATTATGTCACAAAATATTTATTGGAGGAGATTAAACATTGACCTCACCAAGTGCTAACAATCCGGCTGTAAAGGAGATATGTAGGTACACAGAACATTAGGTACCATTTCTAGTTACTGGTTTAGCAACAGCTAGTGACTACTTACAGCAGGTCCAGCTTCAGAAAGACTTGAAGAGCTTTTGGAATTCCTTTCCTTCTGGACGGATTTCAACCTGAAGCAAAACAAAATAATTGTGACAACAGACAAAGTCTATGTTGTATTTATGCTTTGCTCAGTATATTCTTGCTAAACGAAAAAGATGCCAACTTTAGCTGAAAAGTGATACGTTTGGCTCAATCCCCACTGCAGAGGTTTCAGCAAATCTGAACCAGCAGATAGACCAACGCGCCCCCTTGATTTTGCTACGCAGTGCAGTGTAACCTGCATTGCCCCGCTCTGTCCAAGCACCCTAGGATCTGCCTGTACTGCTCGCAAACAAAGCTTTTCGCTGTACTTAGGTACGCGTGACAATAAATCAAATCAATTCAAATCAAATCAGTGACATACTGTCTAAAGTTGCCACCTAATCAGTGAGATGCTAAACCCATGTCACGATTTGAAGAGCAGAGGAACTCTGTGTGTCTGGACCAATAGAATATAGAACATAGAACAGTACAGCACAGGCCCTTCAGCCCACGATGTTGTGCCAAACTTTTACCCTAAACCTAAGGTCTACCTAATCTCCACCCCTACATTATACTATCATCCATATGCCTATCTAATAGGGGCACTTAAGCGACTAATGAGGGTGACTCCACTATCCTCTCCGGCAATGCATTCCATGCCCCTACCACTCTGAGCAAAAAGAACCTACCTCTGATGTCTCCCCTAGGTCTACCTCCACTCACTTTAAAACTATGCCCCCTCGTAATAGCTACCTCCACCCTAGGAACAAAAAAAACTGGACCTCTTCACTGGAGTTAAATATTCTTACTTGTAGGACCTTGCTGGGTGCAAATTGCTCACCATATTTGCCAGTACTTAAACCACACTTCACAGTTAGCCATGAACTGCTACTATGAGGACTTGAAAGATTTTATATAAGTGAGGGCTGTGTTGCTTATTTGAATTGTTACTCAGAATTTAGGAGGTGCCAGTCAATGTCACCCAGGCCTAACCTCATTTGTCGCAACTAACAGGGATGATAGAAAAAGTTGAAAAGAAATTGGGATGCTCTGACTTCTCAAAAGATAATTGACCAACAGTTCCGGTCTCAAATAGAATACTGGATATATTGCCTGGGTGGTGCAAGCTGGAAGGACCTTGCTGCCCAGTCACTACATTAATTGTTTCAGCTCCATGGCTCAGACATATATTTAAGCCCATCTCCCAGGCTTCCTTTTAGGTGAGCCAGCAGCAGCCTTCAGAAGGACAATGTGATGTGTTTGATCAATGCTGCCATGATACAAGTAGTTGTAAAACAAACTACATTGGCCTGTGGAATCAGCAAAACAAAGAATCTGCATTACTATACATGTCCCTGGAAGGGTAAAATAAATCCAACTACTCTAGTGTAGTCAATCTCTCAACTTATTTAACAAACTGATATTTTCATGCAAACAGTACAGCAGAGGAACAGATCCTTCAGCCCACCATGTCTATGCTGACGAATCAAATGTCTTCACATGTCCATATCACTCTATTCCCTACTTGTGTGCCTGTATAAATACCTCTCAAACATTGCTTCGAACACCTTCCTTGGCAGCACATTCCAGGATCCACCACCCTTTGTGTAAAAATAGTTCCCTCACATATCTCCATTAAAAACTTTCCCTCCCTCACCTTAAATCTATGCCCCCCAGTATTTGACATTTCCACCCTGGGAAAAAGACTGACTATCCACGCCTCAATATTTTATATAGTTCTACTGGGTCGCCCCTCCGCCTACAACAATCCACTTTCAGGGAGCTATGGGCTTTCACTGAGAGATCTCTCTGTACATCAATGCTTTTAAAAGGGCCCTGCCATTTGTTGCGTACTTTCCACTTGCATTTGACCTCCCAAAATGCATCACCTCACACTTGTCACACAAGTGTGACTCCAACTGCCATTTCTCCACCCAAATTTCCAACTGATCCATTTCCTTTGACAACCTTCCTCACTATCCACAACTTCACCAATTTTTGTGTGGTCTGCAAATTAGTATTCAGATCACCTACATTCTCATCCAAGTCATTTATATAAATTACAAACAGGGGTCCCAGCACCGATCTTTGTGGAACACCATTGATCACAGACTTCCAGTCACAGAAACAAGCCATTAATCCCCTTTGTCCTGGAGTTCTGCCATTCAATAACAGCATGGCTGATCAGTTTGTGTTTTGAATTCCACATGTTGCTTTCTTTTTAAAAAAAATGTCTTTTGGATTGTCTAAATGTTTTCTCAAGCAGTCTGACAGGTCAATCAATTCTCTTTTTTACTCAAGACTGAATGCTAAATGGCACATCCTTCTTTATTTTCAACTTTAAATCAAAACACTGGTTTCTTTTTAGTTTAACTGTAGTGATAGGTTACACATAAAACATACTTCTTCTTACGGACTGTCTCAGATGTCCTTACATTATATGAGTAACTGCTGTCTTGGAAAATGCATACAATGAATGTAGAATGTGCACGTCAAGGGCTAGTATAGGTGACATGCTGAATTCCCCTCTTCTGCACTGCAAAATTCTTGACACAATCATCTGAAATTATCTCCAACCCAATTACCATCAAAACTTTATCTTAGAGTAATCAGTTCAAAATGCATTCTCCCAACTGCCCACATTTAGAGGAACATTTATAGCTGCACACCGATTATTTTAATAAGAGAAGTGTGAATATTTCCACTACTGCACTTTGCTAAAAGAAATGAGGAGTCATCAGTCAGTGTTGAATTCCACCTCTCCATTTAGTACCTGGATAATGTAAGAGAAGCAGCAGTCAGCACCAATACATTGTATAACTAGGATGCAAATAGTGTGCCTACCATAAACTGCTCACAAACAAACAGATTTTCTACTCTACGAGGTGTGCAGCAGAGTTTGAATAATTAATCTTGAGGTCTGTGTTAACGATCTCCCCTGGCCAACAGGAAATCAGTTTCAGCAGCTAGTGCATTGTCAAGAGATGCACAGGAAAGTTTTCACTGCCATTTCAAATAATACATGCTAGATTTTGGCCACTTCATACCTCAGGTCCACAGCCAATAATATTTCTAACCTCATGCTGAACTACACACACAGCTAAACTAAAGAAACAGTTCTTGATCTAGGCTGGATTTCAACTCTATTCCAATTGGTAATGAAACATTTTGGTTATAAAAATGTTGTTAGTGATAAGAGAGCAACAGTTTTTAAAAATCAAAATTAGATTTTTTCTGTGTTTTGTTCCACAGTGAAATATTGCATTTCATCAAGAGAGCTTTCACTGTTACACACAGTTTGCAAACAAACTCTCATAACAGAAGATTGCAAGTTACAACCTGCGCTTGCAGAATACAAGATATAGACAGATTGTCTCAATACGACATGTTTAAAATAAAATTCCTGCCACACGCAAGTTTCCAAAAGTACTCATTACTCAGGAACAGAACATACCCAAGTCACAATAAATTGAGGGATTTCTAACTGCAGCGTAACAAATAAAGCCAAGGTCTGATATCCTGGATGGACAGCAATTAGTGATCGAATGAAGATGCAAATGGATTTTATAGCCCAAAGGAGAACATACTCAGTCGCTGAGTAATGCATGCGTTTCATGTAATATGACACTGTACAGCAACTGAAGGACAAGCTCAGGCTTTGGAGTCACATCAAGTCTCGGTTTTGGTGCTCCTTCAAAATCCAATCCTGCATCTGCAATTAACAATCATAACTAAAATCATTGCAAAAAGCTCCTGGAGCTCCAACTGATGATATGACAATGAAAAAGCATGGTATTCAAATTATGAGGCATGGCACAGAGCATCAAGCAGCAAGTCTGCCATCACAACCAGCAACTCCTCCTCTCCCACCTCCCGTTAGAGAGAGATTCAGACTTCGTCTCAATATCAACCTGCTTACAGTCAAAGACAGCTTTTATAGGCAACGAACAGCCTATAAACTGATATCTATCCCTTGGAGTGTGCTGTGTGAATGGGATAATTTTAGAGTTTCTCAACTGCAGCGAGTTACATCAGAGATCATAATGGATACCTGACACATTCTTGTGCTCACCCCTAAAAAGGGACGAGGGCCAGACCACTGCAACCTGGTTAAAACATTCGATTTGTGTTTTTGTAACCAGCACACTTGTGTGAAGGCATTGAAAGTTAGGGACGACACCAGTATTTCAAATCACATACAGAATAAGTTCACAATAGATGATGGTTCCATGTATTTTACATACACCAAGAGGTTGATGATTTACAGAGATTTGATGCCCTCACAGTAATTTCAACCTTGTTGATAAGGTCAGATGCTGCTTTGTAAAAAAAAAAGTCAACTTCCTAGAAAACCAATCTGTAAATCTATTTTTTCCTGTGACACTGCAGATAGCTTCAAGGATCTTGATGTAATTGATAAGTTTAATCTTTGCTGCATGATGCAATCTTTACAAGCCAAAGAGCCAGGTGCCACTGATCTATGCTGCTAGGGTGTACACACTGAGCTACTTATGACAACAAGCACTATATACATTGGTGTGATTCAGCATAAAAATGAGTTTATAATGGGTTGGCTGCCATAACCAGTTAAATTCATGGAGTGTGGATTTATGCCAATACCTTCATAATCCATTAATCAGGTAGTTCCTACTATCTCTTTAAAAAAAAAAGTGTGCTGTTTCTCCAGTGCTCCAAATCTTCCTGCTGACCAGGGCTGGATGCATATTCAGAATTGAACAGAATTTGATGATTTAATTCAACTGCCTATTATTTTAATTCAGCCCTACTCTGTTCATTGAACTTTTTGGGTTTTCGAGTTATCAACAATCGGTCTCGATGACCTGGATACCATTCACATCACTGGCTGTTTTATTTCCCATTATGTGTGACACCTTCCCCACCTCTGCAATTTTCAGAATGCTTCCTTCATTCCACTGTGCCTCCCAGTTTGGTTTATCATTATCTACAAATCTGTGCAATTCAAATGGGCATTTGTGAATCCAGGTCATAGAAATAAGACCCCTTCGAACAGCAAAACAGCATACATTTGCAATCTGTTGCTGGTGGTTCTGAGTGAGGCAGGAACATTGGCCAGGGTACTCATTCTATTCTAAATAATGTCATGGTGCCTTATATATCCATTTGAATTGACAGCCTCAGCCCCTTTTGTGCATCTCCTCCAAAACATAGGACCAGATCCATGAAAGTTCGAGTTCTTATGTAGAGGTTAGATTCAACTATTTTTTGACTGACAGCTACCAAATTGAACCAAGCTCACATTACATTGTCAAGCAGTCAATAGAACAATAAATCAATAAAATGCTATTTTAGTTTGTAATCAAAGAAAATGGAATTAGGTTGGTGGTGACCGGAAGGAAAGAAACAGCTTATATTGGATACATTATTTTACAAAAGGTCCTACATGACAGTAATCTCAGAGTGAAGGTTAATTTATATGTGGACCCACAAACCAATGCCAAGCGTGACATCACTGATCATAAAGGAAGATTCTAATAAAACATATTTTGAATAAAGTCCCAACTGTCTTCATTTTACTTTTAGGTTCTTCAGTCTCTCAGAAACACTGTAGCACATTCCACTCAAACCCAAGCAGAGTTGAATTCAAGCACAATTTAACGCAAGCCCATTTAATAGGTGGAAGCTGCGAGCTTGCAGAGAAAGCAGTTTTGGATCTGAAGAATTTGAAGAGAATTACAGAAAGAAGCAATAACATAGCAGCTGATGGTCCAATTTAACTACATTTGCAAGTTCCATTCATCCTTTCACACCACCTGTTTACAAATTGACCCATAAGACGCAGCTCAATGCCCAGCCTAAATGTGAATGCATTTCGCTTCCCATTTATTGCTTTGAAGCATTATTTCCACAAAAATATTTTAGAGAAATAATATCAAGCAGATGATTTGCTAATTTAGTCACTATTTTGCTGGAGACACCAATTATGGAGGTCCATTTATGCTGGCCACTCTGTATTGACTTATTTAAAAATAAGATGGGAGTTTCTATACCACAAACATTTATTCCAAACTTTAAAACAAATTATACTCAGGAAGTGGGTATGACTGGCATGCCCAGCCCCACTTCCCTAAGACACCTGAAATGCTGCAATCCTTGAAAATACCATCAAAGTGCTCTTAAGAAGTTCAGCATTTTAACCAAGGTAAATTCAAGACAGTACAATTTGCAACTTGGTGGAAAATCATAACATTTTACAAGTAAAGCAGAAGAACAATTCAGCCTGTCATATCCATGCTGACGCTTGAAAAACAATGCCCTGACTCATGCCTCAGCCTTTTCCACATAACAATGCAAATGAATTCTCCTCTGGTACGTGATCAATTAGGTTTTACAAGTTTCCACGATTTTACCGCTACCATCAGGGAGTGCACTCCAGATCTTAACACCCTGTGAGAAGAACTATTGCCCCTTGTTCCTTTCAAGTTCTTTTGCCAATCCTTCGGATTCCAAGCCCACTTGCCTAAGGAAGCAGGTTATAGTCAGATGTACAGCACGGAAACAGATCTTTCAGTCCAACTTGTCCGCGCTGACCAGATAATCTAAATTAATCTAGTCCTATTTGCCAGAATTTGGCCCATGTCCTTCAAACCCTTCCTATTCATATACCCATTCAGATGCCTTTTGAATGCTGTAATTGTACCAGCCTCTACCTCCTCCTCTAGCCGCTCATTCCATACATACACCAACCCTGCATGAAAAAGTTCCCCCTTAGTTCCTTGTTAAATCTTTCCCCTCTCACCTTAAACCTATGCCCTCTAGTTTTGGACTCTCCCACCCTGGGAAAAAGACCTTGACTATTTGCCCTACCCATGCCCCTCATGATTTTATCAACCTCTGTAAAGGTCACCCCTCAACCTCCAACGTTCCAGGGAAAGAAGCCCCAGCCTTTTCAGCCTCTCTCTCTGCAGTTCAAACTCGCCAATCCTAGCAACATCCTTGTAAATCTTTTCTGATGTGCTAAAAGCACTCAGCTTTCTCTTCTTGACATTTTCTGTTTGAAGGACAACCCTGGCTTCCCCAATCTTTCTATATAATTGAAATTCCTCTATTAGTGGTAAACCTCAAGATCTCAGCTTCCTTCCTAAATTGTAGGACACAGAACTTGGTTTTTTTTTTAAATTCATTCGCAGAATTTGGGGATCACTGGCTAGGCCAGCATTTATTGTCTAATTGCCCAGAGGGTATTTAAGAGTCAACTACATTGTTGAGAGTCTGGAGGCACATGTAAGCACAGCAGTTTCCTTCCCTAAAGGACATTAGAACAGAACACAACACTTCCAAGTGAAGCCTAACCAGTTACCTACAAATGTTTAGCATGATTTCCCGGTTTTGCTTTCAATGTCACAGTTTGGAAAGCCAAATCTTTCATATGCTTGCATGGGATCAAGTCCTTCAAGAATGTGCAAGTGTGCAACCCAATCACTGCCACTCCTATCAGAGTTACAGAAGTCTACAACACAGAAAAAGGCCCTTCAGCCCAACAAGTCTGCACTGGTCAAAACTAAAGTATTTTAATCCTCAAAAGGCTATACTGTACTAAACATGAGCACTGAACACACTAGAGTCGCCCGAAATAAACACAGGCAATGCTGCAGGCATTCAGGTTGGGCAGTATCTACGGCAAAAACAGGAGCATATAGCAATGAAATAAAAATTTTAAGTGTGGCAGCCACAAGCATGCGTATACAAAAACAGATCTGCGACAGGGTGGAAGGTAAGAAAGACAAAATGACAAAAGGGGTAAGAATGCAAGGCAAAAAAGAGATAAATAAAGGTCCAGGTGTTGTATAATGCCATAGCAGAATCACTGCCACCAGTTGCTGTCCAAAATTTGAGAGACTGTAGTGATTCTTCATATTGTTTCTCCCAAAGTGCATCACTTTAACGACTCTTTTACATCTTGAATGGCGACTGCAGGTTTAGAAGATGCTGATGTGTTTCTTATCTCCTGAACGCTCTGCACTCACCAGACACCATTCATGGAGGAAATTAACATTAGAGATGGGATGGGGTATCAGTCAGGCAGGGTGCTTTCTTGATTGGTGTCAATTTTATTGTGTTGTTGTAGTTGGACCCACCCAAATAACTCTCCATCATGCTTCTGACATGTAATCTTCAAATGAGCAGCAGCTTTGGGTAAGTCAGGAGGTGAGCCACTTTGAGAACAACACCCAGGCTCTGACTTGTTCTGGGAGCTGTGATGATCCCAGGCTGTTGATAGTGGGGGAATTCAATGATGGTGCTGCTAACGAGTGCCATGGGAAGTTGCTTATTTCAGATTGTCATTGCTTGGATGTTTCTCGACATCTATCGATCAGAGTCCGAATACATTTGTAGTAAAATTCATCTGAGTTTGAGTGATAAATAAAAATATTGTAAAGGTGGCTTTTGCAATCTCTGACAGACAAAAATACTTAATTTTAAATCTCCAGTTTCTCTCTAACCTCCTGGCAAGATACAAGCTTTCGATAGAGAAAAAAGGTAATATTCTCCTCCCAGAGAGTTAAATTTCATGCTTTTTAAAGAATTTATTCATGGAATGTGGGAGTCACTGGCTGGACCAGCATATATTGCCCATTCTTAATTGCCCTCTGGGCAATCAGTAGTCAACCAAATTGCTGCGAGCCTGGAGTCACATGTAGGTCAGACCAGGTAAAGTTGGCAGATTTCCCTCCTTACAAAAGGACATTGTCAGGAAAAACCCATCTGGTTCACCAATCAGTTTCATAATCATCGTTAAACTCCTATTTCCAGATTATTATTGCATTCAAATTCTACCATCTGCCATAGCAGGATTCAAACCCAGGTCCCCAGAACATTACTAAGGTCTCTGGATTAATCGCCTAGCGGTAATACAGTCACTTACTCCCAGCAAAAGCCACAAACCACTGTTAGAATGCACTAGGAAAGCATGCCATAAATCGAGCTCTGTTATCCCTGGAGTCATATCAAATGTTAAAGTTTTGTTTTGAAAGTACACAGTACCCCAATTTATCAGATTTTCAGACCGAGGTTGATAGAAAGGATGGGCCAAGATCCTATATTGAATGCTTATTCTACTTCAGTACAAGTAACTAGACTACAGCCACAAGCAACGGATAGAAACCACTGGTGTTTAACAGTAAATAAAATTCTAATCCCTTATAAGCTCCCCCCAACACAGACAACCAAATAGGGAGAACAGATCACTGCTAGGGGTAGAAAAACTGGAAAGCCAGTTCAGTGGTTTTTGCTTTCCGATTCCAACGTTGAGATGCTTCTTCTTTAGCTGGCCGGGTGGTTAGATGGCCCTCTCTGAAAGCTTCCACTGGTTTCTAAGAAGCAGAAGTGGCTGCTTCACTCAAACTGTTTGATTTATCAATTTAAAAGTCACAATCTACAGCAACTACTGAAGGAAAAGTAATTGTTTTCTTCTAGTTTAAAGCGAGTTTCAGACAGTAGAGAGCAGGTAGCTTCTGGGCTGGGAGAACGTCTGCACAGGTCTTTTCCTCTCTCTCTCCCCCCCCCACCTCTGTAACTTGCTTCCAGCTCCATGTTGCTCAACCAGCCAAGAACCAACCACACAGCTGCTGGCGAGCAAAAAAGGCTCTACCACTGATAACCATCACGGGTTCACAGTCCAAACAACATCTTGCTGATTGACTGAACAAGAGCTGGATCGTTACACACCCTTAGCTCCATGCTGTCTGTTATGTGAACTTCAATTCCAGCTTGTTCAAACAGCTGACATCCGTGGCAGGTATCATGAACAAGTTTCTTGCTTTCAGTACTGAAGATATGCTTCCAAACACTTAAAACTCGAATCATTTTAGTCCACAGATTCTAAAAATGCTAAAATAAAAAGGATATGGCCCTAACCCTACATATAATGTTCTTGGGAATCTGGAATTTTAGATGTGCATCACCTTCAGCTATGGCAGGCTAACTAAATATTATCAAGCATGGGGCTGGATGAACACAGCAGGTCAAGCAGCATCATAGGAGCAGGAAAACTTGACGTTTCGGGCCTAAACCCTTCATCAGAAATGGGGGAGGGGAAGAGGGGAA
>JAHRHZ010000016.1:45245231-45316543 GCA_024137785.1 Ginglymostoma cirratum | reverse complement strand
GAGGGTTTAGGCCCGAAACGTCAAGTTTTCCTGCTCCTATGATGCTGCTTGACCTGCTGTGTTCATCCAGCCCCATGCTTGTTATCTTGGATTCTCCAGCATCTGCAGTACCTTTTATCTCTAACTAAATATTATCCTTCCTTTTCTCAAAAGGACCTTACAGCTTTATTTTCTACACGATTTGACTTTTGTTAGCAGCAGAGAGTACAGGTTGTGCATTTCATTTGGAAATAAAAGCTCTCAAACCGCTGTCTGCAAAGCATGTCCAATCAAGTCCTTAAAACCAACCTGTTCAGAGAAGTTATCATTGTGCAGTGAGGTACTGTGGAAGTTAAACTATAGCCTACAGTTCCAAAATAACATCAGGTCACAAGAATGCATTGATTGTTGTTTGGCAAATTAGGACGCTAGGAGAATAAATGACTAATCACTTGCTTCACATGAAGTTTATGCCTCACTTAAACAACAAAATAACCAAATCCGCCCAAAGCAGACAACACACAGTTGTAAATTGCTGAAGAGAAATCGGGAAAACACCGTAACCATCCACAACAAAAACCAAGTATTAAAGGAAATAAACTACAAAACAGAGGAAATCAGACTAGGGCAAGTGTACTTTGGAACAGATGAAGTATTGTGTGAATGGCAACAGGAAATTACAAACAGCCATAGATCAAGAGGGGAAAACAGAAACAGTGGGGTGAAAGGAGGCAATACACTTTGAATTCAGCAAATTAAAAGTATTTTCACCATAGTGACAGACCAGAAGCTATGGAGGAGTGATGGAATTTGTATCAGCATTTACAATTATCATATAAGCTTACTCCCAAAAATAAGCAGAATGGCAAATGAAATGTTGGTCTTTACCTCAAGGAGGTCGCGAGAGTAAAGTGACGTTGCAATTGGACAGAACTATGGTTAGTACCAGCTTCGAATGGGGCCTAAAACAATAATTCAGTATCTTTCGCCACAGACACAGTGTCAGAATTTCTCCAGTACTTCTATTTTGTTCTGGGTTTCCAGTATCTGCCTTTTATTACACTGGAGTATCAGGTTCAATTTGTGAATCAAGCCACAAGAAAAATACAACAAAGCAAAAAAAAAAAAACAGGCGCATGCTGGAGTTCGGAAACACACAAAAACCGAAATCGCCGGAGAAACTCTGGTCTGGCAGCATCTGTGGAGTGAAAACAGAGTGAACACCAAGTCCATTGACCTTTCCTTAGAACAGGAAAAATAGGTTGGTCTTGGAACAGTGATGGCATAAATTCACCAGAATATTCCCAGAACTTAAAGAGCTCAATTACAAAGCCTGTTTTCATTAATAGCTTATGTCCACTCATGTTTAAATGGTGGAAAAATGATCATAGAACAATAGTGCAATGGAGGCCTTTCGGCCCATCATATCCTTGCTGATCATTTGATGGAGCTCTCCAACTAATCCTCCTCATAGTTCTCCCTTCTTCATTTAGAAGGGAAATCAGGAAATATGTTCTCCATACAAAGAGCAGTGGAAATCTAGGGCACTCTTCCTTAAAGATGTGGATGTTGGTTCACCTAAAATTTTAAAAGACAGAGCTCCATAGCTTTTTTTTGTTGGGTAAGGTTATCAAGCAACATAGATCAAAGGCAAATAAAATAGGTTGAGGCACAGAGTTAACACTGCACTGAATGGAGAATAGGCACAGGGGTGTTACATAATCACCCTCCTGCTCTGAAACGGCAAAAATGAAAAGATAGCTGAGAGGAGGATTAATTAGAGAGGTCCATCAAATGATCAGCATGGATAGGAAGGGCTGAAAGGCCTCCTCCTTTGCAGTATGGTTTTATTAACATTTTTCCACTATCTAAACTCGAGAGAATGCAAGCCATTTGTGCAAACATTTCTATAATAGGTTCCAGACAAGCATTTGCGAGATAGGTAACTTCACAGTATTCAGGTAGTAGACAGTTAATCCAGCATGATAGATACAGAATAAAACATGCAGCGAGGCACAGAACATACCTCCCCCATGAAAGAAACATCAACAAGAAAATTAGTGCATGACTTCATCACTGTAACCAAATTCCTGGAATCAGACTATGTTGTAAATCATTTCCATCTTACTCTCGCAGGTTAGGACACAAATCAACCAAATAACACTCTTATGTTCTAAACTTTCCATGACCACTTCCCAGTGACCCCCCCCCGGTGGGCCCACATTCATCACGGTAGGCTGCTATAGGTTGCTAGCTGAAAAAAAAATGCTGTCAATCACTGGCTCATTCCACTCCCATTCTTAGTGGCATTCCACAAATGCAGAGTTTAAGTACATGATTAACTCCTTACTCCACTCATGTTGAAGCACGCATGGCTAGAAGTGCCCACAGGTTCAGTAGCATTTCTGTGTTGATGGAGACTGGTGCATATCGGTAAAAGCACTCTGCTAAAGACTCACAGGCCAAGCTGCTCTAAGACTGCTGCTGTCCGAAAGCAGACATAAAATTACAGAAGCAGGATTTTCCAAGTGGCAAACAAGTCAAAGGTCAGCCATGCACATTGTACAGCAATTTTCAGGTGGATTGATTATTTTAAATCAGAAAAATAATAAATAAAAACCTCAAAAAGAATGTCGCCTTAAGGTTTATTTGCCACATCACCACATTACACTTTTGAATTTTTGTAAAATGTGAAATACTTCATAGTGTAATGATTAACCTTACCAGCAGGATACGTGTATTATACTCCAACACTTTCAGCCAGCTGAGGGAGTCTGAAATGTAGCATCGAGACAGAAAACTTTCTTCTTATATATCTGCAAAATACAAAACACCCCTCAAGTGAACCCTCTGTACGATTTTACTACTAAATGACGGCAGTAAGTTTGAACAGGAAGTGATTCATAATTTGAAATCAGTACATGTTGTCAGCATAGACATTTTCCTTAAAAGCACACTATTAGTAGGCATATTACGTCAGACAAAGCTGAGAATTAGTTCAGTGGAGTTATTCTATGCTTTATACAGTATCCCAGAGAGCAAAACAAAATCAGCATGACTGACAGCAAAGGACGCAATGTCTTTTTAAATGTGTGAACCGTTGTGCTTAGCTGGGAGCAATCCAACTATTGAACCAGAGTTTGTTGGTTCAAACTCACTCGAATCTGGAGCACAAACTTTATCACTCAGTGCTCAGGGTCAGCTGCCTTGCTGGGACAGGGCCATTTGAGGAGACACTGAACCAAGGCCCCACCAGTGGGATGTAGATGACCCCAAGGAACCAAAGTCAAGGAAGCCTCCTCTGGAGTTTTGGCCAATTATTATCGCAGAAGGAATACAATAAACAGAGTGCCTGCTCATCATCTCATCGTTGATTGTGGGAGCTTGCTATGTGTAATTAGCTTTCCTGTTTCCTACATCACCATGGCGACTGCAGCTTCATTTTGGGAAATCCTACTGTCATAAAGTAAGACAGCTTTATTCGTAAAAAGCAGAAGTTACAAATACAAGACAAGACGAGGCTACAACTGAGTTTGAATTCAAATGTAATTGATTATTTCAATTAATGCAAATGAAAGGTCATTCAAGGTGATCGGCTCTACATCGCTGAGGCCAGGCGCCAACTCTCCGACACCTCCTACCGCCCCCTGGATCATGACCCCATCCCTGAGCACCAAACCATCCACAACCTCATCGTTCCCCAACCCCGCACTGCTCACTTCTATCTCCTTCCCAAAATCCAAAAACCTAACTGCCCTGGTCAACCCATTGTCTCCGCCTGCTCCTGCCCCACCGAACTCATCTCCACCGACCTCAACTCCATTTTCACCCCCTTGGTCCAGGAACTCCCTACCTACGTCCGTGACACCACCCATTCCCGCCAACTCCTCCAGAACTTCCAATTCCCCGGTCCCCAACGCCTCATTTTTACTATGGATGTCCAGTTCCCATACGCCTGTATTCCCCACACAGATGGCCTAAAGGACCTCCGCTTCTTCCTGTCCCGCAGAACGGACCAATCCCCCTCCACTGACACCCTCATCCGCTTAGCCGAACTTGTCCTCACCCTCAACAACTTCTCTTTCAATTCCTCCCACTTCCTACAGACATAGGGGGTGGCCATGGGTACCCGCATGGGCCCAAGCTATGCCTGCCTCTTTGTAGGTTACGTAGAACAATTTCTCTTCTGTACCTACACTGGCTCTACACCCAACCTCTTCCTCCGTTTCACTGATGACTGCATCGGCGGCGCCTCGTGCTCTCACAAGGCACTCTAACAATTCATCCACTTCACCAACGCCTTCCACCCCAACCTTAAGTTCACCGGGACCAGCTCTAACACCTCTCCTTCCTGGACCCCTCTGTCTCCATCTCGGGTAACCACCTAGAAACAGATATCCATTTCAAGCCCACCGACTCCCACAGCTACTTAGAATACACCTCCTCCCACCCACCTTCCTGCAAAAATGCCATCCCCTATTCCCAATTCCTTTGCCGCCGCCGCATCTGCTCCCAGGATGAGGCATTCCACTCCCGTACATCTCAGATGTCCTCATTCTTCAAGGACCGCAACTTGCCCCCCGCAGTAGTTGAGAACATCCTCGACCGTGTCTCCCGCATTTCCCGCAACTCATCTCTCACACCCCGTCCCCGCAATAACAACCGAAAAAGAATCCCCCTCGTCCTCACGTACCGCCCCACCAACCTCCGGATCCAACGCATCATCCTCTGACACTTCCGCCATCTGCAATCCGACCCCACCACCAAAGACATTTTTCCCTCCCCACCCTTGTCTGCTTTCCGGAGGGACCACTCTCTCCGTGACTCCCTTGTCCGCTCCACACTCCCCTCCAGCCCCACCACACCCGGCACTTTTCCCTGCAACCGCAGGAAGTGCTACACCTCCCCCCTCACCCCCATCCCAGGCACCAAGAAGACTTTCCACATCAAGCAGATGTTCACCTGCACATCTGCTAATGTGGTACACTACATCCGCTGTGACCTTCTCTACATTGGGGAAACCAAGCGGAGGCTTGGGGACTGCTTTGCAGAACACCTGCGCTCAGTTCGCAACAAACAACTCCCCCTCCCAGTCGCGAACCATTTCAACTCCCCCTCCCATTCCTCAGACAACATGTCCATCCTAGGCCTCCTGTAGTGCCACAATGATGCCACCTGAAGGTTGCAGGAACAGCAAATCATATTCAGCCTGGGAACCCTGCAGCCCAATGGTATCAATGTGGATTTCACAAGCTTCAAAATCTCCTCTCCCCCAACCACATCCCAAAACCAGCCCAGCTCGTCCCCACCTCCCTAACCTGTTTTTCCTCTCACCTATCCCCTCCTCCCACTTCAAGCCACACCCCCATCTCCTACCTACTAACATCATCCCGCCCCCTTGACCTGTCCGTCCTCCCTGGACTGACCTATCTCCTCCCTACCTACACAAACCTTTACTGGCTCCATCCCCGCCTCTTCGACTTGTCTGTCTCCTCTCCACCTATCCTCTCCTCTATCCATCTTCTATCCGCCTCCCCTTCTCTCCCTATTTATTTCAGAACCCTCTTTCCCTCCCCCATTTCTGATGAAGGGTCTCGGCCCGAAACGTCAAGCTTTCCTGCTCCTATGATGCTGCTTGGCCTGCTGTGTTCATCCAGCTCCACACCTTGTTGGCTCAGCACAGTAAGTTGGGTTGTATTGTAAACTTTTCAGAGAACAGGATAGAAACATGGCCACGATCACCAGCAGCTACATAATCTTGGCTGGGCCATGTACACCATTTTATTGAACCCTTTACACCAATTCTGTGTAGTCACCAACTCAAGACATCAGAGTTAATACCAAGAGAAGGATTTCAACCCTGCCTGAGTCAGCAGAAACTAGGTGGGAGAGGAATTAAAATGCACTAGTGATTTAATCATTCAAAATTCCAGTTCCGATCATCTGGACACACAGCTACAGCAGCCTACTGAAACACAGTGGGATCCTTCTTTGAACACACAGATTGCAGCCAGATTAATGTCTTTGAGCTTTAACCGTAATTTCACCTCCCAGCTCAAACCCTCCAGGTGAAAAGGTCTGTCAACCAAGGCAAGGCTTTAAAAACTCATCTTGTATGGGATTGGGTGGAAAGTTGCCCAGAAGTTTGTTATTGAGGCTTGGTGATTCAAATCCTGACCACATCCTGTCATGGATTGACATGTTGTTGTGAATACACCAATGCAGCTTCTTGCTATGGATTGAAGTCTACTCCCAGCCTTTAACAGCTCAACTAACCAGTTAGGCAGCTGCACTAGACAGAAGGTAACCAGAAAGGTGAAAATTAGCTTAAAAAAAGATTAAAGCTTTCATTGAAATAAGCCAAACAGCCTCAATTTTTTTAAAAAAACCACGTTATAAATTGGCAGGTCAGGAATGGTTTACAACAGGAATTAAACATCCCATCTGACTATCCACAGCAATGAAAACTGTAAACCCAATTAGGCAAGATAGACAAATTGTTTTCAAGCGCGGATTTGCTCCAGGCTACTACTCAAACCAAACAATGTTAACCCAATCAAAACAAAATACCTCTTTTTTTACCCCCTACCTATAATCACACATAATGAAGCAGCACTCGCAAAGAAAGCTGCACACAACACAATTGCATTGGATTGAGATACATTCATGGACTGAGGTCAGTGCTACAATGAATGGTTTCCTTTTAAATTTAAAAAAAGATGTCGACAACCTGAAGCCTGAATTTAATCAAAAAATTAACACTCAGACCGAACAATTGGGCTCAGAACATGAAAACATTTAGAAAAATGTGCGGCCTACAAAAACGGACAATCAAATTCAGATGCGGGGACACTTAAGGGGCCGTGGCAGCCAATGGCTAAATGCTCTGTGCAACGAACAAAACCATTAAAGTAAGTAGGTGAGGGCAGCACTGACTAAAATTTCATTTCCACTTGTTTATAATGCTGTGTGCAGGAGAAAAAAATAACGGACAACTAACAGCCAAGTGAAGTCAAAAAGACAGAGTTCACTCAGCAGCAGTGCTAGGCAGAGCAAATGAACTGCAACACGATAATGACAAGGAAGGAATGGTCAAACTGGCAGGTTATTGGTTAGATCTCTTCTGGAGCACAGCATTTATTCACAGTTATGTCATCAAGAGCCCTGAACACTAAAGGATATCAGTTCAGGACATCAAAAGATGAGAATGTTGTACTGTTCTGACGGTTAACCTTTGACTCACATCGAAACAACAGATTTTTATCTCGGATACAAAGCTGAAACTGAACAGTGAAGGCCGGATAAGGGGAACAGACTGGAACCAGCAAATCTAGGGATTTCTTCACAGAATGATTAACACACAATGAACATACCAGTAGAATTATAGAAATGAAAAAAAACGGGTGGACTTGTTTGTCAGATATCTGTTTTGATGGAGTGTAGAGGTCCACAGGGTTTTGAGATAACAAGGTGTGGGGCTGGATGAACACAGCAGGCCAAGCAGCATCATAGGAGCAGGAAAGCTTGACGTTTCGGGCCTAAACCCTTCTTCAGAAATGGGGGAGGGGATGAGGGTTCTGAAATAAATAGGGAGAGAGGGGGAGGCGGATAGAGGATGGATAGAGGAGAGGATAGGTGGAGAGGAGGCAGACAAGTCGAAGAGGCGGGGATGGAGCCAGTAAAGGTGAGTGTAGGTGAGGGGGTAGGGAGGAGATAGGTCAGTCCAGGGAGGACGGACAGGTCAAGGGGGCGGGATGATGTTAGTAGATAGGAGATGGGGGTGTGGCTTGGGGTGAGAGGAAAAACAGGTTAGGGAGGTGGAGATGAGCTGGTCCACAGGGTTTTGTTGGATGAAGGAGCTGAGGTAAGCCATATTGCTTTCACTGCCGGTTATCTTTTTTCTTAAAATTTCTATCACAGGATGCTTGCACCACCAACAATGCCACTATTTGCTGTCCATCCCCCAACTGCCCATAAATGGAGTAATTTCCTTGGTCATTCCAGAGGACAGCCTAGACTGAACTGCATGGCTGTGGGTCTAGAGTCATATGTAGACCAGATCAAGTAAGGATGGCAGATTCCCTTTCCAGAAGGATAGTGAATCAGTTGGTTTTTTTTATGACAATCAATGATCATTTCATAGCACCATTACTGACACTAGGTTTCGGTTACAGATCTTTACCAATTGAATTTAAATTCCACCAGTTGCCATGAGGGATTTACACAAGTCTCAGGATTACCAGTCAAAGGATATGGATAAGGTGAATGGCAGGTGTCTTTTCCTTAGGGTGGGGGGTTTCAAGACCAGGGGACATTTTTTAAGGTGAGAGGAGAAAGATTTAAAAAAGACATGAAGGGCAGTTTTTTTTTAAAAACTGATGGAGCGTGTAGAATGAACTGCTGGAGGAAGTGGTGGATGCAGGTACAGTTACAACGTTTAAATGGCATTTGGATAAGGACATGAATAGGAAGGGTTTGGAGGGATATGTGCCAAACACAGGCAGGTGGAACTAGGGATAACAGTGTGGAACTGGAAGAGCAGAGCAACAAAAAAATTCTGAAGAAGGGTCCCGACCCAAAACGTCAATTTTTATGCTCCTTCGAAGTTGCCTGGCCTGCTGTGTTTCTCCAGCTCAACACTTATCTGACTCCAGCATAGGCAGTTCTTGCTACCTCTGGCAGGTAGAACTAGTTTGGATTGGGATTCTGAACAATGTGAACTGGTTGGACTGAAGGGCCTGTTTCTGTGCTATATGACTCTACAAGTGACAATACCACTCCACCACTGGCATCTCATGTGATTGCTTTTCGGTTTTCAATGCTGTGGAACTGATCACATTTTAATAAGTGGGTGGATTCGACAGCAAACGGAGGAACACCTGCAACATTAGCTCTGAAGAAAGAAAAAAAAAAAATCACAATTATGATTGATGATGCACTACCAGGAATTCAACGTTGAAAGCTTATAAAGGCTCACAATAGTCCTTACTGACCAACACAGCAGACCCAGTATTAAATCTACACCTGCTGCCTCCACAGGAACCTGGAAACAGCCTGGAATGGAGAGACGAGGATCACACTAATGAGCAGCGAGAGAACTATTGGCATGGCATGCATTTACATCTCATTAGCACCTAATCCCAACTCAGTTATATGGTTTAGGCCCGAAACGTCAAGCTTTCCTGCTCCTATGATGCTGCTTGACCTGCTGTGTTCATCCAGCCCCATGCTTGTTATCTCGGATTCTCCAGCATCTGCAGTACCTTTTATCTCAGTTATATGCAATTTCCTGTTGTAATACATGATGGAGAGAAGCTAGACGGCAACAATTCTTGTCATTGAAGTCAGACTGTGTATGTGGAAGTTCTAACTCTCCACTTGCTCCTCTAGGCCTCCATCTTAGACAGTGGTCCCCAGCATCTCAGGGTACACTCCACAGGCAATAACCACCTGTGCAATGACCAGAGGTTGGCACTGGATGCTCCCCAGCTTTACCACATCATAGCATATCTCTGCATCATTTAGAATTCAGCTGTTCACTTTCTGGGGCAGACAAGCAGCTTGCATTGTAGTGTTGCTGCCAAGACACTGTGCAAAGGAAAACGCACTCAGCTCCTGGATTAAAACAGGAGACAATTCTGGGTTCCTCGATTGCTCTCTTAGCATTCACTCACTTGACATTCCTTGAATGCTCACAGCATCATCACTTTGCCCTGCAGCACTGTGCCACTTCATTCAGAGTTTAAAGGCTCACAATACTTTTGACTTGCCTTGTTGTTTATGACAGCCATAAAGCCAGGCAGTTTGTCAAGACTGCCAGCAGTCAAGCGGGTGGAGATGTTGCAAAGGGGAGTAGACCTCAGTCAAGTCAAGGGTGACAGTCATTAGTGAAGGTGTACACAGAGGTAGTGCCCAATCTCAATGCAGGAGCACGGATGCAGTCAGTCACAATGGCCAAGTTCAGGGGTTTTGATTCACTGCAGTCCAAGCGGTTGGTCACAGTCAGTCTTGCAGGTCCTGTCCAGAGATTTGTTAGGTATCATTTGGGAGCTGAACAGAAATCAGTCGGGGGCCCAGTAACTCCATCAGTGCTGTCCTTCCAAACTGGTTAGGACGGTGGGCCATGATTAGTCCTGGAGCTTATGCCCACTGAAAGTCAAGGGATGTGATGGGCAAATTGGGAAAATAGATTGTGGGGATTGGACGGGGCATACAGGGATGCAGAGGGGACGATAACGGGGTCCGACTCAACACAGAGGGTGGGTGATTACGGTACATCAGCGGAAATGGGTATCAGCAACACAGTCACCTCCACCACGGTTCGGCCTGCAGCTGGGCGGAGGGGGTAACAGTACAGCATAATGGCTGGCATGGCTATGTTGTACGGCAGGTGACCAGTAGGTAATGATGGGAGATGAAGACAAAAATTTAAGACTTGTGTGGGAACATGTAATAGAGGCTCAGCTGATAAGCTCAGCACAGAGTGTCAGGAAGAAGGAAACACAGAAGCTCTTGCGGGGAGAGGGGAAGGGTGGTGCATTACTAGACTCACTACGACAAGTGCAATTAGTGTGGCTTTCTATCCTCCTGGGAATGATGAGTGTGCAATGGAAATGGAAAAATGGCTGCAACTGTACTTGGCCTCTCGCTGCGTGACTCAAGACGCAATTGCGTTAATCAGACTATCACACAATACAGGCTGAAGATGTCTGTAAATCCTTGTATTCTGCGTGTGAGGTGCACGTGGTGAACAACTATGTGGGGGCCAAATGCTGGCCACAAGGAATCCTGACCATGTCATTTACCATTACGGACTGATCACGGTCATCTCTGTGAAGCAAATGTTTGCCACACGCAACAGAAGTCTGAACTGCGAGCCACAATTCACAAATACAATCCAAAATCCCATAGGCTACACCAGAGCATGGAGCTAATTCCATCTCACCTTGAACTGTACGTATTCACCAACATGCTCTAAACATGCAATGCTGCCTCTCTTTTTCTACGGGGGGGTTAAGAGAAACTATCAGTACTACAACTGCACTCAAACCCCTACTTGCACGACATGGTTTGTGATGCATACACTGGATTAAATTGCCTATCATTTGGTACATGTGAAGGCATTCTGTGGTCCTCCTTGTAGGACTCCTCCATGTCCCCTGGTATGGAGGTCTATTCCAAACCTTCATTTCGGTGATGTGAATGCCAACTGCTCACAAAAATTAAGAACCTGTTCTGTTGTTTCGGACATCCCCCATGCAGGGACATTGGAACAGTGAGCAATGGAGCCAGCCACACTGGGGAATATGGTCATGATGGCCATGGTGCTACAAATCATTCACTGACTGTAAAAACTGTTGTTGTTCAAACAGGCTCCCTGTTTGTACTCAGAAGCACGGGCAGCTGTTTCTTTTAACATTTTCCTTCGCTGTTGCTGCCATTGAATCGAAATAAACGTTTTCAACTATTCGAAGGCTCTCCGGCATGTGGTGCTCCCACATAGTGCAATGGTATTGCACTACACCAGGCATTAGAGGAAAGAGCTGCACTTGATTGGACAAAATTCGAAGATGGTACGGCACTGAGGACAAGGAACGTGCACAGCTTGACTCATGTTGCTTCTGTCGCAACGGTGGTGGATCAGACAGGCGCTGATGTGAAACAAACAGCAATATATTTACAAATGGGAGCTGGTGCTTGCAATAATATGTCACTGTGCCAGGTATGGGCCCTCAGAAATGTTTCTTTATTATTCCCCTCCCACTCAGCGCACTATAAAAAGAGCAACTCCCCAGTCAAACATGACTGGCTTTAAAAATGGTGCCTGGAGGTTCCAAGATTGATGAGTGCTGCTGCCAGTGCTGAGCGTATGATAGAGAGAGCCGGTGGGGTGTGGGCGCATAGCTAACAAGGAGAGCGGTGGGCACTTGCATGAGAAAACATGGCAGAGCTCACAGAGGGAAATCCTCTTGAAAGTGACACGGCGAAGTGATTTTTGGTAAAATTCAGTTCAAGGACCCACAATCAGATTTGCAAATTCTTCCAGCTGAAATATAATTTGCCAGACATTTTCTACAAGGTATAGAGATCAAAATTTACAAAACAAAATCTTCAAGTACAAGCAAACATATTACGGGGTTGAATTAAAACAGAAAGGTATCAATGCGTGACTTGCTTGTATCTCATCTTCCTATTAGACGTGGCTGCCTGATTTGCGCTGCATGTCTCCACTTATGGTTAATTATACTTTGGAATTTGCTGACTCTCGGCAAGGTAATGTCACAAATAGTATTGATCAAGTAAAAGCTCAGCAACAAACCTACTCGATCATCTGAGCCAGCCTGGCAGTGTTGGCACCACCCCACTGCTTTCAGCATCCTAAAAGAAGAGTGGGGGAAAGCCAAGAATGAAAAGTACAATTTAAAAACAAACAGATCTGTTCCCCCCATCATTGCTGCATCCACCACGTTACTGTACAGTGCGACTGGAGTGTGGAGTAGAGAGCAGCTACTGATAGCTGAAGCTCAGCACCTTAAACTAAAGGTTACTGGGATTGTAAAGTTGCACACACAAACAGAATAGAGCTTTTGCCTTCCTTCCATTTGAAGTACTGGGTAACAATTAGCACAGAAATAAAACTTAGTTAGGCTCTCTCTCAAAACAGTTTGTGCTCCCAGTTGTTGGCTGGTTTCTGTATCCTTCCTCCTACTTAAGCTAGTAGTAAAAAAATTTAAGAACAAGGTAATTCACCCCCCCCCCGCCTCCTCACTTAGATACCATTACAGCTGATCGATTTTAGGGGTTGGTTAGCTCAACTAAGACGATAAAAAATAGGAAGAGGAGTGTTCCATTCAGCCCTTTGAGCCTGTTCCATCATTCAATAGGATCAATGGTCTGACATTCCTCACATCCACTTTCCTGATCTCTCCCCATTACCCTCAATTCCCCTACTAACCAAGGATTAATCTATCTCAGCCTTAAATACACACAAGGACTCTGCCCCCTCGGCTCTCTTTGGCAATGAGTTCCAAAGACTCGCAACCCAATGACAGAAAGAGTTCCTCTCATCTCAGTCTTAAGATGGTGTCCCTTTACTCTGACACTATGCCCTCTGATCATAGGCTGTCCCATGAAGGTAAACACCTTCTCAGCATTTACCCAGTCAAGTCCCTTAAGAATCCTATATGCTTCAATGAGATCACCTCACATTCTTCTAGAGTCCTAACTGTAGTGATTCTACTCTAGTGAGTAGAATCCTAACCTGTTTAGCCTTTGCTCATAAGAATCCTGCAAGCCAGGGGTCATCCTAGTGAGCCTTCTCTGAACTGCCTCCAATCAAAGTGATATATTTTCTTAATTAAGGGGACCAAAATTACGCTCAGTACTCCACATGTGGTCTCACCAGCACCTTGTACAGTTGCAGTCAGACTTCCCTACTCTTATACTCCATTCATTCCATTAGCCTTCCCGATTACCAGCTGCATCTTGTGTTAGCTTTGTGTTTCGTGTACAAGCATCCCCAAGTCTTTGTGTTGAAGCTTTCTGTAGTTTTTCTCCATAGGAACGTTTAAAATCTGTAGAATCTCTAGTGTGGAGTCAGGCCATTCAGCCCAACAAAATCTACACCGACTCTCTGAAGAGCATCCCACCCAGACCCACCCCATCCCTGCACCTCCCATGACTAATCCACCTAGCCTACCCATTCCTGAACACTATGGGCAATTTAGCACGGTGAATCCACGTAACCTGCACATTTTTGGACTTTCTCCATTTAAATAATATTCTGTTCTTTTATTTTCCCTTCCAAAATGAACAATTTCACATTTTCCCTAATCATACTCCTGGTGTCAACTCTTAGCTGGTTTGCGATCAGACTGATGCCAACAGTGTTGCTGAGGTTATTATGAAGGATTTCTTCCTTAACTTCTCCCCTCATTTGAGTGTCAAATCAAGTCAAATCACCACCAGTTGACTCCCTCTAATGAGTGTGCAGCCCGATGGTCCAATGGGATTATGGTCACTTTACCTTTTAAAGTGATTGACTACCTCAACCAAACCCTACTGCACCTTAGTGTCCCCTCTTCCCATTCTATGAGCTATTCAAATTACCTTTCTTGTTCCCTACACATTTCTCAGCCTGTACCGTGTAAGATCCATTAAGTTTGTACTCAACTTAGTTGGCCAGGCTAGTTCAGGATCAAGAACAGGGCAGAGAATTCACATGGGCAGCTGACAGTCACTGCTACATAATTCCCATCTCAAATGTAACAAATTAGGTTTTTGGCGATATCAGTGGTAGTGCAAATTTGGGCCACACAACTAACATGAGCCACTTCAAAAGTGATTTACTGCAAAAGGCTAATGAGGCATCATTTCACACAGACACAACAGTAACATGAACCAGTTTAAAATAAAATGGTTTACTATATAATCACAAAAGGAGGTGCAAGAAAAGGGGAAGGGAAATAAAAGACTGGCTAAAATCATAAAAGTATCAGCTACCAGTCCATTACTTCAGCCGCCCCACCTCTCCTCCAGTGTAAACGCACCATTCAAATTAAAGACAAAACCAGGTAGCTCAAATGTTTGCTCCTTCATAAATATTTCACTGTGCTTTAAACATTTTGTTCCCTAGGGGAACACTGTGTGAACCAAGTTAATGAACTATGCTGTCATGTGAGATTTCCTTCACAATCCCTGCCCTCAGATTTAAATTAAAGTAACTTTAACGTCCCAAGTTGCTGCACTGAAACATTTTACACAACAAAGTATGACACCTAGCCCCATAAAGGAGATATTTGATCAGATTACCAAATGCTCAAAGAGGGTTAAGAGAGAATACACTACAGTTTACGCCCTCAACAGCCACTAGCAGTGGAACAATGAAAATACGCAAATTGAACATTTATCAGGAACGAACTATGGCATTTCTTGCCAACTGTGCAAATCAGGCCGAGTTAGCCAATAAACCCAATGTGAAAATTCTCAGTTTCATGAGTATTTGCCGTCTAGCGCTAAGCACATGGTTTACAAAACCAATGCATAATGGCCTGTAATCTGAATTGAGCAATCTCCTTGTTTCAATACATCTATACTTCTGTGGCAACGTAGCCTGGTTAAATGCTGAAGTGTTAAGACTGTGACGCAGAAAATAAAATTGTTATGAGAGGGTGGATATCAGACTTGTTGTTTAATAACTGAAAAACATTAAAGTTGAAGAAATTTCAGAGGCTTCTGCTTTCTGTAATTGGATTAGAAATAACCGCTCACTACTCCTTAATAAAATATTTAGTGCACAGCAAGTTTACAGCATTTAGTTTCACTTGAAGTCAGGTGTTAGGAACAAAGAAACCATACTTAGTTTTAAATTATATCTATGAAGAGATGCACAATCTACCAAGTTTTGATCACAAATTTGCAGTATTGGAAATTTGAGAAACAGATTTATAGGAAAATGATTAAAGAGGAAGAAAATGATTTTTATAATGCTTGTATACTTCATGCAATGCCATATTTTACTGATGGACACAAATGGTCTGACTCATGATTGAAACAAGTCAATTAAAAAAAGGAACTTACTGCACATTTATAATACTAACATTTTTTTTTGAGAAGGAACATTCATCATTAAACTCCTTGCTTTGGAGGAGTTTAGCCAATTGCTAAGGCAGAAAGACTTTTCTCAGAAAATAAACACATCTCAAAATGGAATGAAAATAAATTCAATTACTTTCTAAGGTTCATTTCTGAACTTTGGAGCTGAATTTTATGACTTGTCTGTGTAGTGTTCCTTTAACATAGAAAAACACTTCCGTTTGATTGAGAGGCATAAAATGAAAATGAGCACCAACTGAAAAGAACTTGTTGGAAGGAAAAGTTGGGGCTTTCTCAAAGGTGGCTATTAAGGAGAGTCTTAAATGGAAGACAGGATGTTGTGAAAGCCTGAGTGCAATGTGTCTTCAGGTCAGTTCTGAGGTTAAACTTTGACAGATCAAGAGCTATTATGAAAGACAACTTTCACAATATTTTAACTTGCCTTTAATTCAGTCAACTAGCCCATTTTGTGAATATGAAGAAACTGGACTTTGTCTCCACCATCACCCCTCCTAATGCACTGTAGTACTTACCACAGCTTTTCAGTCAAGCTGTACCTCAAAGCATTCCACACACTCTTTAAATGTTGTCAAAACCCTAGGCATGTCCTGTATATTAGAACACTTCGGCCCTCGATGTTGCGCCGACCTGTGAACTAATCTAAGCCCACCTCCTACACTATTCCATCATATTGCATAATTTAAAAGCTGTTCATATGAAATCAGTGTCCATGACGCCAGGGGATATGCTTCTGCAATTTACACTGAGCTCTACTTCAATAAAGTGCTCAGAAGAATTTAAAAACATGCACACTCCCAAGGTATGATTATTCCTAATGTATCATTATCCATCAGCATCACACAACACCTGTACTTTTTAAAAATAAAACCCAACACATTCTCTTCTGTAGGGCCAGCTTTTTGGATTTGGCAAATTGCAACGAGCCCACCTGCTTGAAAACATTGAAAAATCAATCCTAGTTCCTGTTTTTAAATATTAAGCTCAAATTGTTTCAGACAATCCCCACAAAGGCACATTAATTGCTGTTCAAGCAAATCCCTCAGGTCAAACTGCCAAAAAGGAAGAGCCTTCCTTGGACTATTCTGGTCAACAATGACTATCATATGACAAACAACTCATTAAAAAGTAAGTGTTGGAGAAACTCAATTGATCTAGCAGTATATGTGGAGAGAGAACAGATATAATGCTTCGAGTCCAACAGAATACTTCTGTGTCTCTCTCTCTCCACAATTGCTTCCAGACATGTGGATTTTCTCCTGAACTTCGTTTTCACTCCAGATCTCCAGCATCTGCAGTACTTCACTTTAATTCACTTAGGAACAAGAAGCAACATGCTGCAGTTACAAAGATGCTACACATTCAGTATTTCTTGGAAGACTGCAGAAAGACCAGCTTGAAATTTTGTGGAAGTATCTGGGCCAGTTTATTTAAAAAAGGTAATTGGGTTGGTCACTTCATACTTTGCATAAAAAAAACTAAGGCTGCTAGAACTAACAAGATTGACGATAACTGTTTTACATCCCTGCTGCAGTTGATGGAGAGCGCTTTTTCCAAATTCATTCATGGGATGAGTGCATCACTGGCCAGGCAGCATTTATCGCCCATCCCTAAATTGCCCAGAGGGCAGTTAAGAGTCAACCACATTGCTGTGGGTCTGGAGATACATATATGTCAGACCAGGTAAGGATGGCAATTTCCTTCCATAAACCAGATGGATTTTTCCAACAGTTAGCAATGGATTCATGGTCATCATTAGATTCCTAATTCCAGATTTTTATTGAATTCAAATTCAATTTTTTAAATCCCCACTATCTGCCATGGAAGGATTTGAACCCAGATCCCCAGAACATTACTTGGGTCTCTGGATTGAGAGGAAGTGTCTGAGGAAGTTCTGAGGAAGGGTTACCGGTCCCGAAAAGTTAACTCTGATTTTTTTATTCACAGATGCTGCCAGACCTGCTCAGCTTTTCCAGCAACTTTGTTTTTATCTCAGGATTAAGAGTCCAGTGATAACACCATTAGGCCTGTTGCTTCCACTGGTATCTGGATTTTGGTGGGAAACAAGGAGATTTTGAGGAAAGGCTGCCTGGCTGATCTCTAAATTTAAAAAGAAATCATGAGAATTCAGGTGAAACCTACACATTTATCTGGCCGAGTAACTGAAGGAACATCTCAGAAGTGTAGTTCCTAAGCAAGCTATATCTGCCAAGATTTCTGAAACAATTGCGCATGTTCAGAGACTCGAGCTCACGCCTTAATAACAGCATAAAGACACACTTTGGCCCAATCTATGTCCCATTCCTTTTTGCATCGAAGAAAACCCCTCATGGCCAAAAAGTGTTGCTTTTCGAGAATGTAAACCTCAGCAGAGAAAAATCAGGTTTTTTTTGTGCATGTGTTTTGTATGTCTGTGTGCACACAAAGGATATGAATGTACAGTATAGGAGATGCACAGAAGTGATTGACAAGAACGGCTCCAGGGACGAGAAATTTCAATGAAGACGACAGATTTGAGGGGTTGGACTGTTCCTCTTGGAGAGAAGATGGTCAAGAGGAAATCTAAACGAAAATTTTCAAAATCACATGAGGGCTGGATAGAGTGGATAGCAAGAAACTATACCCATTTGTAAAAGGATCAAGATCAAAAACGCAGAGTTTTAAAGTATTTGGAAAAGAAGCAAATGTGATGCAAGAAAACAAATATTTTCACATTAGCTTGTTCAGGTCTGGAAATGCCTGGAAGTGTGATGGAAGCAGATTCAATTGAGACATTCAAGAGGGCATCAAATGATCAATTAAATAGCAACAACATGCAAGAGCATGGAAAAACTGCAGCAGAATGGCACTAATTCAGGCAAGTACAGGCTTGATGGACCAAATGGCCTCCTTCTGTGCCATAACTATTCTGTAAAAGGTTTCTAAGAAAATAACAATTTTGAAAGTTCATGTTTAGAATAAAACCACGACAAAAGCACCCTACAACAGACGCAAGAGTAAGACTGCGATTAATATTTTTGCTCAAGGGGTTTGCATTTATTTTATCGTCAATCTTTAAACACATTTCAACAAAGTCAGCAAATGCTGTAACCCTGCTGCATCACTCTCGCCACACAATTCAAGATTGTTCGGGTGATACTTCTGCTACGATAATAATATTTCAGGGGTCAGAGTAGCTGAACTTGTGTTTCAAACACGCAGTGTCCCTGACAACGTACAGAATGCAACACAAGAGATATTCTAATACAGAATACTGAGGAGGCAGTTTACAAACGTTATATTTAGCTTGAAGAGCAATTCGTATATTTGGGCCATCAGCTTTAGTGGGCATTTAGAACACAGTCGAAGGTTTTCAGATTTATAACTGGTCAGACAAGAGCACAACACGGATGCTGTTTGTTTAACACAATCTCCTTTGTTAGTCAAACCCTACAGAGGAATATTGCCGCAACATAGCAACTAGTCTAATTATATCCAATACTACAATTTGAGAACTGACTGCGTTCCAATTGCCCAATTTGTACGTCCGTCAATTTCCACGATACATTTTGCAATTCTGCTTCCTCACCAGAGCAGAGATAAAAAAGACTGCATTTTGAAGTCCGAACAGCCAAATCTAACTTCAGAAGAGGTTACATGAAGTCAGCTATTCTTGGAATAGTACTAGGCTGTGGCAAAACCCTGAACTTGAGGCTTTCAGAGGCAATAAATCATTGGCCCAGTTACAAACCACAGACCTATTTCCTTGATCAAACTTCAAAGTTTTTACACATTGTAAGTCTCAGGCCATTTTAATGGGATTTTTTGAATGGTTGAAATTTCATTTTTTAGAAAATTTAAAACATTTACTGCAATTCTTAGACACAAAAATTGTTTTGCTGGACGAGAGTAAAGGGTTTAAATGTACTATAGCTCTTTTAATAGTACACATAACCACATCGTAAAATATTCTGGGGGAGGTGGACTTGCTTGTTGCTATTGTATCTATTTGAATTAGACTTGCTTGCAGGCTGCTGGATACTGTTGTTAAGTGGGAAGGATGGCGTTTGTGATCTGCACCTGCGGGCACTGGGTGGGAAGATGAGTGTCGTATACAGTGGGGTGAGCATTAAACTGCCTGCTGATTGGCCAGGCAGGCAGCACTCAACTGTTGGCAGAGGAAATAACCTCAACACAAAGCAGGGAAATGAAATATCGAGCAGGAGCTCCGAAACCAGGAACCGGCTGTCAACCAGCATTAGATTACGAAAGAAAATTAGAACTCTGTTCACTGTTGCTTGCAGAGCTTCAGTTTCGGACCAACATTTCTAATAAGTGATCAAAGACGTTCCTCAACGATAGCGCAGGATAATTATGGATTAGGGAAGCTATTCAGTTCATTGCAGTTTGCTCGTTCAGAAACAAATGTTTAAATCTTCTCTTCCCCAGCCCCCCACCCCACCCAGCTCTGCCCTCCTCAATATTACATGACAGATGTCTTGTGTTGCATTCTATGCGCTTTGTTTAAAACACCAGTTTAGCTACTTGGGCCCTGGAATATTATTATCGTAGGAGTGTCACCCTAACGGTCTTGAATTGAGGGAAGAGCGATGTAGCAGGACTACAGCATTTGCTGACTTCACTGAAAAGCTTTTAAAAAGATCAGAGATAAATAAACGTAAACCTCGAAGAAAAGCAGTGATCAGTTTTGCTGTTAGATCTTTTACAGATTATGGCTATTAAGGGGGTACTTTTGTGAAGCTTTTATTAGTATCTTCAGCGTTTAAAGTTGTTACGTTCTTAGAATCTTTTCACAGAATCTTAGGATTGTTGTGGTACAGATGGAGGCCATTCAGTTCATCTTCATTGACACAAGCCCCATCCCAAGATATTCCAACTCAGCTGCTTGTGTTTTGAATGCCTCAACACAGAGTCATAAAGCACCAAAACATTCTTTTTGGTCCAACTTGTCCATGACAATCAAGTTTCCCAAATTAAGCTAGTCCCACTTGCCTGCATTTGGCCCATATCCCTCTAAATCTTTCTTATTCATATACCTGTCCAAATGTCTTTTAAATGCTGTAACCATACCTGCATCTACTTCCTTTGGCTATTCATTCTGCATGTGAACCACCCTCTATGTGAGAACATTACCCATCAGGTCCCTTTCAAAGCTTTCTCCTTATACCTTAAAAATATGCCTTCCAGTGTTGAATTCCAAAAACCTAGGGAAAAGAGCTTTGCTATTCACGTTGCCGATATCCCTTATGATTTTATAAAGCTGAGGTCACCCCTCAACCACCTGAAAGAAGTCCCAGCCTATCTTTATAACTCAGACCTCCAGTCCCAGCAACATCCTGGTAAATCTTTTCTGAACTCTCTCCAATTTCATAACAAACTTCCTACAGCAAGCTTTCAAAAAAACCTACAAATCAGTAAAGCAGAAAATGCTAACTGAACAAAGCTAATAACACTGGATTTACAGCATTCGCAGTTCTTTCGTTTTTTTTTTTATTAAAGCTAATAACACATTTGGTACAGATCACCACAAAGCAGAGTTCAAAAACAAACGAACTGTTTGTCAACTTCTTTATATGGATTTATATCGCAGCTTTTACGATCTAAAAATCTAAAAGTACGAATTACGTTGTAGATTCACAAGCCAATATAAAGTTTGTAGGCTGAGCTTAGAGCAATGCAACATATTTTCTCAACAGTAAATTTAAAAAAAAATGCATGTCAAACCTGGTACTACATGCAACCCTTCCCTTGGAATTCTGATAAAATGGTCATCTGAATTCCAAAAGGATTGTTTAATCTTTCCATCATAGTATATTCCATGCATGCTACTCAAAATGTCAGACAAATACTGTGCACAATTTTCAAGTATTTCATAGTGTGCAGTTACTTACTTTACGACATGTTTTCCACAGCAAATACAAGACAAAAACTGGCAGCTCTCCCAGTCTGAATCACCAGTACAGGCAATGACCAATGATAACCCCCTGCCATTGCCTGGAGAGAGTGGCTGTTAAAAATGCAAGGCAGATGCCTCCTTCAAGCAAATCAACTGACAAGCAAACATCAAGAAGAAAGCAGCACTCACAATGAGCATCATTCATCATGTAAATATGATTATTCATATTGCAAATTGTATGAAATGATTTATAGCTCAATTACAAAGGCAGCAAATCTCCAGCTAACCAAGAGATTCTCTTGGTTTCCAGCTTTTTTTCTAAACTGTTTGTCACTTAATATTCCAGAAATTTACAATTTTTAAGGATGGCTGTTTCCACTACTCCGCCCTTAGCTTTTAGCACAGCCTAATCTTTGCAAAAGGTGAACAGAGAGTTAGGAACATGTGCAGCATTACCAGGAAGTAATCTATCTAGCATATATTGACAAAACTATTAATTCAGCCTGATCTATTTCAAGCTTCATGTTAAACACTTACCAAGAAACTTATTCATAGTCAAAGGGAAAGAGCAAAGAAATTAAATTGAAGAAGTGTCTTCTAAACTGATGTACCAGTACAGAAACAGTGAATTTGCTGAATGCTGAAATTTCCAATTGTGACGACCAGCAAAAAAATTCTGAAGGGTCCCGACCCGAAACGTCAACTTTTCTGCTCCTCTGATGCTGCCTGGCCCGCTGTATTCCTCCAGCTCCACGCCGTCATGTCTGACTCCAGCATCGGCAGTACTTGCTATCTCTTAAATATTTGGTAAGCTTGCCAAAGTTGCTATCATTGCTGATTATCAATCTTGTATGTCAAAAATCCATTTTTGCAGACATACCTTCATTTTTCCATTAAATTTTCCACTTTTACCCCCTCCTCTGTCGGTGGCAACTCAATGTATGGTGACAACAGCCACAGTCCTCCCCCTTCCCCCACCACCAAAACTTTATTGAACGAATAGGAAAAATGTCATTCGTCCTAATAACTGAACATTATCTTAATTATTCTTGTCCTTGCATGCACTTACACAGGTGAAGCCACAATATCAGACCTACCCCTCTTCAGCATTTGCACTGGTACCTCAGCACAGTTTCAACACCAAAAACCTTTCAGAGATATACACATTCAACAACCACGCACACCTTTCACACACATTAGTCACACAAAGGGCAAAGTAATTTGATAACTGCAGGTAAACAACATTACTGGATTAAACATGATCTGTTGCCAAGAACCAGGTCTAAAGTAGTGACGTGTGCCAGAACAGTAGTCAATGCTTGTATACTTTACGAACTACAATGATTGTAAATTAAGCAGTAGACAAAGTTACTGTGCCTCAGAGATGGGACCAAATGAGTTGAAAACATACTCCTGTCACAAAGATATCTGTCATTTCAAAGCAGTCAAACCTGCTACCAACAAGACTTCCAAGTAAGTAGGATTAAGGGGGGAGGTTGAATTGGCCATGCAAATTCTAAACCGATGTTAAATTTTGTTCTTGCTGCTCATCAAGTTTCAAGACTGAAATTTGTTTAACATTGTAGTGTCTACTTATCTGGTAAGTTATAAAGATTACCAACATTTGATGCAAGTTAAAAATTCCCAACAATCCCCAACCACACCAAATGATAACAGGTTTTCCAATGACTGCTGAAATGGACAATGAAATGGCTTGGGGGTAGGTGTCAGGGGATGAAGGGAGGTAGGGAGAGTGGAAGAGAATGGAGTTCAGACCTGGAAGAGAAAAATATGGGTTTCCACCAAAAAAAATGTTTTCTCCCCCCTCTACAAAATTCTAAACATCCCTGCAACTTAAGTGTTCAAATCACAATACAAGCTAATCGAAGAACGGCAATACTCAGTATCTACAGATCTAACAGACAGCAAAGCAAAAAAGTTTATTTAACACTTTAGATCTAATGCCACAAAAAAAAAGTACCAGGGAGACACTGGTTATGGAGGTGGGGTGGGTGATGGTTGCTGCAGAGTTAAAACCAGATCATAATTTTGAACCAGTAGAGAAAGATAATCCTTCAGATCTTGGTTTATTCAGTAAATTAAGAACAACTTGCACAGATTGTAAGTTATACTGGACGACAGCTCTAAAATAACATCCAGGACAATGCCAGCTGAAAATGACAGGATTAGTCAGATATTGCAAAGTCTGCAGAGGGGCATAATGGAATGCCTGATAAGGACATCTGTTTCAATGGGATGGTTTCACCAGCCTGGATGGCCCTATTGTCATGGTAAGAGCAATATTCAATTCATCAAAACCCCGCAACAGTAACCTGTTGACAAAACCTTCCCTCGGTTACGAAGGGTAAATGTCACACAAAAAGGGAGGGATATCATTAGTCTAGATTGCATTGTGAGACAAGTGATGTTGAAGAAAATGCTTGATGAGAGGCTATGTGGCTAGACATTCTGAAAGAGTTGTGAAACTCTACAGCACCCAACTGAAACCGTTCCAGCTGGTTCAAAGTTCAATTTGCAGCTGTTTGACAGATTTACGTACACCAAGACAGTCAAAGCTGTATTCAGGAATAAATCTTATGGTGCAAGGCAGATTCTTCAGGAACTAATTTGATGAGACCTGGCCCAGAAACAACAAGATATAGCAAGCTGCACCTTTATTCCTCTGTGCCCACATATTGAATTATACACCTATCTAGACGTCAAACACTTTTTCCGCTGCCTCCGTACCTATTTGTTTAAACGGGAGTCCAATACACCCCCTTAAGGCCCCTTCTCCCAGATTCAACACACCCCATCCTCCTAGCCTCCTGCCCTCCCTCGACCACTTCATCTCCAACTGCCGTCGCGACATCAATTGCCTCAATCTCTCTGGCCCTCTCACTCACTTCAACCTCTCCCCCACGGAATGTGCAGCCCTCCACTCCAACTCCAACTTCACTAATAAACCAATGGGTTGTAGTGCTGGTGGTATGGCGTACTGACCTGTACATCACTGAGGCCAGATGCCAATTCTCCGACACCTCTTCTTACCATGCCCTCAATTATGACCTTACCCTGATCACCAAACCTTCATCTCCCAGACCATCAATAACCTCATCACCTCGGAGGTCTCCCATCCACAGCTCCCAACCTGATGGCTCCCTAACCCCGCACCTCCCATTTGTATCCCCTACCCAAAATTCACAAACCCGACAGCTCCCCGTTGACCAATTGTCTCTGCCTGCTCCTGCCTCACTGAACTCATCTTCTTCTGCCTCGGCTCAATTCTTTCCCCTTTGGTCCAGGAACACCTACCCCGCACCCCTCCCCACCCCTGCCCCGCCCCCCCCCCCCCCCCTCTCCCCGCGCGCCCACCCCCACCACCACACCTCCAAGATTTTCAATTCCTCAGCCCCAACACCTCATTGTCACCACGGACGCTCAGTCTATCTACACCTGTACCCACCGTGAGGATGGCCCAAAAGCCCTCCGTTTCTTCCTCTCCCACAGACCCAACACTCATTCGCTTGGGGGAACTCCATCCAAGGCCCCAAACTATCTTTCCAAATCTGGCAGTGTTTCTTCTAACCTGGTCTATTGCATCCATTGCTCCAGTTATTAGACAAGCGCAGACTCGGGGACTGATTTGTGGAGCATCTGTGCTCTGTACACTCCAATCAACACCACCTCCTGGTTGCCAGCCGGTTCAACATCCCCTCCCACTCCCTTGGCAACTCGTCCATCCTGGGCTGCATCCACTGTCAAAATGAGGCCACCTGCAAACTGGAGAAACAACACCTACTATTCCACCTCATACAGCCCAATGGCCTCAACGTAGAGTTCACCAGTTTCAAAATCTCCCCACCCCGGCCTCATCCTGTGTCCAGCCCTTCCTCTCATCCCCGCCTCGTTGGCCTAACACAACCTGTCCATCTTCTCCTCCCACCTATCTGCCCCCCACTTCCCACTGGTCAATCTCTACAACCCCCTGCCCGCATACACCTATCACCATCCCACCTACCTTCCCTCAGCCCCACCCACCCTCTATTTATTTCCGAGCTCACTTCCCTCTCCCCAGGCCTGAAATGCTTACTTTCCTGCTCCTCCAATGCTGTCTGACCTGCTGCGCTTCTCCAGTTCCAAATTTTATTGAAGCTTCAATAAGTTATTTGCCAGTTATTACAAACAGCAACTTTTCCACAGGAGGTTTCGCAAACATATGGAAAGCTTTTATCAGGAAAAAAAGCAGCTGATCTGCCTGGTAGCAGTCACAAAAAGCTAACAGTCAAGTATAGTAGGTAATAGGGAAAAATCAATGGAATTTTGCCTTCTGTGTAAAAAGAGAATACAGAAGTAGGGAGACTTTGCTAAAACAAAGCAAGGCACTAGTCAGACCATGAACAGTTTGGCTGCTTATCCAAGGACAGATATACTCGCCTTGTAGGCGGTCTAAGGAAGGTTCACCAGGTTGATACCAGATTTGGAGGGACTGTCTTTGAAGAGAGGTTCAGTAGCAGTTAAAAATAATGATGAGCAATTGAGACAATAAGTTTTTAGGGAACTTGACAAGTTAGATGCAGTGAGGTTGTTTCCTCTTATAGGAGAGTCTAAGACGACAGGGCAAATCTCAAAGTAAGGTGTCACTCTGTTAGGAAAGAGATCAGGAGGGTTTTCTCCCCCCCTCTCAGAGGTGGTAAATCTATATGTTTCTACAGCACAGGGCTGTTGATGCTGGGTTAAGTATATTCAAGGACAAGGCAGACAGATTTTTAGTCAGTAACGTCATCAGGAAAAGGTAGGAAAGTGGAGTTGAGAACTATTAGCATTGATCTCATTGAACAGTCGAGCAGACTTGATGGGCTGAATGGTCTACTTTTATTCCTACGCCTTATAACCAGAAGATATAGCATTAGGAGACCTTATAGTCTCTAAGGATGAGCTTTTCTGTGGGATTTCCTTCTGTGTAACTTGTACCTCAATTGATTCTAAATGGATTAATGCTGTATCCTCCAACCTGGCCTTCATTTTCCAATTTTCAATCCTCTCAAAGCCAAATCATATTGGGTACGCTTCCAACAAAGTCACCAGCTCACTGGTACCTCCTTTTAACAAGATAGTTATACACCACGTACTGTGTTCACACTTCTAGCCTTTGAGGAAACCAATGTATTAACAGTGGGTCAAGTAGCCCTTATTTTTCCAAGAATAATTTTCAGAATGCATTCAGGTCTTGAAACTGACAAGTTACCAGGTTGGTGTGTTATAAACTTCAGCCTGCAGCTCTGCTAGCTTCCAGCGGACAGCTGTCTTTTCAAAGAAGGAAAAATTTGCTTACATTTTTTAAGAAACTTAGAACATAATTGATTTTTTTCTTATTATATAATTGCACGTTACGACATAAATCCATCAAGTCAGAAGTCACACGACACCAGGTTGTAGTCCAACAGGTTTATTGTGTCATGTGACTTCTGACTTTGTCCATCCCACTCCAACATCAGCACCTCCACATCATAAATCCATTAGACAGGCTTACTCTGAATAGAACTGCTTTTGGAAGGAAAGGGGAATATTCCCAACTGTTCACACCCTACTCGAGAATAGGCAGGATTGCTAAATGTCCTTGCTTCAAGCTGCGTATAGGCCACCTGTACACAAGCACCAGGTATCACTCCAGGTTCTGCAAATTCTCACATGTTGCAAAGGACGGAACTGACCATTGGCCATCTCTCAGCAGCTTTTGACGAGGCTCCTCCAAAGCAGCTCCATGACGCAGGACAACGTGCTGCACAGAGCTGTTCCGGAAGAATGCACAGAGATGGAAGTCATCTGTGACTGGGGGTCCTTCAACTCTTTGAAGGTGATTTTTGGTCTGCATAATAGCTAGATAGCTGTTAGTGCAAAGTGTGGTCCTACACAGAGTGCTGCCGCTTGCCACATGCCTCAGGATGAAGTGCCGAGGGATACACTAAAGATTCTGGTAGCTTCTGCGGTAGCACCAGGTCACTGTCTAAATCCTTCAACTGCAATATGCTGAGGGGCTGGAAGTTTTCAATCCTACAGACTGTATGCTTGAGAAGGACTTACACTGAGGATCAAGAGAACGCAGCAAACTTTATTCCTATTGCAATGTCCATTGTTTAACATTTCAATTTGAAATTTGCTGCCTGCATGCTGTGTGCCTGACATAGTGTATATTGTAAATTTTAAGACTGTTACACTACATTGTGGCTCCCAAGTGTGGACATAGTGTACATAGGAGAGCTGAATTTTGTTGTCAATTCTGTTAATTTTTAAAATTGAAAACGACAGAAATTTGATTAACAAACATTGTGAGTAAATATAATATCGGGGGAAGAAAAGACTACGTACCCATGACTTTCTAATCCCATTCAGAGGGCAAGTGACTTCTCAGTGCAGCACTCAAACCGGATCTTCCACAGCAGGACAAGCAGAGAGCAGCTGCCCCACAACCAGGTGGAAGGAGGTTTCCAAATCCACACATTATCACACATGGATCAGGAATGCTGATATGACGCCACCACCGTTTTCTATAGATGCCTTAAGTTAAAATCTATTAAAACAGCTGACTCATATGACATGTAACCAAACTAATCAGAAAATGCTCAAAGTGAAACAAAACTGGGGGATTACTCAAACAATCCAGTTCACAGCAGGAAATGCTGGAGCAACCAAAAATCTTCAGTGTTTCACCTAACCATATGAATCCTCTTTTCAGATATCTGCAGTTAAGAAAATGGTTACAACAGTCTCCTACATAATTAGTTTAGTGTATTCTCCAAACCACTAAAGCTACAAACATACTTTCTAAATGGTGAGAGATTGCAGAGTCAGAGATGCAGAGGGAGCTGGGTGTCTGTGCAAAATTGCAATTAAGGTTAGTATGCAGGTACAGCAAGTAACTAAAAAAAGCAACAGAATGTTGTTTATTGCAAGGGGCATTGAATACAAAATTAGGGAGGTTGTGCTTTGTTTATAGATGGCACTGGTGAAACCACATCTGGAGTGTTGTGAACAGTATTGGTCATCTTGTTTAAGGATGAATGTAAATGCATTGGAGATAGTTCAAATTATTTCTTGACTAATAGCTAGAACAGGCAGGTCGTCTTATGCAGGAAATCCTGAAGAGGTTAGGCTTGTAACCGTTGGAAGAGGCAGCTTGGTTGAAACTTAAAATCCTGAGGGGTCTTGACAGGGTAAGGTGCAGGAGGAAAGTTTCCTCTTCTGAGAGAATCTACAATTGGGAGTTAGTTCATGTTTAAAAATAATGGCTCACCCATTAAGAAAACATTTTGCCTCATCTGTTTTCAGAGTGTCGAGTGTTTCTGGACCTTTACTCCTGCTGCAGGAAGAGAGTCCTTGAATATTTTTGAAGGCAGAGGTAGATGGTTTCTTAATATGCATGGGAATGAAAGGTTGTCAGAGGTAGGCAGGAACATGGATTTGATAACATGGCTGGCCTGGATCATAAGCTTACTGACTGGTGGAGCAAGTTCAAGAGGTCAGATGGTCTACTTCTCGTTCGTACGTTCGATAAAGTTGCTCAGGGTTAACTACACAAATCATAACTGCACGTAATTTTTTCAAAGTAGACACTAGAAATACGATGTTCAGAGATAATTTCTCAATTTTACATATTTTTAACAGGTCTTTCTAATAAAAATAGCTTAAATTCTACTGCACCGAAGCATAAAATTACAAATAGTGCATTTTGCCTTGCATACCAACCCTAACTTCATGGTACAGACCAGCAGATTAGAGTTTAACCTAGCCTTGAACAGTCGAACTTTTGTTTCAGTCACTTGTCCTTGATACTCTAGCATGTCAAAAATTTAGGAAGTGCCAATGACTCAATCAGTTTAACACCCAAAAATTAATTGGTTTGAAGTGAGAATGTCAAATGCTCATAAAATATCAATTAAATTTACTGCAGAGTCTCAGTTGTTCAGCTAGTCTTTCCAGCTATTAGAAAAACTTGTGACTGCTGGTGGATATGTATGAAGCTCTGAAGCCAAGTTGTTCATTTGCAGGAATTTCCATAGATGTAAATATTACACCAAGTCAAATCCCTCTTTTAAAATCAAAATATATGAGGATTTTGCTTCATAAACTCCTATCTTTCACATTACAGTTCGTCTATAGTTTGCTTGGGGAGGAATGCCAAGTCAGACAAAGGGAGGAGAGTGATGAAAGTCAAAATGCCTTTAAAAAGCATTGCCAATTTGTATGAGCAGAAATGCTTTTAAATGGTGCATGACAGGTCTAGGAAAAAGGATCCTGTAACAGTAAACACTGATGCACAGAACACCATGTAGCCTTGGGATACATTAAACATTTGTAAATAATTCCAAGCATTAAAATGTCAGAAACAAAATACCACTGTTTGTGGGACGTTAGTATGCTCACTAATATTAAAAGTCTCATTACACAAGTGTCATTAACCTTTAATTTGTTTGTCTTACATGCCACAACAATCATTCCTGATGAGTGACTCACCCAAGTACCATAGTTCAGGTTTACTCAAAACCAATACACAACACCAACCTGCATGGGAAGAAGCAAAGTTCAACTCATTCAAAACAAATCAAGAGTTCAAAGTAATTCAAAAGGCATAAGGTTCAAAAATATAAGACAAGAACTACACCGATCCACCATTACACTAACTTCAACCTGGTGCCACATAACCAGAAGGCCAAGAGCTTTAACGGCCACTAATTAAACATTGGCTATGTAAAAGAAGTTTGAGTTTTCCGCATGATCATCACAAAAAAGGATAAAATCTAGCTGTGAAGATGACCCTCAAATGTATTATTCCAAACTGCCAACACTTCAGGGCAACTTCAGTCCTGAAACAAATTACTTTAATCTATTTAAGTGGCTATTGAATTAATATGACATAAGAAAACAACACTGAATAAAACATTGATAAATCTAATTGTTGCACCATTTACAGCAAATCCAATGATTCCTCATCCGCAGAAACACTTCATACAAAAAATCTGTAAAAATACATTAGAAAACATTTCAACTTGAATATTACAGCACTGTGGTGTAATAAAATCAACTTGTTTCTATATAGCATGTCCCACTCAATGTCAATAATATTTACAATATACATTTCCAGCTAAGTATACAGCTTGACAGCAAAATGTTTCAGTTTGGAAATGTAGTGCAATGGAAACAAAAAACTTTTCTTTATATAACCATGTTCTATTCTGTGAGGACTCAAAATACAAGTTTACTGCTCCTGATCGTCACAATCTTTGATCTGCATATGGTTTCCAAGACACACAGCCTGAGGAGTGCCCAGTTTACAGCTCCTTGGTGCACCATACCTGAAAAGGTCTTGAAGGACAAACCAATCCCCAACTGCACCTCCTTAGCAGCTCCCCCGAACTTTAGTGTCCCCTCAGTATGTAGGTGGCTCACCGCCAGCTTCCAGCAGTAATTATTACTGATCTAACAAAGCACTAAAATAAAGTCCTGGATGAACCATAGGAATCCGGCTATATGTAATAAGCAGTGGAGGTCCATTGTTTACACTGGAAGATCACCAAGTTTCAGACAGACCAAAGAGTGTCTTGCATCATATTGATAGCTTAGTTAGTGTTTGCAGTTAGACAAACACCAATTGTACAAGGGCAATTTTAAGGTATCAACGGTTTGGAACTTAAGTGCACCATAACTCTTTCACAAACAAAACAGAAACTGGGAGAACTCAGGAGGTCTGGCTGCAGTGAAGAGAAAACACAGTAGACATTTTACATCCAGTAACCATTTTTCAGAAACCTTAACTATTTTCTCTTCACTGCTGAAGAAACTCAGCAGGCCTGGCAGCATCTGTGAAGAGAAAATAGTTGAAGTTTCTGAAAAATGGTTACTGGAGGTAAAATGTTCACTCTGTTTTCTCTTCACTGATGCTGGCAGACCTCCTGAGTTTCTCCAGCAATTTGTTTTTCTTTTGTTTCAGTTTGCCAGCATCTGTAGTTCTTTGTTTTATCTTGAATTTTAGTAATATTCACTGTGGAAAAAGTTAATAGCAGCAAGAAGCAGGAGGAGTCAAACATGACCAGTTTATTGTCTGCAGGAGAAAATAATTGAGATTTGGAATTGGATTGTACTGAATGTTCTACATTAGCCTTCTGACTGGCGAGGCACTCTCAATGACAGGAGTCACGTGGGTTGAGATGGTCTCAGGGTGAAGTCAGCTTGATTAAGGGTGCAAGAAGTTGCCTCTGAATTTCTGGGATTGAGACTAACTCGCATTTGTATAATGCCTCACATACAGAGAAACCATTCTTAGTTGCCGAACAAATAGCTATTAAAAACAAGAAGGGCACTGAACTGAAAAAGGATACTAGAAGAGGTCAAAAAACCCAACTGCAAATGACAAAAAAAAAAGTGTTTGAAAGATCAAACGCTAGGCAGCAGTATCCTGTGTGCAAAATCGAGACAGCTGATGACAATGTTTGGTGGCAGCAGAAAGGAAATTTGCACAAGCAAGGAAGAATTTACTTAGAGATAGGAAAAGTACTGGAAATTAAGATGAAATTACAAAATTTGAGGTGTCAGGGAAGCAGAAGGTAGTGCAGGTTGAGAAGGCAGATAATGAATGAGCAACATTTGTCATACAGTAGGATTTAGGCAGCAGGGCTTTAGCCACAAAGGGTGGGGAATGGGAGGCCAACTAGAACACAGAGGATATAAAATGAGACTTTCATCCATGCTGGAGCAGAAGTCTCACTTAGAACGTACCAAACAGAGCAGATCATTCCGTACAACAAGTCTGTGCCTACAGATCTGATCCACATGGGATTCCTCTCAACTAACTTCATGGAATTCCATCAGCAGCCCTTTCTATTCCTCCCTCACTCGTGTTTACTCGCAGTAAACAAACTGAGGGGTCAACACTTCACTGGGAATGCAGACAGAGCAAGCAAGAAGAGCTTGCAGACCAAAAAAAAGCTTCAAGAAAACATGAAAAGAAGCCACAGGATGGTGTGGGGTCAGGGCTAGGCACAGACAGAGACAATCAACTCGCTGCCCACTGGGATGAGTGGCATGGGCAACTAACTATGCAGTTGGCCTCAATAAAGAAGTTCACAAGCTCCTCAGATTTTGAGGGAGTGGAGGGGCTTTAAGTTTGCTTGGTACAGGAACAGAAACCAGGTATCTGTGCCACAGGGCAAGTTGCAGAAGTCTGGGCAGCTTTGATGCAGATCGGAGAAACTGCACTCAACATGGCTCATTCAGACTTGGTCTTAACAACTAAACCACACCTTCATTAGCAGTCATCTTATTTGTGCTTCTTGGCTCAAGAGATTGAAGTTAGAGAACGATAGAAACAGCAAGAGTGAGATATGTTTCACTGAGAACCAGTGGAGGGAAACAAGTGGTTGAGGAGATCAGCATCTACATAAGCAGTGTGGAACACCAGCTGGGAGTTGGAAAATGCTCCTAATGCACATTGGAAAGGATGAGACAGAATGTTGGATGAGATCAACTTGGCACTCAGTGACGCACCCAAACATTGAACTGCCTGCCAACTAAGTCTTTGCTTACACCCATAACTGGGTGTTAGATGAAGCAGAGAATGGACAGCACCTCTGCCACCATACCCCACGGCCTAGTCCACACTTGCAGCAAAATTGCTGATTAAAAAGCTCTTGTCGAACGTTGAAGTTGAACAAGATCCACAAGCTCAAGCTGCATATTTGCTGATTAGTCAACTCGAATTAAATTGGATTCTCATTCAGATTACAACTGCTAACAATCACGGATAAAGTGCACCTCGGCAACAGGTAACCAAAAACAAAATTAAACTTGAGCAAACAAACCATCAGCTTTATAATAGGCTGATTTTTAAAAAGGTGCCACCTCATTTGGTCTATTACAGAGTTTGTGCCACTAGAGATGCATGCAAATATACCAAATAATATTGAGATTGCAACACAGAAACATGGCATTCAACCCAACAAGTCCACGTCAACACTGACTCTCTAAACGAGTAAATCACTGTCACAATTACCCAGCTTATTTCTCCCACATTTTTCATACTCGCATCCAAATGTACACAGAAGCATACTCCATACACTCAACTCTGGACATAAATAATTCAGCTACCTTTTATTCCAACTCTCATTTGATGTTGTATTAATGGCCCTTTTCTCTTTCTTCAACAACTGAAAATAGATTTTTGTCTAATTTGTACTAGCTATTGATCATTTCAATACTTCCTTTTAAACAATACACCATAAGCTTCATTCCTGCAATGGTGAGACCCTCAGTTTTCTTTTATATCAGGTAATTTCACAAATTTCTGAAATTGAGGAGCTCTTTAAAAATCTAGCTCCTTGACTATCAGTTGTATCGTCAACTGACTGAACGCATTCCAATGAACACCAAAGGTTGTTACTGTACCAAATTTACCTGTACCCTCTCTAAACCTTTTCCGCTAGCAAAGAAGTCTGTAATGAGACATCACAGGTTAGCAAGAAGATTGTTTCGTCTGGTCGGCTGTTAAGATCAGGACAGCATGACCTGAACAAATGGGGGAGAAAATATACTCAACAGGAACTTTACAGCTACTGGACATGCATTTGATCAGTGAGAATGGTTATGATGAATTTTACCTGTCCACAAGGCAAATTAAATTATACAAGGAACATCTCAGCACAATGTACAGCAGCTCAAAAAGGTGTTACTTCAGCCAACCATTTGTAAATGTATAATGACTTTTGTAGTAGTAAAATGCTCAACATGCTTCACAGGAATGCTGTGCAACAAAATTGAACATCAAGCTGCAGGAGTTTATAGCAGATGTCCAAAAATTTGGTCAAAAAAAGAATGATGGAGTCAATTCTAAATTGAGTTGAGAGGCAAATGAAAGTTTGTGGCCTCAGTAGCTGAAAACACAGCCACCAATGGCAGACAGACAGAAGTATCTGGATTTCAGGGATCAGAATTAGTGGTGTGGAGGTATCTCAGAAGATTGTGGCGCTGAAAGAGACAGGGAGCAGTGCCATGGATGGATTTGAAAATAAGACTGAGAACGTAAAAAAAGAACAAACAAGGCAATGTTTAACCGGGAGCCAACGTAAGTTAGAAACTGATGTATGAATGGGACTTGGTGACACAGTATAAAATGGGTAGTAGAGTTTCAGATTACTTAACTTTACAGATAGTTGGATGTAGAAGGCCAGCCAGAAACACTTCAGAATAATCTAGTCAGGGGTTTCAAATAAAAGTACAAACAAGGGTTTTAGCAGCAGATAAACTGATGTAGGGATGGAGGTGACTGATGGTCGCAGGTGACAGTGATGAGGTCAAATATGACACCAGGGCTGCAAAGGGTGTGGTTCAGCCACAACTACCAGGGTGGGAGGGAATCAGGATGGGGTACAGGTTTCATGACAGAGGCTGAAGGTAATGGCTTTGGTCTTCCCAATTCTACTCCTGTGCATCCAGTGCTGGAGGTTGGGCAAACAGTCTAAAAGTTTCAACAGTAGAGAGGTCGAGAGGGTTGGTGGTGAGCTACGGCTGGATTTTGTCAATATGCGTGCGTGAGATGACATTGCCAAGAGGCAACGTGCAGCTGAGCAGGTGCCAAGGATAGAGTCTTGAGGGATAGAAATTAACAATGCAGGAATGGGAAGAGAAGCCGTCGTAGGCTCCAATGAATAAATCTTTGCTTATTTGCAATGTTATGAGAGAGGTGAACATTTAGACCATGATTGGGAAGGGGTGCAGCATAACATCATACCCCTCAATCATTTTCCAGTTAATAAAGCCTATTGTTAGAGGCCAAGTGGACTTTAGTAATCAGTCTCCAGATCCTGCACATTAGTCAGGATGCTGGCAGGACTTGCCTGCTGAGGTCATTTTCAAAGATAGAGTTAAAAACATGGGAGAGAGGGCACCTCCATCTTGCGAAGCCTTTTCGCACACTCGCCTGGAAAGACAGTTTTTGCAACTTCAATTCCAGATCTAATTACTTCACGGGATGTGGGCACTGACTAGCTCAGGTGTTGAGCTAAACTGGAGTGTTCCAGCAAACAACCATAGCCAGCCAAATGCTACTGTGTTATATGATTTTAAAGGCTAGCACGTGTCTTATGCAGTTCCTGACAACTCTAGGATCCATTTGACACTTCCTCAAATAATCCAATCAGCCTGATTCAAAGCAAAATCTGATAGATCATAAAATCAGAGAAAATGAGAACACAACAAAGAATTCCCACCTATAAATAGCCAACCTGGACAGAAAAAGGTATAAAATAGCCAGAAATAAAGTGCAAACTTAAAATAGCAACTTTTGGGGCTTAAAGGGTGGAAGGTAGTATGAAGCCACAGAAAGAGGCTAGATTTATGATTTATCTTTTTATATTAATTTTGTTCATTTACAAGGTGTGTGTGTGTTGATAGTTGGGGCAACATTTATTGCTCCTCCCAAACTGGCCTCGAGGGGGTAACGGCCAATCTTTGTTGAATCTCTGCAGTCCTCAAGGGTGTAGGGACACCTACGGTTCTGTTATATTGGGACTTGCAGCATTATGACCCAAGGACAGTGAAGGATTGGTGATCTCGTTCCAGTTAGGCAGGTGTGTGGGTTGGAGGAAATCTTACAAATGGTGCTGTCCCCCCAGATCTGCTATCCTCATCTTTGGGGTAGAAGCTAATGGTTCAGAAGATGCTGTTGAAAGAGTCTGGGAGAGTTGTTGTCGTGAAGCATTAACTTTACCTAAGCTTCATCTTGCCACCAGGCTACAAGAGAGGGCAGTCAAGAGAATATGCCACTTCTCACTTCCTGTGATGTTTGTCCCGTTTCATCAGCATATCAACCAGTCTTAACCCCGGATAGAGTCGTAAGCCTAGACACGTAAAGTCATCCTCTCCGACCTTGAGAAACCACAATGCAAGTGGGAGAAGAAAGAACACTCAAATACACGTTCATCAGACGATGACTCAATGCGTGAATAAATTCGGCAGCAGGAGCCAAAAGTGGTCCATGCTGTCACTGTAAAACGCATGGATGTTAAAGGTTTCAGTGAATCTGACCAAGAGTGCGCCATGAACTAAAGGGGAAATGACACATGGAGTAAGTATATTACCTGCTTGTATCCAGCTACGCGGAGAATGTATCAGCGTTCCAATTTAGAACGTGGCGCCAGATTTCACCTCAGCAGCGTTCCTTCCGCATTGAGCTACTCGCTTGCTGCCTACAAAAGAAACAAAAAAAAATGTTCAGCCAGACATTCACCGACTGATCAGAAACAGCTCCTCACAGAAGCACCGGGAACAAGCCATGCGCCATCGGGAGAGCTGATGAGCACTTAATGCGCAATGATATCGCATTATTATCCTTTTTTAAATCGGTCAACTTCACGTACATATTCATACACGTATTAAAAGTGAGACAGCAAGCTTAAAAGTCATTTTCTGCTCTAAATCGAGAGGCTCTGAGGCTCCCTAGGAGAAAGTCGTGGCCCCAAATAGCCCAGTGAAATAAATTTTCACCATGTTCGGTTCTTATAAAGTATAAGTAGAATAGGATAAGATATAATTCATGATAAATTCTCTCTCCTTCTCTAATGATATTAAAATTTTGATGACCGGATTTAACAAAATTCTCTCTCCTTCTCTAATGATATAAAAATACCGATGACCGGACTTACCACGTCTCTCCGCTCCACAAGCTGTTGGGTGACTGAATCCGGAACGGCAGCGTGTCAACGACCGACAGTAACCTCTGCCCTCCAGAGGGGGGAAACCCCGGAAACACGGGGCACACGTCATCTGATTCGATTCCCTGCAGCCAATCAAGGAGACCCTTCATGTTGGCTCCGCCTCGGCCATTGCTGGGACCCGCAGTCCCAGTTCTCTCGGCAATGCAGTTCAATGGGAAGGCAAAGGGAGAAAGATCCAGTGGTTGAATTTGGTTTGCAAATTTTTTTGTAAAAAAAAACATATCTTGGGTGAAACTCACTGAACAGAAATAAGCCCATTGTCTGTTTAAATACAATTTGCATTACACTGTAATTGGGGGTCAATTCGTGCTGTGCTTGTGTCAGCTCCCTCCAAGAGTGACTAAAACAGAAGTTGCTGGAAAAGCTCAGCAGATCTGGCAGCAGCTGTGAAGAAAAAAATCAGAGTTAACGTTTCGGGTCCAATGACCCTTCCTCAGAGCCTTCTAAAAGTAACTCGGCTGGTCCCACTTCTCCCCTTATCCTTTCCATGTAGCCCTTTTTTCCCCTGCTCTTTAAATGACAATGCAGTACTCATTTGAAGGCCTCAGTTCACCCTGTTCCACCACAATGTCAAACAACGCATTTCAAATCCTAACCATTCGCTGTGTAAAAAGGCACAAAACCAGTAATTATTGGAGAAACTCAGCAGGCCTGGCAGCATCTATGGGAAGAAAGCAGAGTTAACATTTGGAGTCTGGCGATGAAGGTGCCATGAAGGGTCGTAAGACCCTTTCTGCTTTCTTCCCACAGATGCTGCCAGACCTGCTGAGTTTCTTCAGCAATTTCTTCCATAGTTCTGTGTTTTATTACACCGTGTAAAAAGGAGTTTTCCTAATGTAGCCAATTTTTTTTCTGCTGTAACCTAGATTCTCTGATGTTCGATCGTTCCATCAATGAGAACGGTTCCTCCCTGGACATATGCTGTGTCCTGATCCCTCGTGATTCCGAACATGTCTATCAAATTGAACTTTGACCCTTTTGTTCTACAGCTGCTTAAATACTTCTCCATTTCCTCCACGGTAGCCCTTATTTTACAGAAACCAGAGATAGCAAAAACTGCCGATGCTGGAGTCAGAGATAACACAGCGTGAAGCTGGAGGAACACAACAGGCCAGGCAGCAGCAGAGGAGCAGAAAAGTTAACGTTTCGGATCGGAACTCAATTCTGTTCATATCTCTCACATGGTCACAGCACCTGTCACATAAACCCCTGGCAAATTGGTCTGTAGTCAGGGGGCGTAACCTTCAGGGCCGGGGCGACCTCTCAGCGACTAGGTACTGGCCTAAGACAGCACGATTTGGAAAAGTGGCAAAAAAATTTCCGATTTCGTTTAAAATGTAGGAACTGAAATTTTACGTTTTAAACACATCGGCCCCATTTTTGATCATAGGTCACGGAGAAATGAAACTTATATAATGGTGAGGTATTGCCGCGGGTTGACATTGTACCAAATGTAGCACCACCCGATCAAATTTCAAACCTCCTTAAATCTGAGGAAACAAGCGAAAAGGTCTCAGGGTGAGATAACAAGGTGTGGAGCTGGATGAACACAGCAGGCCAAGCAGGTCTCAGGGTAGTTGGGACTTTGGCGAGCTGCAGTGAGATTGGTGGGTTTCGAATTTCCTTTGAAGCGGGTGCGTTAATACAACAACTTCTTTTTATTTGTTTCAGATCTCCAGCACTTGCAGGCTCTTTGTTTCATTAGATAAACCTGATTGCAATGGGCGCGAGCGAGGATTTTGGGTCTTGTTTGATTTGATGTTAAAGGTTTTTTTTTTACAAAAGTTCTCGCATTATTCCCGTGAAGATAAACACTAGAGATTGAAGCTGCTGGTTGCTTTGGTGCATGCACACAGCAGAACTGTTTAGATTTCCCAGTGTGAGGGAGCGGGCAGCGTATTCGCATGTTAACCCGTTACACAAGCCCCACCCCGGCTTCCAGGCACTCACACACTTGTTGCCTTGCTGCTGGTTTTTAGTGAAATCAATTCTACCGTCTCTCCTGGAATAATGGGAGGGCGGGAACCCTGCTGAAGCTTTGCCTTAGGCAGTAATATTCCTGCACTCTCTGCGTTGTGTTCAGAGTTGGTAGAATATTTTGTGCAGTTCCGGGAATAGATAGCCTTGAGGGAGTAACGTAACCGCAGTGGGGTATTTTATGATAGTGAGAACCACAATACAAATTGTTCTTATTCCCTCCACACTACCTAGTCGCCAATGTTGTACTCATGTGTACAATTGCTGGGAAATAACAGGGCTGTAAATTTCCTTGAGACCAAAGTGGATCAGCTGTCTGCGGGACAAGGATTTGGATAGTCGACATGTACATAGTCCTGAATCTGATGGGCTTCTCCCCCAACAGAGAAATCGGGTATGGGGGTAGAAGAGAGTTAGTGGTTAGTTAACTGCCTACGCCTTATGTAGTGGGTGTGAAGGGTATGACTCAGAGCTGGTAACGGCTCAACGGAGACCAGCTTCCTGGACAGACGCAGGCTGTCATCATCCTCTGAGGCCGTTGCAAGCCACATGTGATCTAATATTCTCCTTTCATTTCCAGTACTGTCAATTTTTCAAGAGATGGGCCAAAGGAGAATTACACTTACAGTAGTAAGTTACTTCTAGCCCTAGCAGAAGCAGTGCCTGCTGAGAGCAGACTGTGAATTGACCTTCCATACAGCCCAAATGTGTTTTGGCATAAAACTCAATCCACAGGAGAACTATTGCCTTAACATTTGTGGTTAAGGTTGATTTGGGGATATATTATTTTGAAAAAAGAAAAGAAAACAAATCCAAATGTTAGGGATCTGAAATAAGAGGATTCAGCTGGCAACTGTGGCAACAATTGCGGTGAAGGGTCATGACCTGAAACATTAACTCTGTTACTCTCTCCACAGATGTTGCCAAACGTGCTGAGTGTTTGCACAATTTTCTGTTTCTCTTAGCTGTGGCTCAGTTGACGACATCCTTATGTCTGAATCACAGATTCAAGATTCACTTCAGGACTTAAGCATAAAAAAAGTGAGGCTGACATTTCAGTGTCAGAGCTGCTGTCATTTGGACGACAGGTGAATCTGAGGCCCTGCCTGCTCTCTAAAGTGGATAGAGTTGATCCCATGGCACTATTTTGAAGAGCTAGGGACTTAAACCTGGTATCCTGAGCAATTTTAATTTTTTTTAAAGTATAACAAGATTAGGTCCAGATTATATGAAAACACGCATATATAAAATTTTATAAAGTTGTTACACGGCAGAACGTATGACAGGAATACAACAATAACCTGTACGAAATATGGTATTACTTCTCTACAATAAAAAATTCCAACGTGCTTTGCAGGAATGTTATCAAACAAAATATGCAACACCAGCCCATGTAATGAATATTAGGCCAAAAGAAGCAGGCTTTAAGGAGTGTCTTGAAACAGGAAAAATAACTAGTGAGGCTAATGAAGGGAATCTTGAATTTGTAGCTTGGTAGATGAAAGCACAGATATCAATAGGCAGTGATTAAAAAAATCGGCGACATTAAAAAACCTCCTGGAGGATCTTTTTTATTCATTCACAGGATGAAGGCATTGTTGGCTAGGCAGCATTTATTGTCCATCCCTAATTGTCCAGAGGGCAGTTAAGAGTCAACCACATTGCTGTGGGTCTGGAGTCACATGTAGGCCAAACCAGGTAAGGATGGCAGTTTCCTTCCCTAAAGGGCATTAATGAGCCAGATGGGTTTTTCCCAACAATCGGCAATGGATTTATCTTCATTAAATTCTTACTTCCAGATATTTGTTGAATTCAAATTCCATCATCTGCCATGTCAGGCTTTGAACCAAGTTCTCCAGAACAGTATCTGGCTGTCTGGATTAATGGTCCAGCAAGAATACCACTGGGCCATTGCCTCCCCATGTATTTCTGCATTTGTTCTTGGGACATGGGCATCATTGGCATGCACCAATTTTTGTTGTCCAACCCCATTTGCCCTTGAGAATGTGCTGTTGTTCACTCCTTCTTGATGATTTCAATCTGTTTGAATAGGTTTTCACCATGGTTCGATATACTGCTTCTATGGCTCTTCTGTACAGCTTAGGTCATTGGGTGTCTACACATGCAATCTTAGAGGCTTCTCGCTTCCTATTACATTTCAGTGTTCTTGGTCTCTAGCATCTCTTGTTTATCCTTTTCCTGAGTAATGTTTCCTCCCTTTCTTGAGTACTGTAACACTGTATTTTGTATTTGCATATTTACAGGTTACGGAATACATTTGTCTCAATTGATGTCTAAGTCCTGGACTTTATATAATTCTCTCTAGCTTTTCTTCTACTCTACTCTGTTCTGCTCTTCTCGGCTCATAGCAGAGTAGCACTATCAGGTACATCATTATTTGCATATTGCATTTGACTGCATCTCCCTGGAAATTTTCTTTCTTATCTGGTTTACATAATTCCAGCAATTTGTTTTAAATTCTTTACATTATTGTCATCATTGACATCACTATCACCATCGCCCCTTCCCCTCAGGTTGAGATGATTTGGAACTCTAACTATATGACTGACTCTAATTCACTTGATTTTCACATACAATGGAGATTCTCTACTACTCCTGGAACTTCTGTACTATTCTGTATGGTATTTGATGTATTAGGGTTAGCTGTGCCGCACATCCTGTGATAATCATGCTCACTTCTTAGCTTGGGTAAGATCAGTGCCTTCCTGTGTCTCCTAACGTTCCTTCAGATGTACAAACGTAATTATCTCAAAAATCTTGTTCCTCTTTAGGCTTTTGCCTTGCTTTTTTGTCCCTTACACAGACTTTCTGACTAGTGTCAAAGTCAAAATGTTTTTGTCCTGAGTCACAAGTTACACCACTTACGTTGTTTCCATCAGTGGTCTTTTACCATCTCCTCGACCTTCTCATGGTCCTGACACATTATATTTGTCCTGAGACTACACTTTAACAATGACATTTCCATTTTCAAACTTCCCATGAGTAGTTCTGTTGGTGAATATTCACAGTCTATGGGTGTTGCTCTGCAACTGTGCAATGCTAACCACCAATCCTCATTCTTGGACATTAGCAACCTCGCAGTTTTGACCAACCTCTCTGCTTCTCCATTCGACTGAGGATGAAGTGGAGACCAGGTCTGATGCTTGCCTCTGTAATGAACTTCCAGAATTCTCATTCACAATTGAGCTCCATTATCCTAAACTATTTCCACAGGGCAACTATGTGCTGCAACTATGTCCCTTTCTGTGCTCAAATTATGGAGTCCACTGTAATAATACAATTCACCTTGAAAATTTGTTTCCTAGACTTAAGTATGTCTTTCCTTTGAAGTCTAATAAATTTGTTGCTAGCCTCTCGCAAGGCCTTTCCAGATGTTTTGAAAATATTGATGGCTTTGTTGATACCTGACTGTGGATAGTACACATCTGACACAAGAGGAAAATTTCTATTACCCACCACATGCCTGGCCACTAAAGTGACTGCTGAGCTCTACCCTCCATTTTATGATTCCAAAGTGTCCACCATGAAGTTGTTTCAGGATTTCTTGCCTCATCAACATCATTATTAGTGATCAAACACCAAATTGGCCTTTTACAACTGTTAAATGTTGCTCTGTTCATGATACCTCTTCAAACTTTGATCTGCTTGACCCTTCCACCACCCTTCTGACAGAGTTGTCTCACCTTGATAGATATTTTGATTGTGGGCTTATTTTTCTATTAACATCTAACACCTTGAAAGGTGGCACACGGCAGTGGGAGTTGTCCAATTACAGACCAGATACGGTTCAGATGTACAGCAAATGTCTGCTGTTCATGTGTGGCCTGCCAGCAGGAAAATGAAACAGGCTCAAGGGTTTGATTTGATTCATTGTTGTCATGTGTACCTAAGTACAGTGAAAGGTTTTGTTTTGCTAGCAGTCCAGGCAGATCGTAACATACAAGGACATACAGATCATAGAGTGTTTAGGCAGCGCATACATTTATGGCTGCACAGGAGGTGCATAAAAGCAAGATCAACATTAGGTTTGAAATTGGAGAGGTCCATTCAGCAGTCTAATAACAGCAGGGAAGAAGCTGTTCTTGAACCCATTGGTACCTGTGTTTAAGCTTCTGTATCTTCTGCCTGACAGAAAATTTTGGAACAGATTGTTATTGGGACGGGAGGGATTTTTGATGATGTTGGTAGCCTTTCTGCGGCGACAAGAAGTGTAGATGGAGTCAATGGATGGGAGGTTGGCTTAAATGATGGATTCGGCTGTGTACACAACACTCTGCGGTTTCTTAGGGTCCTGGGCAGAGTAGCTGCCATACCAAGCCATTATTGACCCAGATAGAATGCTTTCTATGATGCATCTGTAAACGTTGGTGTGGGTCCTTATGGACATGCCAAATTTCCTAAGCCTCCCTGAGGAAGAAGAGGTGTTTTTGTGCCTTATTGACTGTCACATCTATATCGGAGGTCCAGAACAGAGTGTTGGTTATGTTCACTCCTAGGAACATGATGCTGCCGATCCTCTCCACCTCAGCTCCATTGATATAGATTAGGGCGTGTCCTCCTCCTTTCTCCTTGAAGTCAATGATCAGTTCTTTTGTTCTGCTGACATTGAGAGAGAGATCGTTATCATTACATCACAACACCAAGCACTCTATCTCCTTCCCATTTACTGACTCATCATTGCAGGCTGAATGGCCTACACTTGTTCCTGTGTTCACAGTATGAAGTGATGGGGAGGTAGTAGCGTAGTGGTAATGTCACTGGACTGTTAATCCAGCAACCCCAGGTAAATATCTTGGGGATGGGGGTTCAAATCTAACTATTATTAGAATATGAAATTTGAATTTGATAAAACTCTGAAATGTGGTGGCTCTATAATGACTACTGATTGTTGTAAAAAACAACATCCAGTTCACTAACACCCTTATAGATGAAAATCAGCCATCCTTACCTGATGTGACTGAAGACCCACAGCAAAGTGATTTACCTTTTAACTGTTCATTGGGCAATTAGGCACAGGTGATAACTGCTGGCCTAGCTAGCAATGCTCCCATCTCATGAGTTGATATTTTCAAAATTCATTTTTACACACCTTGTCTACTTTGTCAGCCCAAGTTTTTCAAGCTTCATCTTAGTAGTTGTTAGTGCACTGGTAACTGCAATAGAATATGATTCCAACTGTTCAATAAGGATTAAGTCTTACTTTTCTGCCTGATCCACTGTTGTCCTGGATAGCATGTCAGCTCTAATCTGTGCTTTGCCTGGGACATTGACTATGACATAGCCATATCACATTACTCTGAGTCTGAATCTGTATTCACGGTGGCATTTTTGCCATTTCCTTTGATCCCAGTAACGTAGATAGTGGCTTATTGTCTGTTTCAACTAAGAAGAATTTTAGCACAATTTTAAAGTGAAAGGCAGGAGCTTTAGAGGGGGTTTGAGGTAAACCATTTTCACTAGATCATTGTAAGGGTGTGGAATGAACTGCTAAGGAGGGAGTTGTCGTGGGAAACCTCACAACCTTTAAAACTTGCATGAGCAGTTGAAGTATCATAACATTCAAGGCTATGGGCCCAGTGCAGGAGAGCGGGACTCATGCATGTACTAGTATGTTGCTGGTACAGACCGGATGGGCCAAAAGACCTCTTTTGTACTGTATGATTCTATGAATTCAATCCTATGAAATAATCTGCAAACTCCTTACATCCAATGTAACTATCAATGCCACATTTTCAGCTGCAGCATATCTCTGTTCAGTTTCTGACAAAGCTGTTCATGCAAAATATACTGACTTCCTGGTCCCATCATTCTCCATGTGAATAAGAACTGTACCAAGTCCAGTGGACTATATATCTTAATAATAATGATAAATAAGCCTGGGTTATGGTGAGCTGGTAAGCCTGAGGAAATGAGCTTTTCCTTAATCTTGTGAAAGGCTATGATCTGTCCATGCCTTCAGTACTATTGTCGGTCTTTCTTTGAAAGCTTCCTGATGGGTTGAATGAGACTGGGTAATTTAGGAAAGTTCCCACTTGTTTCACCATTCCTAAGAAAAGCTGTACATCGACTATAACCCTCGGTTGTGGAAATTCACTGAGAGGTTTCAGTTTTGTGAGATTCATGGTGTTGCCATGCTCCTGTACGATGAGGCCCAATCTGTGATTTTTGTCTTTGAGAATTGACATTTCTGATTGAGTGCAAGACCTGCAATTTGGAATGCTATTAAAACTACACTGAACTCATTTTTTTTGACCATGTGCTAGAATATTGCCCGTGTGACAAATGGACCTGAATTTTCCTTCAAGACATTAACATTGTTCTCTGGAAGATTTCTGGTGTATGAAATTCAGAAAGGTAAATGATTGAAATATAATTGTGTAATTTGCCTGATGGACATAGTCAGCAACGTTGACTCGTAGGGCCATCTGCCAAAGTCTGCTGTTTGCATCTAATTTGGTAAAGGATTTGATTCTGGCCAATATAGCCAAACTGTCTGTGGTTGATGAATTTGGATTATCATCTCTTTGAACCCCTTTGTTCAGTTGAGTGAGATCCATGCACAATCTTAGTTTGTATTTGGAAACTGTTAACAGTCCTGAATACTATTGTGTCAAGTCTGTCACTTGTGAAATGACCCCGCTTTTTAAACATACTATCTAACTGAGTCTTGTTTTATAGTGGGCGAAGTACATTTCGGCAGATGGGTTTAACATCTTCTTACTGAATGAAATGATTCTTCTGCTTCAATTTGCTTAAGTCTCTGAATAACCTTGGTAATTTTTGGCCAAAGTTTCTTCCACTTTTCTCTTGGAGTACTGTATTCTCTCTCCAGGTGACCTTGCTGAATACATACATTTCTATGTCATATTGAAATATGCTGATTCTTCAAATATGTAGAGCATCTCACTGATGTCTTGCCTTATATGACTGAGTTTGGTGGTGAATTACCACGCTCCTGAGGATCTAATATCCCTGGCCCTTGCAGGTTGAGCGTGTGTTGATTTTAACCATAGTAAGCAGTCAGACATTATTGAAATAGATATTATTGATTAAACATGTATCAAGTTTAAAATCTATTTCAAACCCTTATGCTTTTAAGATGATAAGCAAAAATCTGCTGACTGTTTTTAATCACACCTAGGAAAATTGCCTTACTTTGTTGATTTTCATCCTTAGACCTTACTTTCTCAGACTTTTTCTTTTCCAAGTTACTTTCCTTTCCTCAGTTTCCCTCATGATGTAGGTGCTGCTGCTCTGCAAAATGCTCTACTGTCCAGTATTGATAGTAATCTGCACCCCCTGCTGGGCATTCATTACACTTGTGCCGTTGCCTTGAGCCACACCTTAAGACCAGCCTATTATCGATAGTAATGCTGTTTTCTGTTCTTTTGGCATTTTGGTGGACTTGTGGAAGGGTGACAGCACAATCAGCATACATAAATGTACTGACCACGTGTCTCTGTTCCTTTGTGTGTAACCCTGATACAGTCCAGTTCCTCTGGAACTGCTGCTTCCAGAGCTCCCATTTCTGACCTCAATGTGGGCCCTCAGCATTTTCAAATTGCTGTGACACTGGAAATATCTCAACTGGAGCAGCTTCCATGATCTGGTTAAAGTACAGTATTTGAATTGTCTCAAGTTCATCTGATTATCTGTGTTTGCTCAGTGGAGTATTCTTGTTCTGCTGTTTTGTCTTTGAAGTTCTCTGAGATTCTGTTCTACCCTTCAGAGTCTTCCTTCTTTGTTCTTCATCTCGTAATCTGACTTCAATCTGTCTATTTTGAAGCCTACCATGCTTTAATATGTTTTCGCCATGCTTTGATACGCTGCTTCCATGGGTGCATACATACTTCTGTATATCCCTGGACATTGGGTATCTACACAAACATTCTGAGTGGATGCTCCCTTTAAACTTGTTTACTACTGTTCTTACTTGCTTGCATCTCTAGTTCATCCTTATCCTGAGTAAGGCTCTCCAACTCTCTTCAGTACTCCAATGTTCTTTATCCAAATTACTATGTTTACAGTTACTGAATGTGTAGTCTCTCAATATGCCTTGCACTTTACATGCTTTCCTCTGCTGCTCTCTTCTGCTCTGCTAAAGCCACAGTAGCATTATCACTTATGTCATTATTATCTGCATATTCTACTATAGTCCAAGAAGTGTAGGTACACCCATCCTGACATTAGGAAGGAGTCCAGGATTTTGGCCCAGCAACAGGAAACATTGTTGTAGTTCCAAGTCAGGAAGGAAGAAAAGGAACTTGCAGGCAACGGTTACAAAATGACAAAAGTCCTCAATAAGGGAAAACACTAAGGATTTGAAAATACGTGAGTTAATCAAGGCCAGTTGACTTGGATTTGATGGAATAGTTTTGAAAAGGCAAAATAGGAAACAGAAATACATTTTAAATAAGAAGGTTTTAAGTGGCTAGAGGAGCAGAACAATTCTAGTGTGCAGATGCACAACAACAAACTGTTATGCAATAAAAAGCAAACAGAGTCCTTCATTTTGTATACAATACAAAAGAACAAAGAAATAATATTGAGCTTATACAAAACCTTATTTACAACACAGTTGGAATATTTTGTACAGTTTGCTTTCCTTAATATAGGAAAGAAATTAATGCAATGGGAAAGGTACAACATAGGTTCGGATTTGAGGGGTTTCAGTTTTGCAGAGTATTGGGAAGTGAGGCTGTACCAATGGGAGCTGAGAAAACTGAATGTAACTTAATGGTGATTTAACAAATTATAAACCATAATGCTTTTTTAGTATGCTATGGATTTTTAGGCTGTTCTATGAAAACCATAATGAGAGATATCAAATTAAAGTTTCGCAGGGAAAGAAATAAAGGTTTATGTATACATCCACACACGTATACAGCAAGTGTTATTAGATTCAGACTTCAGGGTTTAGAGCACAGAAAGTAGCCAATCTATCCATTGTAACTGTGCCAATCTTTCAAGAGACCAAACCAAAATAATTTCACTGCCTTCCTTTCTCCTGACAGCTCTGTATCTGTCCCTGCCTCAAATATTTATTTATTTCTCCCTTAAAGGTTGCAAAGATCTCAACATGAACCATGTCTTGTGATGCCGTGTTCTATTGTACAACCAGACTGGGTGTAAAACTATTGAGCTTAACCCCTTTCCTTATTCATTTATAGACTCTTGTCACTAATTCTGTGACCGGCAGATAAAGGGACTGGCCCAACAATGCAAAATGAGTTTGTACAAGATTGTTTTCTCTCTGCTCCTGTATTTATTGACTTGCAAAATACTGCCAAATTTTAAAATTTCAAATCAAGTGAAAATAATAAAGAAACAAGTCTCTAAGAATTTGAACTTTTGTTCTGTGAACTTCAGTGGAAAGAACATCAGCCACTGATTTATTACAGGCCTGTTTCATGCTGCTTGTATAAACCAATCTCACCTCTGTAGTCTTTTTCTATCTGTTGAATCACAATCCTTCATAATTGTATGAAATTCTGTTGATTCTCTTTGACCTCCTCTCCTTCAGCAGAAGTAATCTCAGTATTTCTAGAGATAGTAGGAACTGCCAATGCTGGAGAATCTGAGACAACAAGGTGTAAAGCTGGATGAACACAGCAGGCCAAGCAGCATCAGAGGAGCAGGAAAGCTCACGTTTTGGGTCTAGACCCTTCTTCAGAAAAAAAAATGACAAAATGACAAAAATCCTCAATAAGGGAAAACAGTAAGGATTTGAAAAAACGTGAGTTAATCAGGGCCAAATGACTTGAATTTGATGGAATAGTTTTAAAAATGAAAAATAGGCAAGATTTTTGTCATTTTGTCAATTTTTTTTTTTAAGAAGGGTCTAGACCCGAAACGTCAGCTTTCCTGCTCCTCTGATGCTGCTGGGCCTGCTGTGTTCATCCAGCTCTACACGTTGTTGTCTCAGTATTTCTAGTTTCTTTTTACCTTATGGGATGAGGGCGTTGGTAGCCAGGCCCATCCCTAATTTTCCAGAGGGCAGTTAAGAGTCAACCACATTTCCGTGGGTTTGGAGTCACATGTAGGCCAGACCAGGTAAGGATGGCAGTTTCCTTCCTTAAAGAACATGAGTGAACCAACTGGGGTTTTCTGACAATCGACAATGGATTCATAGTTATCATTAGATGCTTTAACTCCAGATATTTATTGAATTCAAATTCCACCATCTGCCATGGCAGGATTCAAACCCGGGTTCCCAGAACATTTTCTGGGTCTCTGAATTAACAGTCCAGCGAAAATACCACTAGGCCATCACCTTCCCTATGCTCATAACCATAGTTTCCCCCTTTATTGGCATCATACAGGTGAATCTACACAGTATCTTATCTGTGGAAGGGTCACTGGACCCGAAACGTTAACTCTGTTTTCTCCTTCACAGATGCTGCCAGACCTGCTGAGCTTTTCCAGCAACTTTGTTTTTGTTCTGGCCTTGATGGTGTTAGTGCAGCACTGTGGGTGGCATGGTGAAGCTGAAGGGCAGGGGCTCAGGGTGTCGTGTTGGGAGATAATGACATAAAAGGAAGAGTTGACTGGTATGAGTAGAAATTCAGAACTGATGGGGCTGACTGGAAGTACAACGACGGACCATGGAGGTTTAGGGAGGCCCCCTTGATTACCAGGCTGAGTCTGTGATTCACTTTGCCGAACATGACCTGAGTTGCCTTCTATATGCTGCTGAATTATAAATGCCCAATGGCTGTGACCACACCCAGACTGGGTGAGTTAAAAAATTCGTTCTGATTGAGCCCATGAAGTTTACTGATGAACAATGTGAGGCACTTCAAGGGACAATTCAATTAATCAAGTTTTTACACAGTACAGGTTTAAGACATCTTTGGTCATAGAATTCTGTATGTGAGATGCATGCAATGTCCAACTCTCTGGGGTGCAAATCCTTGTTGCAAGCAATCATGAGTACGTCATTGATCATTGTCATCTCTGTGAAGCAGAAGGAATCACAGGTGACTCTAAAAGTCTTACTTGTGGGTCACAATTCACAAAGTCAAAAATCTTTCAGACGGCACTTCCTTTCACCTGTAAGAATTCACCAACATGCTGTTACATGCAATGCTGCCTTTTATGGGTATTGTGGCTGTTGGATGGAGCATATCAGTAATCGACCCACAAATGTACCAAGGATGTTGCCAGTGCATTTTAAGCCGGATCGCACCATTTCATGTTGTTTTCCCATGACAAGGTCAGTGCTGCAGCTCAGGCAGTAGGCTTTGGCAACATAACTGGCTTCCCCCAGATGCAGAGCACTATAAACTCTATATATGTTTTATTGGGGGCGTCTTATCCTGACGCAGCAGATTTCACCAACAGGAAAGAATTCCATTGTATCAATGTACAAGTCATCTGTAATCATTGATACCATATCTTAGAAGTCTACGCCAGGTACCCTGGAAGCTACCATGATGCCTATATCCTTGTGATCTCTCAGGTTTCTGCTTCATTACAAGATGCCTTACAAGGATGGTTACAAGGAGACAAGGCTACCTTCTGCAAGCATGGCTGATGATGTTTATGTTCCCCCCCCCGCCCACACACAAACTGAAGCTGAGTGTGGATACATTGCAATCTATTCTTCCACCAGGACTATTGTGAAGCAAAGGATAGGCCTTATGCAGAGGAAGTTCTGATATTTAGATCAGTCTGGCGTAGCTTTACAGTTCAGTCCAAACAGAGTATGCTGTATAATCCTAGCATACTGTGCCCAACCTAACTAGAGCAGGCCAAGAGCAGATGTGATGGACAATGAAGAGATGGGAGGGCGCCAGCAATGTTTTGAGGAAGAAAATGAGGACATTTGGAAGAGGAACATCATCTTCAACATGACTGAACAGTGCAAGGGGACAACAAGCCAGAAAGGATTTAATTGGCATCCAATTGCACTAGATGTGAGCTGGGTGCAGTAACCATTTATTGACAGTAAACTTGTTGTTGCTTGAAAAGCCAGCAGTCACTGTTTGTTTCCAAAAACAAATACAGTTCGTTTGTTTGTTTCTTCTTTTCTTTTGCTGCTGGTCAACAAAGCTTAACGTTTTCAACTGTTTGAAGACTTTCCAACATGTGATGCTGCCAGATTGAATGATAAGAGGATATTAAGCTATGCAGGGCATTAGGGAAAGTGTAGTACTCCCTTCGAATTCTCAGATGGTTTGGCATTAAAGATATGTAGCCTACGCAGCTTGATTCTTGCAGCTGCAGTTAAAATGACAAAAATTATAAAATCTAAAATGTGTGAGTTTTTATTTATAACAAAGTGTCACCTATATGCCTCAGAAACTTTTCTTTTTCACTTTCTTTCCACTACATGTAGTGTAAAGGGAAGTTCTTGACTAACAGCACTTCACCTGAATTTAAATATTCTGCCAATGCTGAGAATCCTGGGAGATCCTGACAATAGCAAGCACAGGCACTGTTGCACAGTCCATGATCGTTTGGATGGGATGCCTTGGAGTGTACTGCATACATAATTAGGCAAACAGTGGGGAATTTCATGAGTTAGCTTACTACAACTCACAAAGAGAAACCTTAATGAAACTTCCCAAAATTGACAGCCAATCTTTGGGAAACTTCAGCCCATCATTTCTATTATATACATCACTGTACCTGTGACCTAACCAACATTTTGCATGGATTGATCTTTGTTTCTTTAAACTGATGCTGAGCTGCGGCTCATTTGGTCGCACGGTAAGTTACCAGGTTCCTGTTTAATTTCCATTCCAGGACTTGACCACAAAAATCAAGCTAACACTAACACGCTACTGATAGAATTCTGCATTGTCAAATGTGCTGTATTTCTAGTGAAATATTAAACTGAAGTTCTACGTACCATCTTAGGTGAATGTGAAATGGTCAGAGCATGCACCACCGAACCAGTCCATGCCTATATGCACCATAACTCAGGCAACAGTCAGACTTGGGTTGATAACTGGCAAATCACAATTACACTTTACAAGTGACTGGCATTCAATATCTCCAACAAGAAAGCATCTAACCATCTCCAGTTGACATCCAATGGATTACGATCACTAAGTCCCCCATTATCAACATCTTACTATTGACTAAAACCTGAACTGAACCAACCTTATAAATACTGAGGCTATAAGAGCAGATTAGAGGCTAGGAATTCTATGGTGAGTAGTTCACCTCCAGTCTTTCCAGGGCCTGTCAACTATCACAAGGCGCATGTTAGGAATGTTTTAGAATACTCTCTACGTAGACCATAAGAGAGAAGAACAGAATTAAGTTATTCTGCCTATCAGGTCTGTTCCACTATTTGATTACAGCTAATATGTTTCTCAATCCCAATCTCCTGCCTTCTCCCCATAACCTTTGATCTGCTTACTAATCAAGACCATATCTATCTCTGTCTTAAATACACTCAGTGAGTTAACCTCCACAGCCTTCTGTGGCAATGATTTCAACAGATTCACAACCCTCTGGCTTAAGGAGTTCCCTGTCATCTCAGTTCTAAAGGGTCATCTCTTCAATTTGAGGCTGTGCCTTGGGGCCATAGTCTCCCAGTAGTAGAAACATCTTCTCCATGTCGACTCTATCCAGGTCTCTCAGTATTTGATAAATTTCAATGAGATTCCCCCCACCGACCACGATCCTTTTAAATTCCATCCAGTACAGATGAGAATCGGCAAACACACCTCATATGTCAAGCCCTTCAACCCCAGAATCATTCTTATAAATCTCCTTTGGACCCTCTCCAAGGTTAGAAAATCCTTTCTTAGATACGTGGCCGAAAACTACACACACTATTTCAAATGCAGTCTGACCAGAGCCTCATACAGCCTCAGCAGTACGTCTCTGCTTTTGTATTCTAGCCCTCTCAAAATGAATGCTAATATTGCATTTGTCTTCCTAACTGCTAACTGAATCTGCATGTTAACCTTAAGAAAATCCTGACCTAGGAAAACTGAAAGAACTGTGGATGCTGTAAATCAGGAACAAAAAAAAAGTTGCTGGAAAAGCTCAGCAGGTCTGGCGGCATCTGTGAAGAAAAAAATCAGAGTTATGTTTTGGGTCCAGTGACCCTTCCTCAGAACTGATGGTAGCTAGGAAAGTGTTGATTTATATGTAGAAAATAGTGATGGAGAATGGGTAGGGAGTAAATGATAGGTGGGGATAGAGCCCAAAGAGAGAGAAGAGCAGTTGGATAGACAAAGGAGTTGATGATGATCTGGCTAGAAGGGTGAATAGTTGTTAATGGGGACTGTTAATAACTAACAATATATAGTGCGTAATAGCAGACTATGTGATAACAAGGCCTGGTGTGTGGGGTAGGGAACTAGGACATGGGAGAGTTTAGGCCCTAAAATTATTGGACTCGATATTGAGTCCGGAGGGCTGCAGGGTCCCCACGTGGAAAATGAGGTGTTGTTCTTCCAGCTTGTGCTGAGCTTTGCTGGAAAACTGCAGCAAGCCAGAGTCGGAGATGTTGGCCAGGGAACAGGGTGGTGCATTAACTGGAAGGCAACTGGAAGCTCAAGGTCTTTTGCAGGCAGAACATAGGTGTTCTGGGAAGCAGTCACCCAGTCTACACTTCGTTTCTGGGAAGTGCAGATGAAGCGTTACTTCGCCAGGAAGTTAGGTTTGGGCCCTTGGATACTGGGGAGTGAGGAGGTAAATGGGTAGGTGTTACACCTTCACTGGTTGCAGGGGAAGGTGCTGTGGGGCTGGGAGGGGAATGTCGGGGGTGAAGGAAAAGTGGATGGGGTGTCCCGGAGGGAACGATCTCTGTGGAAGGTGGACAAAGCAGGGGAGGGAAATATGTGTCTGGTGGTGGCATCTTACTAGAGATGGCGTCTGATGATCTTCTGGGTGTGGATGCTGGTGGGATGGTAGGTAAAGGCAAGAGGAACCCATCGCTGTTGCAGGATGGAAGAGAAGGATGAGGGCGGAAGTGCAGGAAATGAGTCTGACCCGGTTGAGAGCCCTGTCGACAATAGTGCTGGGGAAGCCTTGGTTAAGGAAGAAGGGCATTTTGGAGGCTCCTTTGTTGAAATTGGCCTCATCAAAACATATGCGACAGAGACAGAGGAACTGAGAGAATGGAATGGAGACTTCCTTCACTCCCAACACTCCCCAACAGCCCTACAGCACCTTCCCCTATAACCGGTGAAGGTGTAACACCTGCCCATTTACCTCCTCCTTCCCCAGTATCCAAGGCCCCAAACATACCTTCCAGGTGAAGCGACCTGGTCTTCCCAAATCTATTTGATTGCATTCACTGCTCACAATGTGGTTATCTCTACACTGGGAAAACAAAGTGTAGACTGGGTGACTGCTTCGCACAGTATCTACGTTCTGCCTGCAAAAAACACCCTGAGCTACCTGTTGCCTGCCACTTTAACACACCACCCTGTTCTCTGACCAACATCTCTGCCTCAGGCTTGCTGCAATGTTCCAGCGAAGCTCAGCACAGGCTGGAGGAACAACACCTCATTTTCCACTTGGAGACCCCGTAGCCCTCAGACTCAATATTGAGTTCAATAATTTTAGGGCCTAAACTCTCCCATGTCCTATTTCCCTACCTCACACACCAGGCCTTGTTATCACATAGTCTGCTGTTACATACTATCTATTGTTAGTCATTAACAGTCCCCATTAACAACTATTCACCCTCCTAGCCAGATCGTTATCAACTCCTTTGACCGTCCAACTGCTCTTCTCTCTCTTTGGGCTCTATCCCCACCTATTGTTTACTCCCTACCCTTCCCCTTCACTATTTTCTGCATATAAACCAACATTTTCCAAGCTACCATCAGTTCTGAGGAAGGGTCACTGGACCCAAAACATTAATTCTGACTTTTTCTTCACGGATGCTGCCAGTCCTGCTGAGCTTTTCCAGCAACTTCTGTTTTTGTTATTGAATGAGGACTGATTTGTGCTTTAGATTTCCAAAGCTTTTCCCCATTAAAATAAATGTCTATGCCTCTATGCTTTGTACTAAAGTGCATAGCCTCACACTTCCCCACATTATATTCCATCTACTACTTCTTTGCCCACTCTCCTCACCTGTCCAAGTCCAAGTGGCCTCTGTGTTTCCTCAACACTACCCATCCCTCTGCCTATTTTTGTGTCATCTGAAAACTTAACAACAATGTTTGTCCTTGTCATTAATGTATAACGTGAATAGTTGTGGTCTCAACAGTGACCTCTGCAGAACTCTACCAGTCACTGGCTGCCATCCCAAAAAAGACCCCTTTATCTCCACTCTTGGCCTTCTGCAAGTCAGCCAATCCTCTATCCATACTATTACCTTGCTCCTAACACCTGGGGCTCTTATTTAGCAGTCTTCTGTGCGGCACCTTGTCAAAAGCCTTCTGGAAGTCCAAATAGATCACAACCACTGGCTCTCCTTTGTCTAACTTGTTCTTTACCTGCTCAAAGAATTCTAACAGATTTGTCAGGCATGACCTCCCATTCACTCAACCTGGATGGTTTAGTATCAACAACACTCAATAAGTTTGACATCATTGTGGACAAACCAGCCCACTTGTTTGGTACCCCTCCACCACATTCAGTGTTCACTCCTTTTCACCGACATGACACAGTGTGCACCATCTACAAGATGTACTGCAGCAATTTACGCAAAACTCTTTAGATAGCTCCTTTCAAATCTGTGACCGCTACCATCAAGAAGGATAAGGATAGCAGATGCATGGGAATGCCATCACTGTATGCCACACTGTCTTGAACTATATTGCTGTTTGTTCACCATTGCTGAGACAAAATCCTGGAACTGCTTTCAAAACAGCATTTTGGTTGCACCTACGCCACATGAACTGCAGCTATTTAAGAAGCTGGCTGCACAGTACCTTCTCAAGGGCAATAGGGAAAGGCAATAATTACTCACCTAGATAGTCATACCCATACCCCATGAATAAATGTTAAAAGAAACCTATCTGAAGGAGGGCAGGGCAGTTATCACTATTGTCACCCCTAATAATTTCTCCTCAATCAAAATCACAAAAACAGATTAGCTATTTGTATCACATTGCTGTTTATGACAGTTTTCTGTGCAAAAATTGGCTGCCACATGTCCTATATTACTCTTAACTACTATGAAGGTTCATAATATGCTATTAGAAAACTTGGGTTCTACAGTGGAGGAAAAATTAAGGTTTATTTTTCAGTTCTACGCGAATTAAGCAAATGTGCCAGAGGGTTTGGAACCGGAGCAGTAGGTCAGCATGTGGAAGGTGAGGTTAAGGCAAGTAAGTCTAATAGGAAGAACAGGCAGGGTCAGGTTAATGAACACAGTGAGACTGGTGGTCTGAAGTGCATTTATTTTTATGCAAGGAGGATTACAAGTAAAGCAGATGAGCTGAGAGATAGTAAGAATTGCAGATGCTGGAGTCAGAGATAACACAGTGTGGGGCTGGAGGAGCACAACAGGCCAGGCAGCATCAAAGGAGCAGGAAAGTTGACTTTTTGGTTCGGGACCCTTCTTCAGAAATAGGGGAGGGGGAAGGGAGCGCTGAAATAAATAGAGAGAGGAGGGGTGGGGCTGGGGAAGGTAGGTGGGATGGTGATAGACGAGTGCAGGTAGGGAGTGGTGGGGATTGGTCAGTGAGGTGGGAGAAGCGGATAAGTGGGAGTGAGGACTGACAGATTGAGTTCAGGTCAAGGAGGTGGAGATGAGAGGGAGGGTTGGTCATGGGATGAGGTCGGGGGGTGGGGAGATTTTGAAACTCGTAAAATTCACATTTAGGCCATTGGGCTGTAGGGTCCTGAGGCAGAGCTGCTCCTTCAGTTTGCAGGTGGCGTCGTTGTGACACTGGAGGAGGGCCAGGATAGACATGTCACCCAGGGAGTGATATAACACTGTGTTATATCAGTTGAGCTTAGAACCTGGATTAGTACATGGAACTGCAATGTTGAAGCCATTCTCAATGTTCCAGGGTTTCGATGTTTCAGGCAAAATAGAGAGGGATAGAAAAGAGACTTGCGTTACTGATTAAGGGAATGTCACAACTGTAATAAGAGAGGACATCCTGGAGGGCTCATCCAGCAAGGCCATATGGTAGAACTCATGATGGTGTTATGCTATAGGCTTCCCATAGCCAGTGGAAGATAGAGGAACAGGTATGTAGGCAGTTCACGGAAATATGTAAAAAGAACAGAGTTGTTGTAATGGGTGATTTTACCTTCACCAATATTGACAGGAACTCCTTTAGTGCCAGGGGCTTAGATTGGGCAGAATTTATTAGGTGTATCCAGAAGGGCATTTTGAAACAATATATGGATAGTCCAAATAGGAGTTGCATGTCCAGAAAAAACATTAAGGTAGATAAATTCCTAGGGCCTGATGGGATCTATCCAAGGATATTGAGGAAGGCAAGGGAGGAGATACCTGGGGCCTTGACAGAAACCTTTGTATCCACTTAGCCACAGACAGGATCCCAGAAGTCTGGAGAATAAACAACGTTGTTCCTTTGTATAAGAAGGGCAACAGGGATAATTCAGGAAATCATAGGCCAGTGATCTTTACGTTAGTGGTAGGGAAATTATTGGACAAGATTCTTCGGAAAGGGATTTATTTGAATTTGGGCTTTTTAGGGATAGTCAGCATGACTTTGTGCATGGGAGGTCTTGTCTCACAAATGTGATGAGTTTTTTGAGGAAGTGATGAAGATGATGGATGAGGGTAGGGCAGTGGATGCTGTCTTCTTGGGCATTATTACTATTTGACAAAGGTTCCCCATGGTAGGCTGGTCCAGGAGATTAAGTCACATGGGATCCATAGTGAATTGGTAAGTTGGATGCAAAATTGGCTTGGTCACGGAAGACAGAAGGTAATTGTGGAGGGGTGTTTTTCTGACTGGAAGCCTGTGACTAGTGGTGTTCTACAAGCATCAGTTCTGGTATCTCTGTAGTTTACAATGTATTTAAATGAATTGGATGAAAACGTAAGCAGTCTGATTAGTAAGTTTGCAGATGACATGAAAATTGGTGGAGTTACAGACTGTCTAGGATATAGCAGGGTGTAGATCAATTGGAAAGTCGGCCAGAGAAATGGCGGATGGAGTTTAATCTGGGCAAATGTGAAGTGATGCATTTGAAGGGTCAAATCCAAGAGGAAAGTATACAGCAAATGGCAGAACCCTTATGGGCATTGATAAACTCAGGCTGCAAGCCCCTACCTCCATGAAAGTGGCAACACAAGTGAATAAAGAGGTAAAAAGGCATATGGCATGTTTGCCTTCATTGGTTGGGGCATTGAGTTTAAAAGTAGGCAAGTCAAACTGCAGCTGCATAAGACTTTAGTTAGGCCACATTTGGAGCAGTGTGTGCAATTTCGATCACCACACTACAGGAAGGATGTATAGGCTTTGGACAGGGTGTAGAAGAGGTTTCCTGGGATGTTGCCCGGATTAGGGTATATTAGCTATAAGAAGAGTCACACAAATTTGGATTGTTTATGTGAGAGCTTCGGAAGATGAGAGGCAACCTGATAGAAATAGCCAAAATAAATAGAAGCATGGATAAAGTGGATAGTTGGAGTCTTTTTCCGAGGGTGGAAATGTCAAATAATAGTTGGGGGGGATAGGTTAAGGTGAGGGGGGCGAATTTAAAGGAGGCAAGTATTTTACACAAAGGGTGGTAGGTGCCTGGAACATGCTGTGAAGGAAGTGATAGAAGTGGATAAAATAGCAATGTTCAAGAAGCATTTAGACAGCCACATGAATAGGCAGGGAATAGAGGGGTATGGATCATGAGCAGGCAGATGGGATTAGTTTAGAATGGCATCATGGCTGGCACAAACATGGTGGGTAAAAGGGCCCATTCCTGTGCTGTTCAGTTCTTAGTTCTATGTTCTTAATTGAACCTTATTTTAAAGCTCAGAAAGTAATTTTTGAACAGAGAATTCAAAACAGCACTTGCAAGAAGTCCTATGATTTCAGTTATATGACCAGCAGGCCATTTAGGGAGATAACCATGAAAGTGTTTGCTGATTTAAGTTTTGTGACTATCAGAGAGAGAAAGAGAGAGGTAAAGAGAAGAGAAGCCAGAAGCAGTTTTGAATATCTGTAAGGGTTGGCGTGAATAAGGAAATGGTAATCTATTCATCTCAAATTAATGATCTATTGATCTTCTTTAGGCATTTGTTAGTGGGGCCAGAAGGGATGAACTGTTTGGTGTACGTTAGTTCCTAATTGTTAGGATCATTGTGGAGACATTAGGAAATTTCTTTCTGTGCGTGGAAAACAGAAATCTGATGGACCAGCTTGCACCAGGTTCTATGTCATACCTTGACAGGTGTAGTGTCTCAAAACCTACAACCTCGGGACAAGGACTGTGCTGGATTTCAGATCTTGTCAGCTTTTGGGTTGGACAGTCCAGCCCAAGCTTGGTTTAGAGGTTAAGGGTTGCTTGGGCTGGATAAGTGGATAACCACTCCAGTACAACACTGTACTGATACATCGCTCAGCTGAATTGTCTCGTTGCTATTTATATTATATGTAATTGAAGTGATGCATGGCACAGTCTAAAAATGTCAGTCCCTAGTGCCGTGAAGCAGCAGTGCTAGCCACTGAGCCACCGTGCCGTTCATTAGGTTAACGTCCTGGGAATGAATACTCGCACTTCATTGTTGATTCCATAATAAAAGAATTACTGTTCTCTTCCAGATCACCTGGAGATCTTGAGGTGCAATAAGTAGTATTCCTGACCCTGAGCCTGAAGCTCTGGCTTTGATTCCCACTTCAGGATTTGATGGCCAAAGAAGATACATTCACAATGTGATTATACACATTATTAACCTCCAAATTCTTCCAATGCATGCCAATGGCACAGTTAGTAAATGTAAGGGGATTCCTACTGATGTGAGGAAAAGAAGGCTGAAGTCCCTACCAAATCTATCTGTAACTCCAGATACAACATACATGGAAAAGTGCATGTTGCCACAGAACTCTGACTTTCTGAGTAACACAGCAGATTGGTTTCTGAGTGTCCAAAGATATGGAACTTTATATCAAGATGGTCGTCAATTAAAAACATTTATATTCCCTGATGCCTTGTGCTTCTAAATAAATCCCATAAATTATAAGTAATGTTTTGACAGATATTTGGAAAGAGATGGCTCTGACTTTCAGTGTGATGCGTGACACTAGGATAGAGAAGCAGTAAACATGGATCATGACCCTGAACATTGTCTCTTTTGTTTGAAGGTTTGTGCTTCCTAGGAACAAGAGAAAGCTGTTTAGCTTCACAAACCTCTGCGCCATTCAGTAAGATCATAGCTGATCTGTGACGTAACTCTGTATTTCTGCTTTTTCCTGATTTCTCTTAACTGCTTAGGTTAACAAAAATATGGTCAGAAGTCAAGACGACACTAGGTTAGAGTCCAACAGGTTTATTTGAAATCACAAGCTTTTGAGCATTGCCCCTTTGTCACCTGACTATAACCTGGTGTCGTCAGACTTCTGACCTTGCCTGCCCCAGCCAAACATCAGTACCTCAACACCATAACAAAAATATAGCATTTAAATTTAACAACTGTTCTAACATCAACTCTCATTTGTAGGATAGAGTTCCAAACTTCTGCTATGCTTATTTTCCCTCCACCTGAATGCGCTTGATTGTATCTGAAGAAGATGCAAGTTGTTTAAATGAAATTTCATTGATGCCAAGATGTCACTCTGGTCTGCAGCCACGTTTCCACTAACTCTGCAGAGCTCTTCCATTTTGACCCAGCGACAATGAAGCGATAGTGATCTATTTCCAAGTTAGCAGGGTGTCGACTGCAGAAAACCATGGAGGTGGAGGTGTTCCCACATGCCTGCTGCTCATGTTTTGGGGGTGGAAACAATCCTCATGTTTATTCTGCTGTCCACTGTGTCCTCACCAGCCTGCAATGTTTAGTTGATGGGAGAAAAGAGCAAACATTTTTTGTTTACTTGATTTTTGAGAAGCGAAAATTACTTCATCATTTCTTTCCAGCACACAAGACTTTTGGCTTTGACCCAAATAACATTCCCTCTGCATTCTATTATTTTCCCATCCAGAAAGAAGGCAGTAACTCTAATGAGATCCATTCAATCTCATGCATGAAGTTTGTTAATTTTGTGCTGATTTACATCAATATAATTTCAAGCCAAGTAATTAAGGTCAAATTTTCAGTTGAAGTGGGAATTGAGGCAAGTGGCAAACAGTTCTGGTCTAGACAGGCTGAGACACAGGAGATTACACATGGTCAGTTTCCCTCATAAAACTATTGCCTGGCCAGCAGGAAAATACATAAAATTAAGCAGCAGGAGAATATGAAGGAAAGGCATGGAGGTAAATTGTGGAGAGGGAGTCTTGGGGAAATCTGTAACGAAATATCAGACGAGAGTGAACTGGGATGTTTGGGATCAATTTGGATTTGGAAATGTATAAACAACACATCTCTAACTGTGCTAGAGGGAAATGGGAAGCTGTTTCACATAAAAATGCCACAGCCTTAACAATGAAGCCAGAAGTTCCATTGCTGTAAATTACCTCGCATCATCCAGAGACAGGCATTTTTACTAATTTAGTAGCTTATATGCAATTGAACAGTGCTCCCAATAATGACATTATGTGTGGCCAACAGCACCGTTGAAAATACGTAGCGTGCCTTGTTGCTTGATAAATTTGGAATGTGTGCGCAACCGTGCAAAAGGAGGGACTATCCACTGAGGAAATTGATCACATACAACACATTTTAAAGGGAACACTGCTCCCAACAGTAGATTGTGTTACACGAAATAAGTGTGCAAACTTGTGGGATTTATAGCAGGTTGTCACACCCTGTCAAACACCTGACTCTATTACAAAGTTGCTGGTAAAGCTCAGCAGGTCTGGCAGCATCTGTGAAGGAAAAAACAGCGTTAACGTTTCGGGTCCAGTGACCCTCCCCCAGAATGGCTCACAGATGCTGCCAGACCTGCTAAGCTTTTCCAGCAACTTTGTTTTTGTTCCTGATTTACAGCATCCGCAGTTCTTTCATTTTTTACCTGACTCTATTATATTTCCAGAGATAAAGGGACTAACATTCAGGGTCCTGTAAAATACAATTGTAGATGCTCTTTCTAATGATATTCACTTTTAGGATGTTTCCATACCACCATCTTTCCACATTGAAAAAATGACACTGGAGATTGTTGATAGCTTTGCATATTTAAGCTTCTCAATCACCAACCTATGATGGTGAAAACAACATGTGGATTATAAAAGCTGCAGCATCATGTCCAAGCTGAGCAAGAGAGTGTGGAACAATCAAAAGCTGACTGAGAACCTCACCTGTGAGTCAGCATACAGTGCTAAGCAGGAAAAAAAGACAAAACAGTTTGTATCTTCATTGTCTCAGATGTATCCATAGTGTGTCTTGGCACGACAAGGTCACCAACGCAATGCTCCTGGACCTTGTGAATTCCCACAGCATCCACTCATTGCTAAGTCATGAATATCAGATGGATGACAGCTGTCTATGCAAAGTCTTTTTTGTTCTATATGTTGGCCAGTGAGTCACAAATCTCAACTCATGCAAATCTCCACTATAAGGGCAGCTGCAGGTGAGATAGGAAGATGGTGGACATTGATGGTTACTGAAACAATTGCTGAGGATGTGACTTCTGGAGGCTGACTGTTTGGAAGGGCATCTGAACATCCATACAAATTAGAAGGCTGGCTACTCTACCCCTCAAGCATGACCTTTTACAAGTGGGAACATCCTTTCCGCATACCTTAAGTCAATGATCTTGTATGTTTCAATCAATTTGCCTAATACTTTTTTGAACTGCAACAGATGCCAGCCTAGTCTATCCAACATTTCCTCATAAGACAGTCCAGTTGGTGCAGACATACCCATGGTGATGTTTGGGAGAGAGGTTTAGGTTTTTGACCCGCAACAGTGCCATCCTAGAATGGAGCTCCGAACTACGACGGGTGACAGTTAACAGAGAGTTGACTACTCTGATGCAAACCATTACTTTATGAGAAGCAAGGCTGTCACCACTATTTAGAATGTATTTATTTAAGTGGAAGGTCAACAGGAAAGAAACATTAGTCAGAAATGCCATCATATAAACCATATAAATGGTTTATATCTATTAATGGGAGCCATCACCTTGAGTATGTCTGGAAATTTTATATACTCTGTATGCAGTTAGAACTATGTAAATATACATCTGGCTTGCAGAAAATATTTAGTGCAATTTAGAGGAAAAGAAAAACATGTGACTGCATTTAGGGATAATGAGTTCAAAATACCACAGAATGCCTCCAGATGGATGAACAAGATATTGTCAAAATTCTTTTACTTTATAAGCCTGAAATTGGGAAGTAGAGTATAACTGTGCAGAAACTAGCACAGTGACCTAGTTGTGTGTTAACTTGTGGCCATTTAATATAATGAAAACAGGATGCCGGCATCATCATGTCTGCACATTTAACTGATTTCTGTATGCAGCCAGCACTAACCACACTGCTCATGAGGCTACAGAAAAAAGCACAAGGCTCAAAATTACAACTTCTTTACATTAGTCAAAAGTTAGTCCGTGCACATTAATTCTAGCTTGCTCTTCTTAAAGGGGAAGTGCAGTGTCGCTGCAGCAGGAACTGGCAGTATGCAGAAAGTGTAATTATTAACAGAACATGGAATAGAGTTAATGGCCAAGATTTGTGAACTCTGCACTAAAGGCTTGGATGGTGGGGGTGGTAAGTGTGAGAGATATCCTGTATCTGCAAAGAGTTAGGTCATCTTGAAACATACTCAAATGGTAATGGAAGCAGGTAACTGTGGAGGTCTGTGCCAAGAGTTAAGCTCTGAGTCAGTTTTCCCCAGCTGATAGTCTGTAATGTAATTTGTCCCTTTCCAGAGTGGTTTCTTTGGCACTAGAAGTTACTTTTCTTTTTAAATTACTTATCTTTGTGATGTATTACACCAAGTTAGAGATAGGGTCCCAAATGGAGATTTACAGAGTGAGAGAAAGGTGAATCACAGAATCAAGCATCAGAAGAAAGATGACTGAAAAGCAATGATCCGCATGAGAATCATAAGAATCATCTCAGCAACTCATGAATGGAAGCCATTGATTTGCCACCCAGTTTTCCTTTATTCATAACATTTTTCCAAATCTACTTTTGTGTGAGTGCATGTGTGCAAAGGACAGTAACAGACTATAATTGCTTACCTGTAGCTAGAGTCTAAATACTGCTATAAATAGTAATTCTGTCAAGATTAGAAACCTAGACCATGCTTTCTATCAACTTGAGTCTGAAAATCAGGTAAATTGGAGAAGTTTGTGTACTTATTTTCAAATCTCTAACTTTTGGAATGACTTTGTTTGGGAGCTCTTCATCTGCTACTATGGCTGTCTTTATGTTTTGTTTAAAGTTCACTTTACTTCCATTCTTTTTTCTATTTGCAAGAAAGATGTCTGCTGTCATGACTGGCTTTCAAACGGCACAGTCATAGTCCCACAACCCAATGGGGTTCACTCTCACCTGTTGTTGGAAGATCCATAGATGGTCTTCAACACAGACAGTCAATTAATACATTAATATTCTGTTGGCCAATATGATTACCAAAGGTAATTGATTATTAATATCTCAGCTATAATTCCCAATTACCCTCCATTAAGATATAAGCTTTTCAAAGGTGATAATGTTTACACAGGGCTATGTAAACAAAGTGTCTGTACCATCATCAGTTTCAATTAAAAGGTAAAGTTACCATAATCCTAATGGATCATAGGGCTGTTCTCATTAGGGAGAGACGTCTGGTGGTAATTTAACCTTAGCCTCAATTAACTTAATGCCAATCAGTTCTTTAGCAACGTTGTTTAGGCATCCGTTTTGTAATTCTGTGGGGAGTTTGACCAGCTCGCAGGATAAGGAGCCTTCTGCAGCCATTTTAAAATATAGCATCCTGACTCTTTTAAAGTTGTTTCTATTCAAACCAAAGTCCCAAGTATTACATTAGTCAACAGAATTAAAGACCAATAGTCAATATATTTCAATTTTGTAACAATGCACACTAATGACCACACCCCCATGGCATCAGATGATTCACTCCAAAAATGTGTGTGCCTTGTGGACCCAAATTAGCAGCACTTCGACCCCTATGGTGTCCAGAAAATGAATGCGAATGAAATCAATTTGTCGCTTTTTGTCTTTGTTATGAACAAGGAGCAGGAGTAGACCATTCAGCTTCTTAGCCTATTTCACCATTCAATAGGATCATGGCTGATCTGAGTGTAACCTCAAGTTTGCATTCTCACATACCCATGATAACTTTTAACCCCCTTGCTTAATAAGTATCTACCTACTCTGCCTTAAAAATATTCAAAGACTCTGCTTCCGCCACCTGTTCAGGAGGATGGGTTCAGAAACTCAACTATCTTTTGTTTGAAATTTTGTTGCCTAATCTCTGTTTTAAATGAAATTGTGACCCCAGTTCTTGATTCTCCCAAAAGAGGGAGCATCCTCTCTGCATCTACCCTGCCAAGAACCCTCCTGATTTTGCATAGTTCAATTAAGTCAAATCTTACTCTTCTAAACTCCACCCACACAAGCATAGCCTTTTCCACACAAGACAACCGCCTTTTTCTTGCTATTAATTTGGTAAACCTTCACTGAACTACTTCCAACACACATAATCCTTTCTAAAATAAGGTGACTAAATCTGTGCTCAGTATTCCAGATCTCATTGTGTCCTGTATAATGGAAACATAATCTATTTATTCTCATATTCAATTTCCCTCACAATAAATTAGAACATTCTATCAACTGCTCGAATTAGTTCCTGTATCTGTATACTAAGCTTTTGTGATTCATACACTAGGACACCCAGATTGATCTATATCTCAGAGCTCCGCAATCTCTAACCCTTTAATTATTATGCTTCATTTTTTATTCTGTTTGCCAATATGGACAACTTCACATTTTCCACATTATACACCAGTTGACACATCTTTGCCAGCCCATTTAACATCCCTTTACCTTTGATGTGATGCTTTATCAAATGTCTTTATCAACAATTATTCCATACCACTTCCTTGGTGATTGTGATTTCCCTGATTGCCTCTCTGTCTTCCATTTCTTGACTTTCTGACTGTTCTGGTTCCCTGTATCCATTACCATGAAAGTGAATACGAAAAAACCTGTACGAATCATTTACCATCTCTTTATTTTCTGTAATTGATTCTTCAACTAACTTTGTATAGCACCAATGTTCCAAGTTACTCGCTGTTATGACTTGTAGGCTTCTTTCCCTCATCTTGGTTAAGTCAAATATATACATCAGGAGGCTGATTCCAACACATATTGTGTCAATGAATGGTAAAACTAAGGATACTGATCCCTGCCAGTTCTTCAAGCAGAAAAGTAAAGGTTTCTTCAAGTGGAGAACCTTTCGATGGTTACCTCTATAACCTCTATGAGTTTTGGACTGTCATCTTTATACTGCTTTTATATATGTCCTTGAAGCTGACTAGAAGTAGAATCCTAATCTTTAAATATTTATTGATTTTCATATCTCAGCAATTGTGCTTCACTTCAAAGAACAATATCTACAATGATGTATCCTACTATATTTAAACAAATATTACTGAAATATAGTAAAGTAGTCACATGAATGATCATGAAGGAGTCACATTTACTATGAAGCATTAGAAATTTAAATATTGCCTAGAGTGTAGCTAATCCTTTGATGCCTTATGAACGAAACCCAAAGTTCTGAATTGAACACTAGTGACATTATTAAACAGCATGTTCGTGCATTGCTCCAATATGTTCCATAAAATTTGAATTATGTGTCCTATATTCTTGAAAATACGCTTATGAGTTACAGCAACAAGTCTGATCACATTGCTGAATTTCATTGTTTTTACCCGTAGTGTAGAATCACTGAATATATCTAAAGCTCAGTTGAGCAGTTAGTTGAGAGGATGGTAACATAAAACCCCAAGATTTATTAACTAGAAATACCAAGGTTCATCTGAAACAAAAGGGAAATCCACAGGGAAGTCTTCACAAATTTTCTTCTTAGAATTCCCTTCAGTCTGTTAAATGCAGAGAGCCGGAATTAAATGTTTGCCATCTCTCATAACCAGAAATATACATTTGCCTTGGTAAATCTCAAAAATGGATAAAGATATATTTTAAAAATTATTCTTGAGATGTTGAAGTCACTCACAAGGTCAGTCTTTTTTGTCCTTCCCTAAATGCCTTTGAGAATGTGGTGGTGAGCTACCTTCCTGAACCACAGAACTATGTGGTGTAGGTGTACTCACAGAGCTGTAAGGAAAAGTACTTCAGTATTCTGGCCCAACTATAGTGAAAGAACACTGTCACAGTTCAAGGTCAGAATGATGTATGGATTTGAGTGGAACTTGCATGTGATGGCATTCCCACATGTCTGCTGTCCTTGTTTTCTCCAGTTGGTAAGATTCACAGATTTGGAAGGTGCTGTTAAAGTTGACTTGGCAAATTGTTTCAGTTCATCTTGTAGATGGTACACACTCTGCTGCCATTATGCAGCAATGGTGGAGGGAATGAATATCTTAGGAGATCAATGCAATGCTGATCAAGTGGACTGCTTCATCCTGGATAGTGTTAAGCTTCTAAAATGATGTTAGAGCTGCACTCATTCAGGCAAATGGAAAATATTCCACCACACTTCTGACTTGTGCCTTGCAAGCTTTGGACAGGCTTTGGTGAGACAAGAAGTGGATTACCCCAGAATTTATAGCCTCTGACCACAGACCACAGACCACAGTGTCAGATTCCTTTAAGGAAAGGCAGGGGGTTGGCATTAGATAATAGAACTGACACAGGCATTATAGTCTGAAAGACTCCTTCTGGGCCACAACAAATCTGTGATTCTGTCTAATATGGAGATGAGAATTACTCTCTCTCAGAATATCATTAGTCAGTGGAATTGTTTAACCCAGAAGACAGAGGACGTTGAGTCTTTGAATTCATTCAACGCAGAATAAGATGGATTTTCGATCAACCAGAGAGTCAAGGGTTTTGTGGTCAGACAAGAAGGTGGAGTTGAGACCAAAACTAAATCAACTGTGATCTTATTAAATGGTGGTTTTGATGGGATGAATAGCTTACTTCTGTTCTAAAGTCTTTTGTTCCTTAGACCTACTCTTGCAGCTACAGTATTTATCTGGCTAGTCCAGCTAAGCTTCTGGTCAATGGTGACCTCAAGCATGCTGATGTATATAGCACCTTTAATGTAAGAACTATTAATAAAAGCCTCTTTCAGAGTGACATTATCAAAGAAAATTGACACCAAGCCACATAATGAGATATTACACCAGACGACCAAAGACTTGATCAAGGAGGTTAAAGTTTCGAGGATTTATGTAAAGGAGAAAAGGGAGGTGAAGAGGTTTTGTGTTCTGGGGATAGAATTACAAAGGTTCAATCCTTGGTAGCTGAAGGGAGGACTATCAGTGATGGCGTGTTTAAAATTGGGAATGGTGAGAGGATTGTGTGGCTAGAGGAGACTACAGAACTTAACTGAGGGCTAAGGCCAAGGAAGGTTTTGAAAATGAAGACGAGAATCTTAAAACTCAGTTGTTTCTTAATTAGTAGCTGGTGTAGGTCAGCAAGTACCAGAGAGATTGAGGAATGAGATTCGGTGTGAAGTTAGAAGTGGGTGACATGAAATTTTTAAAGGCTTCAATGTGGCAGACGACTTACAAGTGTGTCATAGTAGGTTTATAGCTATCAAGGGTGTGGATTAGGATTTCAGTTACAGATGTACTGAGGCAGGGGTAGAGTTGGCAATGCCTCAGAGGTGAAAATTGACACTTTTAGTGATAAATTGGCTATGTAACTGAAGGTTCACCTCGAGATCAAATGTGACTTCAGAGTTCCTAGGGAAAATGTCAGGATATAAAAGATAATATAAAGGATATATAAAGGATAAGTGTTTCAGCTTTGGACAGTATATGATATGTGGATGATTATGACAGAATCATACTTAGTGAAGTGAAAGGATGATACATTGCTTGGAATACAGCTACTCCTTTGTTGCAATGTTAAAAGAATCCATAGTATTCATGTTAAACAAAACAATTTATGAAACACCAACGATTTTATTCCATTGCATGTTGCTGACTGTAATATATTAAATTTAGTTTGAATTCTATCTGATATTCTTTAAATATATTTGAGTCATGGTAAGATTTGAAAGTCATGTACAGCATAGTATCCAATCAATTGTCGTATGTCCTCTAAACACAAGGCAACGGAAAGGGAATACAGAACTATTAAATGATTGTGATTTAACTTCTGCAAATACAAGCATGAAATCAAGTTTCAGTGGTCACTTTCCCTTCCATATTGTCCTGCCTAAGCGAAGTGGCACAAAAGTGAAAAAAAGTTCTAGAAATAGATTTCTAATGAAGACACATCCACATGCAACTATAGCCCAGCTTTCTTTCTGCTCCTTAGCAATCAAAGTTGCTGTCTATTTCCAGCATTCTCTGTCATGACATTTCTAATGAATTAGAATTAGCTTTATTGTCATGTATACACACATGAATATAGTGAAAAGTTTACATATCACTACTTAAGCGCCAATTTAGGTACAAAAGTACCTAGGTACAGATTCTTAAATACAAATTCTTAGCGAAAAAAAATTAGAAAAATAAAGAAATAAAAGCCCAGCATTACAGACCTTCAAAAGTACAAATTCATAGTAATAAAATAGAAAAATAAAGAGATTAAATTTTGGAATAACATTCCTTCCACAATAACACAATAAAGGGAAAAAATTAGAAAAGAGAAGTGGTACAAGGACTATTCATGCAAGGATAAATTATTTTCCATTTAAGATTTTGATGCATATTACATTTATACTTGGATTTTCCCATTGAAATTGTGTCTCAGCATTAAGCCATAATCAGTAAACTTTGCTTCAATAAAATCCAGAAATCAGAGGGCATTTGGGAAATTAGCACTGAAAAATTGAAAGGAAATTTCCACATACAATGTAAACAATTAAGCATCATTAATTAAGCCTGGTTTCATGAGGCAGTGTAAACACAAAACATCAATTCCTGCGGGTGATTGAAAAAGGCATCAGGTTTCGGGATGCACCTGAATTCTGTCTTTGAGCCTCTAGCGAATAAAACTGGCGTGGATCGCAAGGTGAGTGAGTGGCCATGATTACAAATATATAAATGTTACTATACAGAAAGAGGCTGTTAAGGCTATTGTGTGTGTTAGCTGAAGAAGTAGCCGCCGATTCTAAATCCCATTTACCAGCACATTGTCCTAAGCTTCACAGGTTGTAGCACTTGAGGTGAGGATTTCTACCTTGACCACCACTTGGGCCAGAGGTTAACTGACACCCACTAGCGGGCTCACAGAAGGTAAAATTTCATGTATGGTCTTATCACTCTTTTGTCTACAATTTTACATAGGGCAAGCAAGTCATAGGGCTTCCCCTTTGTTCTCCTCCCATTGAGTCCCTGAAGTGGTTAACTAGAGATGATTTAATGCCTGCTTCCTGTCCCAGTCACTATTTTGAGGCTGGCAGGAGAGGGCAAGGAATGCCAGGCAGGTTATCGTGCTTCAATCTCCATCACTGTTCTGCATTCAAATTTGAGGCAGAAGTCAGCTAAATGATTCCACCAGACTGGTTTCCCCTCCACCTTGAGCCAAATCCCCCTTGAAATTCCTGCATCTCAATACAGCATCCTCTGAACATCCCTCATTTTACCAATGGTGGTATAAGAATATATTATGGTGGGATAGCCTACTAGGTGCATTGCAGAATCAGGAGCCTTGGCAGCTCTGGTCTTGCTGCTGGCAAGGATTGGCTTGGGACACCCCAGCCACCTCACTGAATCCTGACAGAGATAATAGGAACTGCAGATGCTGGAGAATCCCAGATAACAAGGTGTAGAGCTGGATGAACACAGCAGGCCAAGCAGCATCATAGGAGCAGGAAAGCTTGACGTTTCGGGCCTAGACCCTTCTTCAGAAACGTCAAGCTTTCCTGCTCCTATGATGCTGCTTGGCCTGCTGTG
>JAHRHZ010000016.1:45214275-45235968 GCA_024137785.1 Ginglymostoma cirratum | reverse complement strand
CTCCCTCTGCCAGCTGCTGCCCCAGGCTGCCTTCTCCCTCTCCCTCTGCCAGCCACTGCCCCAGGCTGCCTTCTCCATTTCCCTCTGCCAGCCGCTGCCCCAGGTTGCCTTCTCCCTCTCTCTCTGCCAGCCACTGCCCCAGGCTGCCTTCCCCATCTCCCTCTGCCAGCCGCTGTCTCGAGCTGCCTTCTCCCTCTCTTGCCACCAGCTTCCCTCAGTTACCTGCTCCTGCCCTCTCCACCAGTGGCCCTGGGCTGCCTGGTCCTGTTCTTGGCACAGGCGATACCACCTTCTTTTGCCATTGCTACCAAAAGGAAGAAAAAAGATGGAGATGAAAGAGAAAAAAAAAGGAAAGGAGAAGGAACGATACGGCCAACCTGGTGCTGTGGAGCAAACAGGCTCAGGACCCCCAGAACGCTGCCTACCCTGCCACAGCTGCCATCTTGGAATTCTTGGAAAATGTTGGCTAGCTCAGTTGGCTGGGCAGCTAGTTGGGATGTTGACAGTATGAATTGAGTTCCTACACTGGCTTAGGTTACCATAAAGGTCCTGCCTTTTCAATCTCACCCCTCGTCTGAGGTGTGGTGACCCTCAGGTTAAACTCACGACCAGTTGTCTCTCTTTCTCTAACCAGACAGCATCTCTATAGCCTTCTGTGGCAATGGCAACATGATCTGGTGGAGACTGTGGGATTATTTATGGCAGAGGGGTTGTCGAGGCTGTGTCTTTAAATATGTTCAGGTCTGTGAGAGATAGATTTTTAAGCAGTAAGGAAGTCAAGGGCAGTGGGGATATCAGATTGGCATTGGCATCAAATCTCTTTTAAAGGAGTCAGATTTGAGAATTTTCTCCGCGGTACAGCAACACAATGGCCAGAACCTAGTTTCATTTGACATAGAAACTACCCATGAGAGAGAACAGTCGATGAGAATTGTATTTTACTGGGGCCAGTTTCAACTTGATTAACAAGTAAATTATATATAACTGGGAAACAAAACATGGCAAAATAGGACAGTGCACAGGTCACATTTAAACAGGAAATAATTACAGGATTAAGATTCATACAGTTATATTTGCTGCTGACAGATGCACAAAAACATGATAATGCACAGACAAAAATAGTTTGAAGCAGTCCATGTCTAAATGCAATGAAACCTGGTCAATATCCAGGTCTGGGCTGAAAATAACCTTCACTCCACACAAGTATCAGGCAATGACCATCCCTGATAAGAAAGAATCTAACCATCAATTCTTGACATTCAATTGCATCACCATGACAGAATCCTCCACTATCAACATCCTGGAGGGTTACCATTGCTTAGAAACTAAACTGGAATGACCATGTAAGTACTGTAGCTACAAGACCAGATCAGAGGTTAGGTATCCTACAGTGTGTAACTCACCTCCTGACTCTCCAAAGACTGTCCACCATCTACAAGCCACAAGTCAGAGCGTGATTGAATAGTTCCCTCTTGCCTGGATAAGTGCAGCTCCAATAACACTCAAGAAGCTTAACATCAACCAACATTCACTCTCTCCACCATTGATGCTCAGTAGCAGGAGTGTTATCATACAAAGGATGTAGAGTAGAAATTCTCTAAGTTTCCTTAGACAGCGTCTTCTAAATACATGGGAACACCACCAGCTTCAAACTACCCTCTGAGCTGTACACCATCTGGACTTGGAAATATATTGCTGTTCAGTTTCGGTGGTTCAAATTCCTGGGTTTACCCACAGCATTTGAACTTCAGCAGTTCAAGAAGATAGCTCATCTTAAGCCTTATTAGCAATTTATTTAATCTCTTACTTTTTACACAAACTATATACATGCATCTAAAATTGCTGTACAATTTTCTTTAAAAAAACGCCTTCTCCAGGCCATTTCTGAAGAAGGGTCCAGACCTGAAATGTCAGCTTTTCTGCTCCTCTGATGCTGCCTGGCCTGCTGTGTTTATCCAGCTCTACACCTTGTTAACTCAGACTCCAGCATTGGCAGTTCCTACTATCGCTTCTCAAGGGCAGTTAGGGCTGGACAGTAATTGCTGGCCCAGCAGCAATGCTAACAACGTATGAATGAAGACAAAATAGGCCATTCACTCAGGGCAGCATATAGTGAAAGGGTAAGGGCCTTCACTCACTACTGGGGATAGGGTTGGGAGGTGGAGACAGACAGATCTACTTGTGTCTACTTGGAAGCTGGGCTGAACGTGACCAAAGAGGGATATTGTAGGAAAACTGCAAATACATCGGTTGGTGAAAAGCTGCTGTTAAGCTTTGCAGACTTCAAACCTGCAGGAATCCTTCCAAAATCCACAGAATTTTGAAATATGATCGCGTCAAATACCTCTATAACCATCTGCTTCAACATTTTGGAATGTAGAATGCATAGAATTATGAATGGGAAGTCATACTTGACAAAATTATTTGAGTTTGATTAGCAAATTTAAAGCACATGGGATAGGAGGTAATGTACTGGCATGGATTAAGGCTTGGCTGTGAGATAAAAAACGGAGAGCAAAAATAAAATGGGGCAGAGATAAAAGGTACTGCAGATGCTGGAGAATCCGAGATAACAAGCATGGGGCTGGATGAACACAGCAGGTCAAGCAGCATCATAGGAGCAGGAAAACTTGACGTTTCGGGCCTAAACCCTTCATCAGAAAATGGGGCATTTTCACATTGACAGATTGTGACTAGTGGAGTATCCCAGGGATCAATACTTCAGACTCAGCTATTTGCAATGTCTATCAATGATTTGGAAATGGAAACCAAATGCAATATTTCCAAATTTGCAGATGATGCAAAGATACGTGGGATCGTGAGTTGTGAGAATGATTTGATGCAGCTTCAAGAGGATTTTGACAGGCTCAGTGAGGGGGAAGAGTATGCAGATGGAATATAATGTGGAGAAATGTGAGGTTATCTCTTTGGTAGGTGGAGCAGATATGCAGAGCATTACTTAAATAGTAAGAAGTTGAAAAGTGTAGATACAAAGAGACCTAGGTGTTCTTGTCAATAAGTCACTAAAAGCTAACATGCAAATGCAGCAAGCACTTAGAAAAATTAATGGAATGTTAACTGTTATTGCATCTGGGATGCTTGATAAAGTCCCACATGGGAGACTGATAGCCAAGGTAAGAGCCCATGGGATCCAAAGCAATTTGGCCATTTGGATCCAGAATTGCTTGAGTGGCAGGAAGCAGAGAATGATGGCCGAAAGGTATTTTTGTGTCCGGAAGCCTGAGGGTTGTGCAGGGATCAGTGTTGGGCCCTCGCTGTTTGTGGTATACATAAAAATTATTTAGACTTAAATTTAGGAGGGTTGATCAATAAGTTTGGACATGATATGAGAATTGGTACGGTGGTTAATAGCGAGGAGGGTAGCCTTACAATTCAGGAGGGCAGAGACTGGCCGCTCAGATGGGCTGATTAGTGGCAAGTAGAATTCAACCAGATAAGTGTGAGGTGATGCACTTGGGCAGAAGAAACAATGATGAACGATTGGACTCTAGGGAAAGACCAGGAAGGACCAGAGGGACATTAGTATGCATGTCCACTGATCCCTTAGGTTGCAGGACATCTAGATAAAGTGGTTAAGAAAGCATATGGGATACTTGCATTTCTTATTAAAGACACAGAGTTTAAGAGTAGGAAGGTTTTACTGGAACCGTAAAAAAACATTGATTAGGCCACAGCTAGAGTATTGTCAGCAGTTCTGGAATCCACCTTATGGGAGGTATGTGCTTCCACTGGAGAGGGTGCAGAGGAGATTTACCAGGATGTTGTCTGGGCTGGAGGGTTTCAATTATGAAGAGAAATTGTACAGACTGGGGCTGTTTTCCTTGGAGCAGAGAGTACTGAGGGAGGACATGTTTAAGATGGATAAAATTATGAGAGCATACGTAGGGTAAACAGAAAGGAATTTTTCCCCTAGGAGGGATCAGTGATCAGGGGCTTATACTTAAGGTAAGGAGCAGGAGATTTAATGAGGATGTGAGTAAAGTTGTTTTCACACAGAGGCTGGTGGGAATCTGGAACTCACTGCCTGTAAGGGTGGTAGAGGCAGAAAGCATAATAATATTTATGAAGTATTTAGATGTGTGTTTGCAATGCCAAAGCGTACAAGTCTATGGGCTATGTGCAGGAAAATGGACTTACAATATTTAGGTGCTTGTTTTTCACTGGCACAGACTTGATAGGCTGAATGGCCTTTTTCTGTACCATAGACCTCCACAACTTAAGACTATGACTGTGAGGGCTTGAGTCCAGGAGTTGAGAAGATTTACATCAACTGTATAGAAGTTTGATTTGACTGCACCTGGAATATTGTGTGCAGTTTTGTTCTCCTTATCTTTGGTAAGATATTATTGCCACAGAGAGAATGCAACAAAAGATCAACAGCCTCACTCCTATGAAGGTACTTTGGGCAAACTGGGCTTGTATTCCCCGGAGTTTCAAAGAATGAGAGGTGATCTCATTGAAACAAACAAAATACTTAAGACAGGGTAGATGTGGATAAGATGATTCTCAAAGTAGGGAAACTAGGGGCCACAATGTAAAAGTAGGAGTATGCCATTTAGGACCGTGAAAAGGAGAAATTCTTTTACCAAGAGGATTGTCAACCTTAGGAATTCTCTGTCATAAAGGGCTGTGCAAACTCAGTGTTTGAGTATGTTAACATAGGGATTGTTAGATTTCTGATTACCAATGGCGTAAACGGTTATGGCAATAGTATGGCTAAAGGAAATTTAAATGCTCAATTAGCGATGAAAATATTAAATGGTGGAGCAGGCTTGATGGACTGAATGGCCTTTGACTGTTCTTATGTTCCTATGAATGTGACATTTGTCACTTCCACTCCAGTTGCATTATGATAACATCCGGCCAAGAGAGAGGATTTCTGAAAAGATATTTGTACAGCAACTTCAGATACATGGGAATTGTTTGTGTAAAAAGTAAGGGATTAAATAAATGACTAATAAGGCTTAAGATAAAAGATAAAGTCAATATAGTCCCAGAGGACCACAAGACAGCTCTCTTATTAGACAGTGACGACTGGTGGTTTAGGTGAGTTATAAACCAACTGTCAATTTAAATTGGTTTATGTTTTAGCAAAGACTGTGCTTATTAATAGGGTAACACTAAATGACACATACACCAACCTCACAAATGCAAAGACACACACAACTGTTATACTGAACATCTTAATTTTTAGGGCTCCAGCTCATAATTTATGAAATGGTAGAGCTGACATTATTGTCCAGATACATTCTGTAGACTGCACTTCTGCAACATTCGGATGCACTTTATGCTGCAGTGCAGACTAGAGGTCACCTTGGGAACAACACTGTGTAAATTATGACGTGATTAGAGGTACAGTTAAACAAAATTGACCAACATTCTGGTCTCCATGTCAGAAAATGCACACACATTCCAAGATGGGTAACAAGTTCAATAGAATTCCCATGGAAGTTTGAAATTCCAATGAGATTTCTCTGCTTCCCAGGACTCCCTGGAAAAGTCTCCACTCTAAGTTGATGTTGGAGGCTTCAGACAGTTCTGATTTACTTAAATAAATAATTATCCAGGAAATTCTAGTCTAACTCCAGGGGAATTACACAAGTACCCCCCTGCAAGCACTCACACTTACCCTCAACTCCTTCCATAACCTCCTAACTAACCCCACCAATATAGCTCACAACTGCCTGTCAGACACAACATGACTACCCCTTCCAACTACAGACCACATTAATGTCTGCCCGCTTGATCACAGCCCTGATCAAGCATGCCTATCACCCAACCTAAGTCAATCATCCTTTCTGACCACTTCCCAACAATATCTAACCAGAGCTGACTAGTCTCTGGCCTGACTACTTTTGACCCACCTCACCTGCCTGTCCCCTTATCATATCAGAACATGTTATTGTGAATAACACTTGACTTTTCCCTGTAGTCCTATTACATTGTAATGATGTGGAAGCAACACGAAACAAAGCAATCACAATTTTTACTACACTCAGCCATATCTAGGCACACAGAACTAAGATTTTAATCGGTTTTACTTTTCAAATAGATGGAATCACTTTTCAAATAGATGGAATCAGAGACTGTTGAAGGAGATTATTTGACCAAGTACCTGTGTTAACTGTTTGACAGAGCTCTTTTCCAAAGACTCTGTTAATTTTTCCATTTCAGGTATTTCCCTGATTCCCTTTGGAAAGATATTATTGAATATGCTTCCACAGTCCTTTCAGGTGTGCATTCCATGCAACAATTTATTGCCTAGTTTTAACTTTTCCAATTGTCTACAATCTCTGTTCCTGGTTCCCGATCTCTCTGCCTCCGTAAACAAATTCTCCTTCTTTATTCATCAAACTGCGTATGAGTTTCAACACATTTATCATATCTCCCCTCAACTTCCTATATTGTAAAGAGAACAGCCCCAGTTTCCCTAATCTTTCTGCATTTTGAAGTCTTTAATTTCTGGAACAATTCTAATAAATTTCCTCAGGACCCTCTCTAAGGTCTTGGAATCCATTTTAAGTTGTGGTGCCCAGAAATGGATGCAATACTTCAGCTGGGAACTACCCAGTATGTTATAGAGGTCCAGTATAAAGTCTTTGCTTCTGTGTCCTAAGCCTCTATTTATACAACCAGGGCACTCATTTATCTACACAGATGTGCATATGCACGCAAGTGGACACACACACACACACACACACACATACACTTCTCTGTCTCATTTACAATTATAGCATGTAATTTATACTGTCTCTTCTCATTTTTCCAATCTAACTGAATCACTTTACATTTCTCTGCTTAGGATGTGTCCCATTCAGACCAGGTGACCTTTCCTTCTTGAGCACTCCTAACTGTTATAGGACTTTTTCATTACCTATTTTTAACATATCTATTTTGTCTGTTACCACTTCCTTTACTGTGGTATTGGCAGTGCTATCTTCTTTCATGAAGGCCAATACAAAGCATTTATTTCAATTATGGCCTGTGCCTCCAAAGGCCACAACCTTTGCATGGTTTCACTCTTGCTATTCATAGTTTTATAGATATTTGAGTTTTCATTTTATGTTCATCTACTATTCAAGCAATCCTTACATATGTTCATCGATTTCATTTCCAATTTCCACCCCACCCTCACTTACACCTGGTTTATCTCTGACTCCTCCCTTCCCTTCCTCGACATCTCTGATTCCAATTCTGGGGATAGACTGGCCATTAATATCCACAACAAACCCATCAACTCCCACAGCTACCTTGACTATACATCTTTGCACCTTGCTGCCTGGAAAGACTCCATCCCGTTCTCTCAGTTCCTCTGTCTCTGTTGCATATGTTCGATGAGGCCAACTTCAACAAGGGAGCCTCCAAAATGTCCACCTTCTTCCTCAACCGAGGATTCCCCAGCACCATTGTTGACACATTCCTCAACCAGGTCTGACCCATCTCTCGTACTTCCGCCCTCACCCCTTCTCTTCCCTCCTGCAACAGCGGTAGGTTCCCCTTGTCCTGACCTATGATCCCACCAGCATCCACATCCAGAAGATCATTGGCTGCCCATGATCATGAACTACCCAGCATGTTATAGAGGTCCAGTATAAAGTGTTTGCTTCTGTGTCCTAAGCCTCTATTTATACAACCAGGGCTCTCATTTATCTACACAGATGTGCATGTGCGCGCAAGTGGACACACACACACACACACTTCTCTGTCTCATTTACAATTATAGCATGTAATTTATACTGTCTCTTCTCATTTTTCCAATCTAACTGAATCACTTTACATTTCTCTGCTTAGGATGTGTCCCATTCAGACCAGGTGACCTTTCCTCCTTGAGCACTCCTAACTGTTTTAGGACTTTTTCGTTACCTATTTTTAACATATCTAATTTGTCTGTTACCACTTCCTTTACTGTGGTATTGGCAGTGCTATCTTCTTTCATGAAGGCCAATACAAAGCATTTATTTCAATCATGGCCTGTGCCTCCAGAGGCCACAACCTTTGCATGGTTTCACTCTTGCTATTCATAGTTTTATAGATATTTGAGTTTTCATTTTATGTTCGTCTGCTATTCAAGCAATCCTTACATATGCTCTTTGTTCCTATTTCTCTTCTTCCTCATTTCCTTTAATACTTTCTGTTCAGCTTGTATTGAATTATGAATCTGACTTTATCAGAAGCCCCTTGTTCTGCTTCATTTTAAACTCTGTGTCAGTTGTTAACTAGGAGTCTTCAGCTCTGCATTCCTTTCCTATCGAACTATTGGTAAGGTGTCTGGTCTGTATCCATGTTATGTCCTTTGCTGCTTTACCTGACAAATTTTGATTCTAGCCTATGTGGGACAGTTCTTTTTATCAATTTCACTAAAATTAGTACTCTTCCAAATGAGTATTTTCACAATTATATTTGTGAGTTTCACATTGGCCAGATTTCATCTGACATAGCTTATGCACTTAATATATATTGGCTTGTCTTGAACATGTAGCTTTTTACCAAAATTGTAATTATAAGCTTATATTACATTGCCAAACCATGAGGTAATTATTTAGTAAGTATAGAAAATCTAAAGTGGTATGAGAAACCATCTAGCTTGATTCCCTCAAAATTAGTTCAATTTTTATTATTGACTCTCTTTCTCTCCTTTTTAAGAAATGACTAATAGTTTTAATTTGAATTCAGAATGTATTGGCATGTCTAAAATTTCATGCAAAAATATATATTGCAGAGGTTAACTGTAATGGTTTGAAGTATGGTGCAGTTCCATTCAAAGCACAGGGATTTCAAGGCAGACATTATCATCAAATGACCACTCATACAGCTACAATCAACTTAATAGCCTTCTTCTGTGGTGAAAATTCTATTAGTTCTAACCTCCTGCATTAAGTTACTACTTAATCTTTGATTGACACAAGTGGATCTGAGTTTGGTAGCTTGTCGATTAGAGTTTCATTATGCTTGTAGGAGTAGATTGGTATGGATTACTCATGATGTGCATTAATAGGCAGCTGAAACATTCGGTGATATAAATAATAATAGGATTTCCTTCACAGGAGTCTTAGAATCTCTACAGTGTGGAAACAGGCCATTCGACCCAACAAGCCCATACTGACCCTCCGAAGAGCATCCCATCTAGAACCATCCCCTACCTTTTCCCTGTAACCCTGCATGTCCCACTGCTAACACACCTAACAAAGACATCCCTGAACACTATGGGCAATTTAGCATGGCCAATCCACCTAGCCTGCACATCTTTGAACTGTGGGAGGAAACCGGAGCACCCGGAGGAAACCCACGCAGACACGGGGAGAATGTGCAAACTCCACACAGACAGTCACCTAAGGGTGGAATTGAACCCAGGTCAGTGGGTGCTGTGGGTCAGCAGTGCTCACCACTGAGCCACCATGATTTCTCAAGATATGGTACTTTTACACAAACTGCATTTTAATACATCCATTATGCATGCATAAGGTGAATGTGATTAAAAAAGTGAGTTTAAGTGGATTTATAAGTTAGAAAATTTGCATGCTGAATCCTTAACACAGTTTTAACTGTATTAGTCATGAAGAAGTGGATGCTTTTAACATAGCTCTCCCACAATATGCTTTTCCTTTATGTGAAACCCTCAGCAGAACTAAAGAAGCACATGCAAAATGTTCCCAGCTGTGGGATGGTGACCCAGTTGGCATTCAGTGATGTTTCATTGTCATTGTTAATGTAAGAGATTGCTTTCTAGAAGGAGAATAATTCTCGATCCCCCTATGCCAAGCAATTAACGTAATTCTTACTTATAAAGGAAAGAAGATCATAGAATACACATTGTAATAAATATGGGTCTCTTTTTTTCAAAATATACTTCAGATTATTGAACTGGAGGGAGGGCTTCTTGAAAAAAAAGTAACTAATAAAACTTTTGATGCAACTGGGGAAATACTGTTCCAGACCAATGCTTTGCACATTGTGCCTTAGCACCATCTGGGAGAGAGAAAGGGTGAGTTAAATTAAAGGGAGTAAGTTTGGAGTGCCCTGCACTTGGATATTGGGAAAGAAACACTAACTAGTTTATCTCAGCCAGTTTATGTCCTATCCCTGTTGTAAATGCTGCTAGTTTCACTAACAAATAACGTTTTGAATGTCACTATGCAAAATATTGAACTTTGCACTTGAAATCATTTTCTTTAGTTCCACATAAAGTAAAGTGGATCATTGTTTAGGTTTGTCTGATGTCGTAATACATTGAGGACTTGCGATTTAAGCTGTAGATATCGCCAATGTTCTTTCACTCATAAAACGGTTTGAAAATAGGTATGCAAATTCATGAGTAATGTTGAAAGTACAAGGTTTACTTTCTGGATGAGGCCATTGTAGATTTTGATGCTTTGTTTGATACATTTCATCATATGTTGGAATCAATAATGAACATAAAATTCATTTTCTTTACTTTTAAATAGGGTTAGAAAATCCTCAGCCTTCTAATATATCCTTTCACAAGTTCAGGGAGCATTCAGCAAGAAGAATCCAAACTACATCAGTGCACAGATAGTACACAAAGGGCAGATTAAATAGAAGAGCTTTCAGTGACATTTAAGGTCAAATCCTCCAACCACCCCAAGCAAGGTCATTAATGTGGAGGGGAGCAGAAATTCCTATGCTTTGGGAGTTCCTGATTCTGACTCTCTCTGGGATCTGGTGGATTTTTGGACACCAGTACACTGTGAAAAAAAGGCATTCTATTCTCCTCAGTGAAAATGATGACACCCATCTTAGGATTTGCCACATTAAAATAAAAGTTTCTATTTTTAGAGGCTTCCTTACAGAGGGTCAAAGAAACTGTAAAATCGTTGTTTCACATGCTGTCAACACTGAGGGATAATTTTCAAGGCTACAGACTGCCATTCAATTCCATTTAGGGGTGTGAGCTTCTGCTCCTACACCCTGTCTATAGATAATGAAGCTTCTCTTTCCTGCCAGTTCACTCTGGCAAACTGTTTTGATCACCTCCCCAAATCCACCCTGACTTTCTCCCAAGATAGTTTCTCTCCTTTCACAACTGTTCCAGTGAACTACTCTCCAACCTTGTAATTAACCTCAGGCTGTCTGCTACTGAAGTACCCACTCATTGCTTGTATTCTGAACCATTACAGTGTTCTCCTTGTTGCTCAAACCTCAAAATGCCAGTTCATTCAAATTTCGACTGGTTATATCTGGTTCCATTCACCCATTCTTCCTGTCCTCACTGACCTACATTGGTTCCTATTGCCCAAACTGTGAATTCTCATTCTTGTCTTTAAATCAGTTCATGGTTCTGTTCCTTAATAACTTATAACCTTCTCCAGCTGTACTAGCCACACTGAACTCTGTTTCACAGACTCCGACATTTCATGTATGCCCCTTCACCCTCCCATTAATGGTCATGCTTCAACTACCTAGATTATTCACTCCAAAATTCCCTTTTCTGCCTCTTTGACATTTAGGCCTTCCAGAAAATTCATTTGTTTGATCAAACTACTTGTCATGCTTTTAATATTGTTATGATCTCAGCTGATGGTACTAACAGACAAGTCAGATGCCAGCATGAATGTGGCCTGCTAGGTCTTTTATAAAATTTTAGTTAATGTCACTGAATCACATTCATAGTCAGTCACTGAATCACATTCATATGAGGCTGCAGAGCTTCGTTAACCAAAAGAAGGTTATTACACAAAACCAGCTATCCACTCAACCGAGTGCAATGCAGAGTGATACAAACAGCCCAAGTTCATTAACCACACTGACTGAGATTAACTTAAAGGATTCTTCTCAGCCTCTCCCCTCACCTGAGACATAATGATCCTCAGGTTAAACCACCACCAGTAATCTCTCTCTGATGAGAGAGCAGCCCTAGGGTCTGGTGAGATTATGGCCACTTCACCTTTTTATTCAAAAGTGAAAACAAAACAAAAATGAAAGACATGCAGACATAGAATGCAGTTAGAAATTAATCTTAAAACACACAGTAAAACCAAGTTCCAATCCTGGATTATACTGAACCAAAAACAAGTTAATGGCTGTCAATGTTTACCTCATCTCTCCAAGTAAAAACAATCTCCCATGGTCTCTGCTCTCTGACACATACCGGAAAAGTCACAGTTCCTGAAACACTGTCTGACCTAGTTTTTTAAAATCCTATAGAAAAGCAACCAATCTGATATACCGAGATAGTAGGAACTGCAGATGCTGGAGAATCTGAGATAACAAGGTGTAGAGCTGGATGAACACAGCAGGCCTTGCAGCATCAGAGGAGCAGGAAGGCTGACGTTTCGGGTCTAGAGCCTTCTTCAGAAATGGGGGAGGGGAAGGGGGTTCTGAAATAAATAGAGAGAAAGGGGAAAGCGGACAGAAGATGGATAAAGGAGAGGATAGGTGGAGAGGAGACAGACAGGTCAAGGAGGCGGAGTTGGAGCCAGTAAAGGTGAGTGTAGGTGGGGAGTTAGGGAGGGGATAGGTCAGTCCAGGGAGGACGGACATGTCAAGGGGGCGGGATGAGGCTAGTAGGTAGGAGATGGGGGTAGGGCTTGAGGTGGGAGGAGGGGATAGGTGGGAGGAAGGACAGCTTAGGGAGGCAGGGACGAGCTGGGCTGGTTTTGGGATGCGGTTGGGGGAGGGGAGATTTTGAAGCTTGTGAAGTCCACATTGATACCTTTGGGCTACAGGGTTCCCAAACAAAATAAGAGATGCTGTTCCTGCAACCTTCGGGTGGCATCGTTGTGGCACTGCAGGAGGCCCAGGATGGACAGGTCGTCCAAGGAGGGGGAGGGGTAGTTGAAATGGTTAGTGACTGGGAGGTGGAGTTTGTGAACCGAGCGTAGGTGTTCCACAAAGCGGTCCCCAAGCCTCCGCTTGGTTTCCCTGATTGACAGGAGGCCACAACAGGAACAGTGGATACAGTATACCACATTAGCAGATGTGCAGGTGAACATCTGTTTGATGTGGAAAGTCTTCTTAGGGCCTGGGATGGGGGTGAGGGGGGAGGTGTAGGGGCAGGTGTAGCACTTCCTGCGGTTGCAGGGAAAAGTGGGGCTGGAGGGGAGTGTGGAGCTGACAAGGGAGTCACGGAGGGAGTGGTCCCTCCAGAAAGCAGATTAGGGTGGGGAAGGAAAAATGTCTTTGGTGGTGGGGTCGGATTGCAGATGGCGGAAGTGCTGGAGGATGATGCGTTGGATCCGGAGGTTGGTGGGGTGGTACATGAGGACGAGGGGGATTCTGTTTTGGTTGTTATTGCGGGGACAGGGTGTGAGGAATGAGTTGCGGGAAATGCGAGAGACACGGTCGGGGGTGTTTTCGACCACTGTGGAGGGGAAGTTGCGGTCCTTGAAAAACGAGGACATCTGAGATGTCCAGGAATGGGATGCCTCATCTCGGGAACAGATGCGGTGGAGACAAAGGAATTGGGAATAGGGGATGGCCTTTTTGCAGGAAGGTGGGTGAGAGGAGGTGTACTGTAGGTCGCTATGGGAGTCGGTGGGCTTGAAATGGATATCGGTTTCCAGGTGGTTGCCAGAGGTGGAAATAGAGAGGTCCAGGAAGGAGAGAGAGGTATCGGAGACAGTCCAGGTGAACTTAAGGTTGGTGTGGAAGGTGTCAGTGAAGTGGATGAACTGTTATACCAGTATTTTAAAATACAAATTCTAAAAATGGTACGTATAATATTAATCAGGCACCTTTCATTACATTTTTTTTCCTTTTTGTCAATGTTCAGTTTAATGTACAACTCTGAAGCACTGGAAACATGCTATACAAATGTAAAGTTGCAGTTGTTGCAATTTGAAATAATTTGGGATTAGTTTTATTAGTTCTCATCTTGGCCACTGGGTGGCACATCTTTACAGAAATGCTGGAGGAGGCAGAGTAGTGGAACTTCACATTAACTTCTGTGGTACCATCTTTGCTCCATGTCTTTATTGAAATCCCCTTATAGAAGGACCTGAATTGAGAAACTGGTGAGAAGTATGGCCAATATTTGCATCAGAGTGACAAACAAAGGTAGCTAACACTGCACAACCTGCTTTACATACATCCTTTCAGCATGTAGATTGTTGACGTATGATGATAATGAGTGAAAATGGCACTGTAAATAAGTTACAGGAGTGGAACTTCGTAATTAGCATTTTATTATCCTTAATTCTTTTAGCTTTCACCGACTGGCCAGCCCTCCCCTAAACCAATCCCATTCTGAACATAAATTCTTCTACTGATACCCACGGTTATCCTTTCAAACATGCAATCATCCATGCTCTCTCTACATCTGAGACTTCAACCATCAGTAAGTTTTTTCAAACTATTTCCTCATGTCTCTCACCAACTGTAAACCCTTACTTTTAGCAATTCCACTACATCAATCATTTACTCATGGAAAAGCTTCTTATTAGCCTACAGTATATGTGTTCCAATTATCATTCCTGATCTTGGCTTGCATCTGCTATGACAGCCTGGTTGTTTTCAATGTAGCTCATCTCACTTTTAATGTGATAAATGGACTAGGGATGCAGTCACACAGCAGTAATGTCTGAGACCAGGAGGAATCCTCCAGAGACAAATCCCAGTAAGGTGGCTGGGGATATGTAAGCTAATTAAACAATCTGGAATGAAATACTATTTTCATTAAATATGATCACAAAACTCCTGAACTAATGTTTTTTTTACAAATATATGCATGGCTAATATTCTTTAAGGAAGGAAATACGCCACGCTTATCCAATCTGACCTATGAGTGACTCCAGTTACACAACAATGTGACTGACTCTAAACCAGCTGAGTAAGGCACTCGATAAGATGTCCTAGTCAATCTCTACTTTAAAATCTATGCAGAAAAATCAACAGCCACTTGGAATAGAGAAGGTTGATGATGGGAAAGCAATTTATCTTGCCTACTTGCATTTTAAATAAGCATTTGTCAATGTATCACATAAAAGGCTGATTAACAAAATTGAAGCTTGGGAGTAGGAGGGTCAGTGGAAAGATTGACCAAAGGACTGAAAACAATAAGTCATTGTAAATAGTTGCTTTTCAGACTGGAGGTTGGTTGATACCGCAGTTCCCCCAGGATCAGTACTGGGGCCATAGATACATTTGTCATTATGTACATTTAAATTTCAAAATTCATGAAGTAATATTTCAATACTTGCCAATGATACTAGACTTGGTAGAGTGTCAAACAATGACAATGTTATAAGTTCCGTACAACGGAGGAATGGGTAACAAATGAAACAATACAGACAGATGTGACATAGTGCATTTTGGTAGCAGCAACAGGAAGAGACAACATAGACTTAATGACACAGCTGTAAAAAATATGCAGGGACAGGGGGTCTTGAGGGTTCATGTGCACAGAGCTTTGAAGGTGAAAGGATCTATTGAGAGCACTGCGAGCCAAGAATATAGGGTCTTGGGGTTCAAAATAGAGATATTGAAAACTAAAGCAAGGAAGTTATGTTAAAATAAAAAGCAGAAAATGTTGAAAATACTCAAGGTCAGTCAGCAGCTGTAGAGAGAAAAGAAAGCACTGCTTGATTTGTTAATTATTTCCACATTTTCTTTTTAAATTTCTGATTGTCAGCATTTGCAGTATTTTGGTTCTGTAACATATATGAAACATTTAGAAAGAACTGGTTCAGTTACAGCTGGAGTATTGCATTCAGCTTTGGGCACAAACATTTTAGGAATGATCTGAGGGGTCTTGACAGGATGTGCAGAATGACTCCAGAGATGGCAGAATTTTTGCTTTGATGTCCATTTCATACAAATGGACAGATGATTCATAAATAGATGTACAGAATACAAAAGCAAGGAACAGCCAAAGACAGAATGTGGGTACCTTAACTGCCCATGAACAGTATTATTTGTGGTGTAAGACGTGCATGATTTCTTACCCTTGGATTGTGTTTCCTAATTAAATCAATTCAGTAGCAACATTTTGCAAGTTGAAAATAAAGCATGTTATTGATTTTCCACATATACCCCAAATTAAACGTGACATTTCTCTCTCTCTGTCTCACACACACATGCACACGTACACAGTTCCACACACGTACACAGAAAGATTAGATCATTTACTTTTACAGTTTCAATGACCACAGTCTTTCAAGAAACAAAAACACAAGTCACTGGAAAAGCTCAGTAGGTATGGCAGCATCTGTGAAGAGAAATCAGAGTTAACATTGTGCGTCCAGTGACCCTTCTTTAGAACTGATGGTAGCTAGAAAAATGTCTGTTTATATGCAAAAGATAGAGTTGGGGGAGGAAGGATTCAGGAATAAACAATAGGTGGGGATAGTCTAGAATTGGAAAAGTTCATCAATTTCATTTCCAATTTCCACCCCACCCTCACTTACACCTGGTTTATCTCTGACTCCTCCCTTCCCTTCCTTGACATCTCTGATTCCAATTCTGGGGAAAGACTGGCCATTAATATCCACGACAAACCCACCAACTCCCATAACTACCTCGACTATACATACATCTTTGTACCTTGCTGCCTGGAAAGACTCCATCCCGTTCTCTCAGTTCCTCTGTCTCTGTTGCATATGTTCCGATGAGGCCAACTTCAACAAGGGAGCCTCCAAAATGTCCACCTTCTTCCTCAACCGAGGATTCCCCAGCACCATTGTTGACACATTCCTCAACCAGGTCTGACCCATCTCTCGTACTTCTGCCCTCACACCTTCTCTTCTCTCCCGCAACAGTGGTAGGTTCCCTTTGTCCTGACCTACGATCCCAACAGCATCCACATCCAGAGATCATTGGCTGCCATTCCTGCCACCTCCAGTAAGATGCCACCCACCAGACACATATTCCCCTCCCCTCCCTTGTCCGCCTTCCACGGGGACCGTTCCCTCCGGAACACCCTGGTCTACACTTCCTTCACCCCCAACACCCCTCTCCCACAGCCCTACGGCCCCTTCCCCTGTAACCGTTGAAGGTGCAACACCTGCCCATTTACCTCCTCCCTCCCCAGTATCCAAGGGCCCAAACATACCTTCCAAGTGAAGCAACACTTCACCTGCACTTCCCAGAATCTAGTCTACTGTATTTGTTGCTCACAGTGTGGTCTCCTCTACATTGGGGAAACGAAGAGTAGACTGGGTGATCACTTCACAGAACACCTACATTCTGCCACAAAAAAGACCCTGAACTACCTGTTGCCTGCCACTTTAACGCACCACCCTGTTCCGTGGCCAACATCTCTGTCTCAGGCTTGCTGCAGTGTTCCAGCGAAGCTCAGTGTTAGGTGGAAGAACAACACCTCATTTTCCGCTCTGGGACCCTGCATCCCTCCGGACTCAATATCAAGTTCAATAATTTTAGGGCCTAAACTCTCCCATGTCCTAGTCCCCTACCCCGCACACCAGGCCTTATTATTACATAGTCTGCCATTACACACTATCTATTGTTAGTCACTAACAGTCTTCATAAACAGCTATTCATCCTCCTAGCCAGATCGTTACCAACTCCTTTGTCTGTCCAAGTGTTCTTCTTTCCCTTTGGGCTCTATTCTTACCTATCATTTATTCCTGAACCCCTGCCCCCACCCTATCTTCTGCATATAAACTAACATTTTCCTCGCTGCCATCAGTTCTGAAAAAGGGTCACCAGACCTGAAAGGTTAATTCTGAAATCCCTTCACAAATGCTGCCAGACTTGCTGAGCTTTTCCAGCAACTTCTGTTTTTATTTTTGATTTACAGCATCCACAGTTATTTTGGTTTTTAATAGTCCTTCAAGAGGCAGGCCTACTGCTCCTAGGATATTTCCATAAGACCATAAGACATAGGAGTGGAAGTAAGGCCATTCGGCCCATCGAGTCCACTCCGCCATTTAATTATAGCTGATGGGCATTTCAACTCCACTTACCGCACTCTCCCCGTAGCCCTTGATTCCTTGCGAGATCAAGAAGTTATCAATCTCTGCCTTGAAAGCATTCAACGTCCCGGCCTCCACTGCGCTCCGTGGCAATGAATTCCACAGGCCCACCACTCTCTGGCTGAAGAAATGTCTCCTCATTTCCGTTCTAAATTGACCCCCTCTAATTCTAAGGCTGTGCCCACTGGTCCTAGTATCCCCACCTAATGGAAACAACTTCCCAGCGTCCACCCTTTCTAAGCCACCCTTTCCAATGCTTTGAAGTTGAAGAAAGACCTTGTAAAGCCAATGGTGCTTAGCAGTTTGTGAGGTGTCTTGTTGCCTGATTTCTCTGAGGTTGGTCCTCAGGTGAACTTGAAACTGGAACAGATCAGGGGAGTTCTTATGTCTGTTGGGAAACCCTGTTTTTACGAGGTATTGCTGTTAACTACTCTAGCTGCTTGGTGGCTTGTAACTGTTTCATGGTCTGTATTTCTGATCACTGACAATGTTGAACTGTGTAAAAACAGCTTTTACCTGATTTCTAAATCTGTCAATTATGTGGCTCCCTAAATATGTGACATTTTAAGAGTTCAAGCCATTCCCAAATAAGGGATAGTATTCATGTTGATTCCAATGTTGTGCTGTGAATTAACACCTTGAGTATTTGAGGCCTTCCCCATGTTATAATAAGATGGAGATAGGACCATTCACTTCCATTTACCACTAACTGTGCTTCCATCTCCACCTCAGTTCAGAATGACTCTTGTAGACAGGTCATCTTGAATTCAATAGTCCTTTTCTCTTGATCCATCCTTAAACAAAAGGATGTGTGAATTCTATGCATAAAAGAGAAACATTATATTCAATGAGGTATTCATTTGAGATTTTGGTCTGTCTATAATTCTGTTGCCAAAGGTCACCTGGATTGTCTGTAATAGCTTGTCTGTATCCAGTTTTTAAAAGTATTGTCCGAAATTTCAAAATATTCCATATTTGTACTTGGCAAGGCAGAAATTACAATAAACTTCTATAAAACACTGATTCAACATTAATTGGAACATGCGTGTCCAGATCTGGACATCACACTCCAGGAAGGATGTAAGGGCATTGAAGAAGATGCAGATAAGATTGACGATGTTGTTGCATGCATGAGCAAGTTCCGTTACACTGATGGGAGAAGCTGGGGCTGTATTTCTTAGATTAGGGGAGACTGAGAGGAAATTTGACGAGGTATTCAAAATCATGGACACAGTAGATAGGGATAAGCTATTCCCATAGGTGGAGGATCAAGAACCAGAAGCACCAATTTAAGATGATTGACAAAGCAGTTATCAGTAACATGAGCACACACATCTTTATTCAATGGGTGTCTGTGAAGAGAAATCAGAGTTAACGTTTCAGGTCTGGTGACGCTTCCTCAGATGTCTGCTGCCAGACCTGCTGAGCTTTTCCAACAACTTGTGTTTTTAGCATCCAGTTTTTTTTTCAGTTTTTACAGACACAGCATGGCTTTCAACATGAAATGGCATGATCACCTGAAGGTCTGAAAGTCTAGTAACTCAAAGTTTGATATGTGATACTCTTTAGTCAGTGATACAAACCACAGAATTTTGAGTTGCAACATTAATCCCTTCTATATGCCCTACTATAGAAAGGATATTATTAAACTAGAAAGAGTGCAGAAAAGATTTACTAGAATGCTACCTGGACTGGAAGGTTTGAGTTATAAGGAAAGGTTGGATAAGCTGTTTTTTTTTCCCTGGAGCATAAGTGATCATATAGAGGTCTTCAAAACCATGAGAGGCATAGATAAGGTAGATAGCTGACAGCTTTTCCCCAGGGTAGGGGAGTCTAAAACTAGAGGGCATTGGTTGAAGGTGAGAGGGGAGTGATACAAAAGGGTCCAGAGGGACAATTTTTTCACATAGAGGATGTGGTGAGTGTCTGGAACGAGCTGCCAGGGATAATAGTGGAAGCGAGTACAATTTTGTCATTTAAGAAACATTTAGACAGGTACATGGATAGGATAGGTATGGAGGGATATGGACCAAACCAGGTAAATGGGACTAGTTTAAATTGTGAAAACTGGGCAGCATGGGCAAGTTGGGCTGAAGGGCCTGTTTCTATGATGTGGACCTTGATGACTCGATTACTGTAATCCAAAGACCAGAAACCACAGATCTTTTATTTGCAATGCTAATCTGAAAGAAACAAATGCCAGCACAAAGGATGTGGTACAGGTGGAAAGCACAAAGTAAGGAAAGACTGTCCAGGCCATTTATTTGGTAGTACAGCAAATAGTCCCTCAGTTATTCATTCTCTCTCACATTTATTGAAATAGAGTGTGATTTTGGAAATTGGGTTTTTAAAATAGAGGCAGCTGGATTTTGGCTCCAGTCAGTGAAGCTTTCTTTAAGAGGTCAGAAACTCATTCAAAAAGTGACTTAAATACCTCATTGCCAAGAAAGTAGGTGACTTAGTAGGTGTCTAGCTAGATGCCTGTGATGTTAAATGGTGAAGTTCTTACTTTGCTGAGTTTATGACATACAGAGAAACAAATAGGGAACACCAGAGTAATGCAACAGTTCTGGCAGCATCTGTGGAGAGAGAAACAGAGTGAAAGCTTCAAATCTGGTATGACTCTTCTTTAAGGTTGAAGAAGAGTCATACCAGACTCAAAACATTAAATCTTTTTCTATCTGGACAGATGCTATTATTTGTCAGCTTTCTCTGTGGTGTTTTCAGATTTCCAGCATGCACAGTATTTTGCCCTTATTCAAAAGGTCAGGGACCATTGGTTTTTTAGATTGAGTTCAGTACAGAAGAATTGGGTTTCAGTTTCTTGCTAGAGAAGAATAGTTTCATCCTAGGAGAAGAATCAGATACTACAGTTACAAAGAACAGTGTTCATCCTAGTAGCAGGGCAAATTGTTAAGTTTGTAGAATCTCCAAGTTGTGGGAGTTCAAATCAATCTTTCGGCTGTCAGAACTGAAAGGTGACATTTTAACTAGAAAGAAGTCTTAAAATTGTTTCAGCAGTTCAAGAAGAAAACCAGAAAGTGTTATTAAAGAATAACTTAAAGAGTTGAGATAGGAATGATATTTCTCTGGGATGAGTATCCAAAAGGGACTTTGCTGTAACAAAGCTTGAAGCTATACATTTTGCTTTTATTTTAAGGTCAGTTCAAATTGACTTGCATACATGTATATGGTAAATAAAAACTGAAAGAACTGCGGGTGCTGTAAATCAGGAACAGAACAAAGTTGCTGGAAAAGCTCAGCAGGTCTGGCATCATCTGTGAAGGAAAAAACAGAGTTAACGTTTCAGATCCAGTGACCCTTCCTCAGAAATGTTCATAACTCTGTCTGCCTCCAATCAACTCCCTGAGCAACCTGCTTACCACCTTCTCTAAAAGTTAAAATCTATCCGGTGTTCCATTTCCTTCTAATTTTAAATCCCAGGGCTACTATCACGTAACTAAAGAAAGACATTATATTGTACCTTATCACAACTCTCATTAATATGCCAAAGAATTTCACACTGGATCAATGACTTATATAATAAAAATATTTTAGATAAACATTGCAGCCAAATTGTGCCATCATCCAAAAATGAGATAAGTAATTAGATAACAAGTTGTGGAGCTGGATGAACACAGCAGGTCAAGCAGCATCATAGGAGCAGGAAAACTAGCTCCACAACTTGTTAACAAGCATGGGGCTGGATGAACACAGCAGGTCAAGCAGCATCATAGGAGCAGGAAAACTTGACGTTTCGGGCCTAAACCCTTCAGGGTTTAGG
>JAHRHZ010000016.1:45193064-45213875 GCA_024137785.1 Ginglymostoma cirratum | reverse complement strand
CTGCTGTGTTCATCCAGCCCCATGCTTGTTATCTCGGATTCTCCAGCATCTGCAGTACCTTTTATCTCTCCACAACTTGTTATCTCGGATTCTCCAGCGTCTGCAGTACCTTTTATCTCTAAGTAATTAGATAATTGTTTTGTTTTTGGCAGTGTTGTGTCATGTATTTTGGACAGCTAATCATTCTTTTTCAAAAGGATCATTAGCATATACTTGATTTGCTAGAACTTAGCCTTCCTTCTGCAAGATGGCACTTCCAACAATGCATTCAATTCTCAGATAATGCACTGAAGTACAAAGATTGGTGTTTTGGCCCAAACACACAGTGCTAACCAGTATACAATCACAGTCATATCAAAGGTTTGGTCCATTGCTCCCGTCAAAGCAAAAGTTGAACTAGCAGTTCAGGCTAGAATAAAGGATTGATTAACTGAGAGTTTGGTAAGGGAAACCATCTACACCACTAATTCACCCAATACAGCCAATTATGAAGCTGGATTGTACCTGGCAACTCACAATTGGGGGCGGTGATGGCCTAATGGTATTATCGCTGGACTGTTAATCCAGAGACCAGATAATGTTCTGAGGACCAGGGTTCAAATCCTGCCATGGCAGATGGTGGAATCTGACTTCAATAAACATCTGGAATTAAGGATCTAATGACAACCATGAATCCATTGCCAATTGTTGTAAAAACCCATCTGGTTCACTAATGCCCTTTAGAGAAGGAAACTGCCATCCTTACCTGGTCTGGTCTACATATGTGACTCCAGATCCACAGCAATGTGATTGACTCTGAACTGCCGTCTGGGCAATTAGGGTGGGCACTAAATGCTGCCTAGCTAGAGACGGCCTCATCCCATGAATGAATAAAGGGAAAAAAAATTGATTAGACAGTCCTCTTCAAATCTACATCCAGGCCATTCCCTATTGTGGCCAACACCACCATAATAGTGAATGGACTGAGCCCAAAAAACAGATATTTACAGTTCTGGATGTCATGAACAGTATCTGGAATTTGTGTCCAAGCCTGGTCCTGCATTCACTATAGAAGACAAACTGTATGCATGGACATGCTAGTGCATGGATTCCACAGTAGCCCAGCTATGTTTCATTAGGCTGTGGCTCAGGCCAAAGGCAATAGTGATTTAACCATCACTGCCACTTCAAGCTTTTTGCACAGTCAACCCAATTTCATAATCTCCATTTTCACCTAGCTAGCTTCTCTTCCTCCCTGGCTTTCTATCCACAATCTCTTTGTCTGTCTACCTATTTTTCTCTCTCTTGGGGCTCTGCTTCCACCTATCTGCCCTCTCCTCCCCCCAACCCCCAATCCGATCATCAGCATAAATATCACTTTTTCTTAGCTGCCTCTAGTTTTGAAGATGAGTAACTGCCCACAAAACAATAACTATGTTATCAGTTCACAAATGGTGCAAGTCCTGCTGAGTTTCTCCAGCAATTTCTGTTTTTCTTTGCTTCAGGTTTTCAGTATTTGTGGTTCTTTGTTTTATTTGAGACTTATCTCACCATGGGAGTACAATTTTACAATATAGAGAAAACTTACTAATTGCTTCAAAAACCTAAGGGGGACATTGTGGAGCACTGGCATGTATTTTACAGGCCTTCCAGAAGCAGGGATTTAAAATCAGTCCAGGGATAGTGCAGATTAGACAGGGAACTGTGCACTGCCTGGATCATACAAGCAGCCAAGGAAATAGATCAATGTCAGATGACCAATAGCTAGTGGTCAGTGAAATGCTGTGCCCAGAAAGTCTTGGGGCTTTTAATCTGCTGTAGGAATGTTATATTGGGCATCACTGCCCTCACAGCTCCAATTTGAAGCTTGGTGATAGGGGAAGAGCCCACTGGAATTGATGGATTGGTGACCAAGGAGGCAGGAGGAAGTGTACAATGCATTTAAGCTGGCTTTTATCTCTGCAACTGAATTGGGACCCACAGACAGAACAAAATCAGTTTTGAAAAAATAAAGAAGGATTTTACAGTGTAATGGCAACTCGTGTGCATGGAGACCAGCAGCATCCAGTGGCCTTCCACTCCAAAATAGAGGGAATCTGTGATGTATAGTAGCACTGGCAGTCACTGCATGAGCAGTGCATGTGAGTGAACTAGTCGTTTCCAGGTTGCCTGCGTTGGAAACATAACACTGCATCGCAATCTCCGGACCCATTTGCAGCCCCTGACCAAATTTGGAATCTGTCTTTTAACCATACAGAACAGGAAGACTGGAAATGTCCTTCCCGGCCAAACCGAGTTTGCTCTTGTCAGTTGTCATGGGGACGGGATAGATTCTGCAATTGATTTTACGGTGTCAGGATTAAATATTAGAAACTTATGCTCCCAATTCCTGTCCTACAGACCCTGCTGAAAGAAAAGGATGAAACAGTCTGTGTAGAGACTGACACATGAGTCACAGCAACGTGTGCAAGTTTTGAAGAATGACTTATCTCAATGGAAGCACTCCAACAAGCAATCAACTTGGAAATGGAAGAGAAGAAAATGGTTTCCACACACTGTAAAGTTCATAAAAGTGGCAAATGTCCAGTTGACACAAGACAATTTAATTTATGAGTAACAGGTGATGACCATTAATGTGTGAGGAAAGCGTTGTGCAACGGTGAGGACAGTTGAAATGTAACTAACTTTAATGTGCATACTTAACCAGCATACCCAACGCATGACTTATCATATCTTATCCAGTAACAATAGCTGAACCTTATGCTTTTTTGGCAAGGTGCCAGTTGCATTGCGTGATTTTGCCATTAGTCAAAGTGAGATTTCCCACCGTATCTTACCAAATATGACTCATTAACGACCTGCCCTATCCCATAGCATTCCTCTTGTCTGATTGTATTCCCTATCATGTTGTTCCTAAAACAACACGCCTTTCAGCAGATATCTGCCAAGAGACCAGCATCCCTGGTGCTTATGCCTTCTTCAAAAGGCTACTGTGTAGCCAGAAGACCACTAGCGTTCTGAAGCTGCCCTGCTCGATGGTAAACAGACGGTGTGACAATGGGGAGAATGGGAAGATGGTGCCATGATAAGAACGTGGAGACCCTAATGGACAGAATGGAGCAAAGGAAAGGGGTAGCTCACTTCCCAGAAGACCAGCAGAACAAGCTACAACACCAGATCCTGGCAGCCTCGTCCGAGGTGGCCACCCAGGTCAGTCCAGTCTCCATGGTCCTGAAGAGCCTCAAGAAGGTCAGTGATCATCTTCAGGGTCAATGGTCTCTACAACAAAGCAAGCTCCCTTCTCCCCAGCTGTAGACCCTGGGACAACATAGGACATTGTGAATGAGAAAAAAGAAAACAATACCTTTTCAATGCACTTTGGTGGCACAGGTGAAAGCTCAGAGTATATAAATTCTTATGATTGTACAGATTTTATTGGTTTTGTGCTATATTTGTTTGCCTGACTCTCCATGTACCTCTGAATGTGCCAGACTAACCTAAAGACCATGCAGGGTGCACTATGGATCTGTGTATGTTGAGCATCTGCTGCAACATGTAGGTACAAGATGAACAAGGTGTATATAGGGCTGTGGGTTGTGCTGACACCATTACCCCTCAGGCTTAAGCATCCCAATTCTTTCCTGGCCTCTGTGTCCAATGGTCTTGGAATGAGTGAAGTGGTCAGTGATGTCTGAGGTAGGGAGCTGTGCAGCATACAGGGAGCCAATGCCTTTGGATTGGCATGGATTAGGAACTCCACAAGTCGGTAGCCTGTACAGTGCCTGGATCTGTGTGTAATGTTGCCGCCCTCCAAAGGGTCGCAGATTGGTGGACATTGAAGCCCCATCCCTCACAGATCAAGATGCATACCTCATCATCCCACCGATTCCACACCCTCACCCCAATTCCTCAAAGCTTGCAGCACCTACTTGCAATGAATAGGTTCCCGATGTTCCTGTCACAGCAGTGCCACTCCACCTTGTTACTCACACACCCCCAAACTCCACCCACCCTTCCCCTGAGTTTCTGTGACCGGATGAACAACCCTCGACTGAAGCCTAACTGATAGCCTCAGATTAGAAATGCACGGATACCTGACTGCCAGGTGTACATCTCATTGTCTGTGATGCCCAATCCCCTCGACTGGCCACCATGGAACCACACGACTGACTGTGACCCACTCCCTGGACTGAAGAGGCACAGAACCCTAACTGTGAGCACCGCAACTGGCCACCTGATCATGTCCAATCCCCTAGATTGGTACTGGAGAATATTCTTGCCTACTGACTGTCTTATGACTCCCTGGCTGACAGAGGCCTCCATGAACTTCACTGAAAACTCTGAGAGATGGCTGCCTGTTTGCTACTCGTGCGGTGTGTGTGTATGTGCCATGGCATATGGTGCAAGTGTGAGACTGACAGAGCACACTCTATGGATCCTAAGCATCCTGTAAATGGATCAGAAAGGTATCATGAAGATTGTAAGGAGTTGGCAAATGTTGAATGCCAATTTCTGTGGACGAGTGGTGCATGCAGCTATTGCCTACAGATCATGCCTTGAGATACTGGTTTGTATTGAGCAACATGGAGACTCCTCACAGCCAGCACTGAGCTGAAGCCACCAGGTACCCTGCTCTGACTTCCAATGTTGACAATTCGAGCTGTCTAGTTTGTTTGAGGTGTTTGGTAAGATGGGAAGCTAAATATTAATGAAACAAGTTGTGCCATTAATTAGTCATTTAACAAGCAACAATCCTGTTTTTCTTTTGGCAACTTGTTGCCTGGTGAGAATCTCACCTCAATGCCTGGCAGTTGCATAAAAGATGCTACATTGTTCCTGACACTGAGGTAGGCATGACTGAACTCCTCACGTGATTCTACCTCAAATGTTTCCAAAATCCACATCGTTCAGGCCTTTATAAGATTCCACCCTATTACATTGCCTATGAAATGGCTCAATAATGACCTGGATCCTTTAATTCTGCACTTATCGGCTTCCCTTAATGTTAATGATCTTCCATCTGGCTTCAAATAGCTGCCATCATTATGTTAGAATGTTCATAGATCCAAATGACATTTGACATTAATTCATCTCTGGCACTTAAATAGACACTTGATATCATTTGGGATACTAAAAAAACACACATTGATCTGTTGCCAATTCAGTGTGGGTTTTAGGACCATGATATGGAAAGAATGTTTCCACCTGCATGAGAGTCCAGAACCAAAAGCCATTAATATCAGGTCATTACAAACATATCCAAAAGAGAAATAAGGAGAAACATCGTTGTTCAGTGAGTGTTTAGAATCAGGAACTCATTACCACAGAAGTTCTTGAGACTAATGTCAAAAGTAAACTAGAAAAAGAAAAATGGATATGAAAGGATATTAGAAGATATACTGAATATACATTAATGTAAACCTTACAGTGAGAGATCTGTGTAGTTGGGCCAAGTAGCCTGATTCTGTGCAGTATATTCTATAAAATGTTTGACCTGTGCAACATCATTCCAGCCATTCTGTACGGGCTTCGTACAGAATATTGTGAGGCTTTTCTCTCTGGGTGCCAGTCAGCATGCAATTGCATTCATGGTGTTCAGGTGGATCTGTGCCCATCAGGAAAACGCAATGTAAATACGTTCTTGCCACCCAGCAATGCCAAATAGTAGTGGCAAAAGGTAGTGACTTGAACGTGAATGTTCTTTCTGCAGCCTGTCTCTATGATGATTGATGACACCCTGGTTTGTGAGGGTTCAGGAGCAGGCTTTAAGTACCACGTTGTGAGAGGCATCTCTCCGTTGAATTGGTCAAAGTTTAAAGACACTGAAGTAATCAGTAATCAGCATGCTCCTTTCACACACCACTGATGGAATCATTTTAATCGCATATGTGGACCAAATTATGCATCCAAGACAAAATTCAGGAGATCCCAGGTTGCTGCAATGTGGGTAAAGAACTATCTAATGGATCTCTGCACAATTTTGCCCCACCCTGTACCTGGAGAGTGCTGATTCCCAACAACAAATAGTGACATTTTTGTTGACACTTTTCGTGAAGGAATGCAGTGCACCACAGGATGGTATAATACAGACAGAGAGTAAAAGACAAGTCAGAGGGGATGGATGGAGGCAAGCAAGTATTCTAGCTTTATATATTCCCAATTGTGCCATTGCAACTATTAGAGAATAATACCCTCAGATTTAAGGCTGGCAAAGACCAGTGAAGACTGCCATCAGGAACTGATTAATGCTGTAGGAAAAACTGTGAAATGACCGTCTGGAAGTTAAACAACTGCTCACACTGCCCAGCATTGCCACATCACTTAACACAATCCAGTTAATTGCTGTTGTCATTTTAGTCCTCCACATGGTTCTGTTGATACCATGCAGCTATGAAATTCTTCTGAATGCTATCTTTATACCTGTACTTATTTCCCCTGGGACTAGACAAGCAAACATTACAGTTGAGCCAGAAAAGAGGACGCAGCCTTTGCAGTGGACATTTTGAATAATATTTTCACATAATCACTCTGTCAGCTTAGCAATTATTTGGAAGAATATTTACAGAAATATACATTTCCTGAAGTTGCAAACTAAATATTAATTCCTGAAAATCTTTCAGCTGTACTATACCATAATTTTCAAATATAATATGCATTGCTTTTACAGAAATGACCTAAAGTTTAGGGTAGTAGGAACTGCCGATGCTGGAGAATCTGAGATAACAAGGTGTACAGCTGGATGAACACAGCAGGCCAAGCAGCAGCAGAGGAGCATGAAAGCTGACATTTTGGGTGGAGACCCTTCTTCAGAAAAAAAAATTTAAAAATCCTCATTAAAGTAGTCCTTATTAAATCCTTATTAAAGTTTAGGGTATGTATTTTACATGGTAACAAATCAAAGTGGGTTCTTTTACAGCTGGTAAGTTGGTCTCACAGACTAGCTTTCTTTAGCAAAGATGTTTCTCAGGCCCACAGAAAAACGAGACTGGATCTTAGCTTCCCTGTTTTCATGGAGTAACTAAGGGGAACAGCAATGCCATGGTCGGAAAACAGAAAGTACGAAATTAAGATATTTGCAAAAGAGTAAGAGGTAAGATTATAAGAAATTCTTTGTTTTGGCAATTATGATGACATTTACTGCCTGCCCAAATGGGTATTAGAAACAGTTTCAGTAGTAACATTACATGGAAATTGGATAAGTACATGAAATAGTAAAGTTTGCAGGTGGTAGGGAAAGATGAGGATAGAGAGTCTAACTGAGTAGATCTTTCCATGAGACAGTACAGGAACAATGACAAAGTCACCTTCTTCTGTGTTCTATTAATCTATAATTTTATCATTTGACATAGACAAAATGCATGATACAAGGTAAAAATATTGCTCAGGTAACACAGCAAATACAGCACACCCTAAATTTACGAAACATTATTCAGCAATTTCTTTCCACTGTTTATGTAATGACACCAATCAGGTTGCTAATTACTATAGTCCCAAACACTCAGTCAATAATCTGCTTACACAAGACACCATCACAATGAAACGACAGATAAAATTTCACCTCACACAACTTGACCCATTCTGCTGCCTCTAAATTAACCATTTTCTCTCAGTTCAAGCTGTGCTCCAACCTATCTGTGAGTTAATGCCACTGAACTGCTTCTCTATTCCCTAGCAAATCACTGCAAAGACATGGAACTAGGCACTCACCATCTGTAACAAAATATCTCAAGATCAGCTCAAATGCATATACTTGTGTATCCGATTTCATACGTTCCCACAAATAGCATCCTTCCATGGGAGATGAGTCTTAGACAGGGTTTAGACAGACATAAATATTACAGTCCATATCGTGGTCCATAAGTGAATCCTTATTGTAATAATGCAAGACGCACTGGTCACTGTGAGGTGGTGTGTTTAACTTCTGTGACAGGCATCAGTGTCCCAAAAAGAAATGAAACTTTTGGGACAAACCATTGATTAAAAAGAATATGCACTCCATCTGGGAATAGTGAAAATACCATACAGAACGGAATACACTCCTGAAAGGCTACAGAAGTCAAATAAGTCACATACACCCAAATCCCTCTTTTAAATGCTCAGAGAGATAATACAAATGAGAAACTGCTTCTCCATAACATCACAAAGGATAATGTTTTAACCTTATCAGGTATATCAACGTATTTGTCAGGTTTTGTCTCCCATTAACTCAGCTAAATCCTATTTAGCATTGTCAAGTCAGCCTAACCTCCAAACACTTCTGTTCCCAGATCCCAAGATATGTGAAATACACCACTCAATTAGTGTAGTGGGCAATGCTGTGCATACCTATGAAAAACTGTGATGGAATTACAAAAAGCATGGCATGGTAGCTCAGTGGTTAGCACTGTTGCCTCACAGTGCTAGAGACCTGGGTTCAATCCCACTGTCTGTGTGGAGTTTGTATGTTCTCCCCGTGTCTGTTCCAATTTCATTCCACAGTCCAAAGATGTGCAGTTTAGGTGGGTTGGCCCATGCTAAATTGCAATGATGTGCACATTAAATGGATAAGCTGTGGGGAAATGTAGGGTTTCTGGGAATGGTGGGTCTGTGTGGACATGGAGAGAATGTGCAAACTCCACACAGACAGTCACCTGAGGGTGGAAGTGAACCTGGAGTCTCTATTGCTGTGAGGCAGCAGTGCTAACCATTGTGCTACCCATGGATTCTACAAAAACATTTGACAAGGTATTAAAGGAACAGCTGATTAACAAAAATTGGGGATAGTAGAAAACAGTGTCAATGTCAACTTGGATTTAAAAAATAAAGTTCGATTGAAGACAGAAATAAATGAGTTGTGGTAAATATCTGTTTTTCAGCATGGATATTGATAGACACTAATGTTATTCAAGGATCAGTGCTAGAATCACTGCTTTTCTTAAAATCTAAAAATGACTGGAATACAGAGTAAAACTTCAAAAGTTGCTTATGATACTAATATTGAACTGTCACAATTCACGAAAATGACTCAAAATGACTACAACAGGACAATGCAGAATGGACAGACAAGTGGCAGGTGGAATATATTGCAGAGAAATGTGAATTGTTTTGACAGAAGTGACAGGAAGAGGCATAACAGTTTTATAGCATATTTCCAATGAGGAGGTAGGAACAGACGGACATGAAGTCTATGTACTCAATTCTTACAGTTGGAAGAACATACGAATAAAGTTGTTTCTGCTTATTCTCACTGCTTATTCATCTGGTTAGGCAATGGTTATATCTAAAAAGCATAACTCCAACATCTGTTTAAAATAGCTAAATTCAGACAGGATATCTGCAGATTTCCAATTCAATTTGATAATCACCTTTCTCATAATCTCTGTCTTTTACAGAGGCTGTTCATGTGTAGGAGAGACCTGACAGTTCAGATATTGCTTTTCTTTCTTCCCTATTCCGTTCTTAGCAGTGATACATGGCTTTCCTTTTTGCACAGTTTTTCCTTTAGTGCCACAACGACACCTGGGAATGTCTTGATGGCCCTGCAGCTTTTACAGTCCAATGCGAAACTGACTCAATGCTGTCAGGAAATACTGGTCTAGCCAGTCCACAAATCTTGTACTTACTATTCAGCAAGTGTTGCTTGTCTTGTGGTTCTGCTTCCATGGGTTGTATCACTTCGAATTTTATCTCTAAGATTCCTATAAAATTCACATTTGCTTTGCTTCATTCACATTTTCTAAGCGAAACCGCAGTCAATTACCATGTTGTGGTTTTCTGTATATTTATACAAACTTACCAAGCTCACATAAGTAGTGGTAAATAGACACAAGTTCTGTATATTTGCAGATTTGTTACAGAAACTCATCCGTTACAGGAAAACACAGCTACAATCCATCACACTACATATTGCAACCTTGACTCACAATGGTCACTAATCACATTTGTGCATCTTAGCAGAATTGATGATTAACAATGTGCCCACTTAAAGAATTGTCAAAGCAGCCTGGAGATTTTCCTTTTCTGCTTATGGAATTCTGTTCCACTTGAACATTTTTATGATTTGCATTTCAGATTGGCAATATTCCTGACAGTCTCTGCTACTCACTGCGGCCATGTCCACAGTGACTGTTATGGCTCAGTTGGCAGCAGTCGCATCCCTGAGACAGGAAGCGAATTTAACTCCACTCCAGATATTTGAGCGTGCATTCTTGCTGACACCTCAGTATAATACTGAGGGATCCTTTAGCAGTTCCTCAGGATCAAGAATTTCTTCCACAATACTGCTCCCATTGCTTCAATAGTTTCTGAGATGGCTGATAAGTCTATTGCATGATCTGCAAACTGTGTCACATGCACGGCAAATAGATTTGAGGAGTTGAGTGAATGGGTCAATTATAGATTTGTGCTATAGGGATTCCGGTTTGCGATCAGTAATCTGCTGATTTTTAGGTGGTTCGAATCACCCCCAGATCCCTGGTTCTGACATTGGACTTAATTTAGGAATGTGAAGAAAAGAAGGCAGTAGACAGATGTTTCAGGGCAGAGAATCTCTGAGGAAGTTCTGAGGAAGGGTCACCTGACCTGAAACATTAACTCTGATTTTTTTCTTCACAGATGCTGCCAGACCTGCTGAGCTTTTCCGGCAACTTCTGTCTTTGCTGTCAAAGAACCTCTGCATTTATTACATGCAAAGGTGAGTATATCACAAGAAATAAAAAGACAAAAGTAATCAAGGGGAGACAATGGCCTAGTGGTATTATCACTGGACAGTTAAATCAGCAGCCCAGATAACATTGTGGGGCCTGGGTTCAAAACCCACCGTGGCACGTGGTGGAATTTGAATTCAATAAACATCTGGATTTAAGAGTCTAATGATGACTGTGAATCCATTTTCTATTGTTGGGAAAAACTCATCTGTTTCATTAATACCCTTTAGGGGAGGAAATTACCATCCTTACCTGGTCTGGCCTACATGTGACTCCAGAGCCACAGCATTATGGTTGACTCTCACCTGCCTCTGGGCAATTAGGGATGGGCAATAAATGCTGCCTAGCCAGTGATGCCCTCATCCCACTAATGAATAAAGGGAAATAACACAAAGGTGGATAAAATGCAAGATATAAAATGGCAAATTTAAAACAGTGAAACTGATGCTATCAATTATTAACTTAACACATGCTAATTATTATTATAAACTTTTCGGAGGTTGTCAGATCTGCTGGCTGTGGTCGGTTGCCGTTGGTTCCCCTGGTACCGAACAGCCCTGTGCCAGTCGGTTTCAGGGAGATAGCTGTGCATATAGTTCTCGGGGAGAGTAGCTGTCTGGGATCCCTCTTCTGTTGGGAGCTGCAAGAATGGCTCTCTCTCTCTCTCTCCCAGATCAGGACTAGCAGTTTTACGGACTGTGTGGTCCGTTATCACCTCTCAAATCTGAGTTATCCAATGTGTATCTGCTGTCCCCTTTGTGGAGAATTGGCTTCCTGACAGTTTAGAGTAGGTGTAAATGTATATTGATTAAGTGGAATGTCCAGTATTTCTGTGAATGAACATTAATTGAAGTTGAAAGCCTCTGAAGAATCCAAGATGTCTGAAGTTGTTGTCTTAGGTCTGGTTCATTTTTCCTTTAGGGCTGAGGCGTGAATAGGATTTCTAACTGAACCATGGTCCCGGACAGCTATCCCTGTGATTCTATCTTCCAGAGCATAGCCTAGCTGCCTTTTTTGTTTTAAAAGTTCTGTTAAAATATCCAGGGGTTTTGGTCCAGTATTCTAAATGATGGATTTTTGCTCACTCCTATATTGAGCAAAAATCCTCCAATGCCTCATATTTACCTCTGCATGTTCCTGGCCAAGTCATTTGGTGTGTTCAGTGTCCTCCTCAACGAAGTTTCTCGGGTTTGATTGGTCACAAGCCAGGGTTTCCCATAAGTCTAAATAAAAACCAAAAGAACTGCGGATGCTGTAAATCAGGAACAAAAACAAAGTTGCTGGAGAAGCTCAGCAGGTCTGGCAGCATCTGTGAAGGATAAAACAGAGCTAATGTTTCGGGTCCTGTGACCCTTCCTCAGTGACCCTGAGTTCTGGGGAAGGGTCACCGGACCTGAAAGGTTAACTCTGTTTTCTCCTTCACAGATGCTGCCAGACCTGCTGAGCTTTTCCTGCAACTTAGTTTTTGTTTCTCATAAGTCTGTAGGATTGTTTGACCCCTTCAACCCTACAATGGTTCCTCTGTCATCCTGGGAGTCTCTTGCCACAACCAAATTCTGTGTAGTACAACTGCTTTTGGAATTTAATGACAAACATATCCCATACGTTTCTTTAGAAACATAGAAACTGGGAGCAGGAGTAGGCCATTCAGCCCTTCAATCCTGCTCCACCATTCAGTATGATTGTCCAACTTGGTACCCTGTTCCTGCTTTCTTCCCTGCACCCTTTGATCCCTTTAGTCCTAAGACCTACATCCAACTCCTTCTTAAAAATATTCAATGTTTTGACCTCAACCACCTTCTTTGGCAGACAATTACACAGGCTTATCGCTCTCTGGGTGATGAAATTCCTCTTCATCTCAATCATAAGTGACTTACCCTGTATCCTTAGACTGTGACTCCTGGTTCTGAACTCCCTGGTCATCAGAAACAACCTGGCTGCATTTAACCTGTCTAGTTCTTTAACAATTTCATAGGTTTCTATGACATGCCCCCTCATTCTTCTAAATTCCAATGAATATAGTTCTAACTGAAGTAGTCTTTCTTCATAGGACAGTACTGACATCTCAGAAATCAGTCTGGCAAAATTTCTTTGCAATCCCTCCACAGCCAGACATTCTTCCTCAGATAAAGAGGCCAAAGTTGCTCACAATACTCTTAAGTGTAGTCTTAGCAAGCCTCTGCGCAAATGCTGCAAGACATCCCTGCTCCTGCACTCAAACCCTCTCACTGTGAAGACCAATATATTTATGCTTTCTTCGCTACCTGCTGACCTGCCTGCTTACTTTCAGTAACTGGTGTACAAGGATATCAAGATCTTGTTGCACCTTCTCCTTTCCTAATCAATGGTCATTTTCTGTTTCTGCCACTGAAGTGGATAGCCTCACATTTATCCACATTATACTTCATCTGCCATGTATTTGCCCACTCACTAATCTTGCCCAAATCACAGTGTGGCATCTCTGTAACCTCTTCATAGCTCATCGTTCCACCCAGTGCTTGTGTGACTAACATCTTGATACAAATGAAGTTGGCTGAAGAGAAGACACTGATGCTGGATCAACTTTCCAGCCAATGGAAATGGAGGATCGTGCAAAGGTATTATAAATGGTAATCCTATAGTTCTGTGAGGTCCTGATGTAGACTGTCCAAGTTTCCAAAGTGTTTGGGAGCATAGGAATTGCTGCTGCTCAGAAAGCCATGATTTAGGTTTCAAAGCCTGGTTCTCAAATACTCTTTCTCTTTGTTGGTCAAAGGCAACATTTGATTAGCACATTGGAAACAATGATGTATTTCATCATTTACCTTTATCGACAGGATAAGGAAATGGTCTACATTTCCCACAATCTTGCTATTGGTTGACCTTAACTGACAGGGGGAGGTGTTTTACTGTGGAAGTTGTTTGTAAGAGGATCTTAGTATTCCTAGTGTTTATGGAAAGGTCTAAATTTTTTTATATGCTTCAAAGAAGAACTCAACAAAGCTCTGGAGTTCAGTTTCAGAGTTGGTGTACAAACTAGCATCACCTACATATTGAAGCTCAATTATTGAGGTTGGACTGATTTTGTAGGGAATGTGGTGTAGATTGAACAGTTTCCCAATGTTTTATAGATTATACTCACACCTGTGGGTAATTTCCTGGAAGTGAGTTACAATATTACCATGAGAAAAATGGAGACATGAATTGGTGCAATGATACAATCCTCATGACCTTGGTTTTCAGTGAGATAGTTATTTTATCCATGTGGTTTGCACACCATGAGTTTGGGTTCTTTACAGGCTTATCAAGGCAAAGTCAAGACTGTCTTCAGGCTTAGGCTTCAAGATTGTTCATGGGTAATCATAGATATACTATGTAGTGACTTATAGTAACATTAGCAACGTTAACAATTTAACTTATTTATGTGTTCAAGTCCAGATACTGCTGTGTTTCTTCCAGAGAACTTAACTTCAATGTGTCTTCCAGAATGATCCTACTTGTCAAGAATGTTCAAACCACTGCCATACTGTGGTATGTATATTCAGTGATGAACAACTCTGCGATATCATCACAAAGTTGCTCCAGGGTCCTAATCCCCTCACACAACAACTGTTACGATGATTCAATTTGTGAACATTATAGTTTATATGTCATTGTGGAGTAGGCAAAGGTTGGTGACAAATTTCTGAGGGCAGCCAAATTTAAGATGAACACTCCATGAGCCTTCACTTCTGACAGTCAGTGACTATTCTGTAGGTGTAAAAGGCCACATACAGCAGTTAGTGCTGTACCTTGCACTTTTCTTGAATTTGCCCAGCAACGTTGATCTGGGATGCTTCTCAATGGGAAAAGTCTGCAATATGACTCTGGAAAGAGCTTCTTGACCACTGAGAGGAAGCAGTTGAGGAGATATCTTGCAATGATCTTCCCTGTGGCATGTAACAGTAGGTGTCCTCTGTAGTTACCACAATTGGATATGTCTCCCTTGATGAATTAAATTCCTGATCACAGTATCCCTGGGATGTTGTGACATTTACTTTACTTCCCAGATGAGGGATATGAGTTTGTGTAGACACGCCAGAACTACATCACTATCATGTTTCAGAACTTCCACAGAGATTGCATCTGCTCCAGGGGAGTTGTTAGTTTTGGATGTCAGGCAAATTCTTAGACTTCGTTTTGGACTGAGATAACACTGAGATGGAGTGGGATGTGATATTGACGATAGGAATTGAGGATATTCAACTCTAAGTCAGGGTTTCAGTTGAATTATTCAGAATGTACTGCCTGCACCCCCAATCCATGCTTGGCTGTGAACAGGGTGTGCTCCAGAGGGCCTGGTCATAGATGGTCTGATAGCGTGAAGGAATTTCATATGTAGGTGGTGTCCATGAGATTTTGGGATCTCCTGAGGGTTTCATTATGTGCAGCTTTCAGGTCCCTATATGTCTTGCTTAAAACCTTGAGACATGGTAACATTTCCAGTCCGGGAATTTTTATACTCACACTTGATTGGGACTTGGATCTCTTGGTAATTTTGTAAACCCAGTCATATCAGTTCTTGCTGGAAGGACCAAGGACATATTTGCATGTGCTTGCTCTGATGGACCTGTTGGTCAAGCAAGTACTATGGGTACACTGTCTACACTGGTAGCTGGAGGTTAAGATGCTAATGGAGAAGAGCTACCTTGATGGGACCTTTGAAGACTTCACTTTTATTTTCCTGTTGCAGTGTTTGTTTCCTCTGCTGTTAGTGGGCCAGCATGATGGAAATGGTAGATTGAATAAACTGGCGCTTGGATACAATGGCGATCAGTCTGACAGTCATCAGTAGTTGCCATTCGCAGGTACACGGACATCTATGCAATCCCTTGCTCAAATGTTTCCATGAGGTTGTGCCATGAGGAACAGGTTGTTAGTTATGACAAAATTATGTTCTAGATATTTTGTCAGTGTGCTATCCAGAGGGCAGGAACAAAGACAGCCTAAAATATTTTGTTTAAGTTACAGCCTCTTAGTTACATTTTCTTAAATGTTGATATTTTGTTGGACTGACAACATAGATGCACGGATGACATGATGGCAATTGACTACAAATTCTCATAAGTTCTCACCAGAAGTAAGCAGAGGACAAAAGCTCACATCATCCTCCTGGAATATGACACTTCTTGCATTGTATGAACATTCCAACCAAGCCAACACGAAGCACTAGCAGACAAAATGTCTATTTCAGCTAGTTCCAAACAAAGGAGACAGTCAAAAAACATTATTAGTTGAGTTGGTGCAAATGTCTCCACAGTTACCTGCTTTAATGCAATGGCTTCTGATGACAGAACGTAAAACAATATCATTAGCTGAGTATCTCCATCCACAGCCCTAGTCACATGATTGAAACTACATGTTTGTTTGAATCATCTTTAATTATACAGCTTTAGCTTTTGTTTGTCAGTCTGCTTGTCACAGCATAACAGTACCATCATAGTAGGAAGTTTCAAGCATCTTAATTTATCACAAAGGTCTTATTTACGGAAAGGAAGTTGTGAGTTTCACCTTTCAAGCGAATGCATCTCCAGCTTACACCCACTACACCTTCAACAGCAATTCCATTATATCTAAACTCTTACAAAGAGACTTCTGTTCACAGCCAACTGAGAGAATCATAACTGGACACTGATTTATTGAATTCTCTAATTAATGTGAACTAATTCTTACATCTCAGAATAGGATTCTAAGTAATTTGTAATTCATAATGATTCTCTTTTCCTTTCTCTTCTCTTTCTTGGATATATATATTTGAGTGAATGTGTGTTGTGAATCAAATTTTGAACATATTAATAAACCCTACTTTGTTTCGATCTGATAGAATTTGTTGTGAGTCATTTTAAATCGCACTTCACAGACAAGGTTTGAAGAAACTTGTCACTGCTTATTTTTAAGAGAAAAGAAAACAAGAAAATAAAGTTTTTAAAAATTCCTATTATGGACAAAACAGGAGAGTAAAAATAATTCACTATACCCCTTCCTCAAGTCCATGACCATCAGGAAATAGGAGTTTGCTTTCCTGCCTCCCATCTATGACTCTTTCCTTGCCCATCACACCCTTTCAGAGATTTGTGATCTTCCTAACTGTGTCACTGAAATCTCTGAGAGGGATCAGTATGTCACCTGTTCAAACTCTGGTTATGACTTGTTTCAGTTCTATTCAGAATTCGTTCTTGGTCTCATCTATTGCCTCAAGTGTAAGAATATGAGCTCTGCTGACAGTGACATGTTAATTCATCAGTCTGGTGAGCTGGATTCAGAGAAAGCATTTGCTTTACTCCTTTGTCTCTTGCCCGGTTCAAACCTTTTAGATGCTGCTTATCTGCACCCCAACGCCTTCTTAATTATGACCAAGGCACTGAGTCCAAAACCACTACTACACTAGGCTGTTTACTCCATAGATGCTGACTGACCTGTTGAATGTTCCCAGCGCGTTGGGGGGGGGGGGGGAGAACACTCAGTGTATTTCCAGGACTTTTTTTTTTAAACAGAATGGTTGCCTATTCCAAACTGAATGGTCTCGTTATGACGTGTGGCGAATGGAATAACACGCGTCGTAAATTAGAAAAGGCATTTGAAGGAAAGACGTCAATTAAAATGCTACAAATTTTAACCGCGACCCGCTCTATCCATGTGTACATATTTGATACAAAATTACAGCATTGAAAAATCCATCTATTTCTGCAGCATATTGTGCTGTCGAAACCACCCCTACTCTCAAATGTTTAACGCGCTTAATGATACTCTCTAATGAGGGCTTGTTTAAAAATGGGATTCATTAAACTAGTTCAAACGTAATTATTCCATCTAAACCGATTTTTTTTCTACTTTAACGTTATTCTACACGGTCCATCCATCTGAAATAAAATTAAGTATAAAACAACAGTTCTTTTGAGGGGGCTGGGAGGGTGGAGGAATGCGCTGGCAGTTCAGCAAATAGAAACACATCCAGCTTCTGGTTAAGTGACTCGTTCAGTTATATTTGGCCTAAGAGGAAATGAGGACATTTGGCAAAATAGCCCTAATTTCCCTACCTCATTCCTGCTCTCTTCGCCTTTACTCTGTGCTAAACAAAAATAAAGCCTTCATAAAAACGTTTTCTTTACACTGGGAACACCCCATTCAGACCAACATCACTATCCCTCGTCCCTTTTGTGTTTCAGACGCCCAGTGGCCAGAGCTAATAAAATCCTTTCTCGAAGATGGGTGGGATGAAACGTTTTGCCTCTTGAAATGTGACTGGCTGAGGGTGATCTGTCAATGTCCTAAATGGGTGGGATGTCAGTAGGTGGTAGCCAATCGTGTTTTAGTCTCATCTCAACCACTATCGTTTCTGTGTAGGGGAAATCGCTTTAGCAACTTTTGTCACAAAGCACCCAGTGAGCTAGAAATTGGCAGGGATGCTGCTGATTGCACAGTAAAGGGGGGGAAACAAGGAGGAAGCCAGCTCGATTGAGAAGAGGAGGCGTTTGAAATTCAGCTCCATCTGGGACCTGAGAACGGTTGTTCCGTTCCGTTCCGTGGACCTTCAAACAGAAAGGCCTCCTGCAAAGTTCATGTTCCGACAAGAAACCAATGTCTTAGTCTTTACGCCGTCTTCTGTTTGCTCTGACCGAGACGTGAAGAGGAGCATGTATCGCTACAACGTGTGCATGTTGCTGGACTGGGCGTACGGAGGGGTGGATCCCAAATTTGCTGGTAATGGGGGACCGGAGTGCGCGGCGTTTCTGCCCCTCCGCCAGCGATGGGTTGAGACTATCGTCTTTGTGGCTATCTCCTTACTGGAGATGGCTGTGGCATACCGCAAGATCAGACAGCAGGAGCTGGGCAGTGTGTGCCAGGAAAAGCAGTATAGCCTGGGCAAGAACCTACTCTTAGTCGCCCTGTGCCTCATCTTTGGCATTGAAGTTGGCTTCAAATTTGCCACCAAGACCTTAATTTACTTGTTGAACCCCTGTCACGTTGTCACCATGCTGCAGGTAAATTGCTGCCTTCACCTGTGGAGGGATTGTTTTGCCTTGTGTGTGGATGAAGTGAAAGTCACCCCTATGCTATACTCATTAAAATCGACTCGTATATCAAAACAAATCGAAAATAAGGAGATGAGTCGTATTTCGGGTCCTAGTTAGACTTTTAAAGGAAATTAGCGCCATGATTAAGTCACATTGGAACTGCTCTTGAATGGAGTTTTGGTCAAGTTGTCAATGTAGCGAGTGGTGGCTGAATTCCTTGGGCACGGGATGAATGTGTTTCATTTGTATAGGACCTGTTACGACCCCAGGATTCCCCGAAACGTTTTGCAGGCAATACAAAAGTAATGGGGCTGCTGAACTGAGGCTGGTTCTGTCATTTGCACCAACCACGATTGAGCTATACCTGAACTCATTGACTCACCTTCATAATCCCTATAGAATCTACCATTTTAGTGGTGACATTTTTAGTTAAACTGGACTCATCAGTTTTTTTTTGGTGGGCAGAGGGTATTGGGGCCTACCCTTTATGTGAGGGAATGCTTCTTGATATCACCTTAGTTTAATAATGACCCTGTCTAGTTTTCATGTTTTTCTCTTTTATTCTTGATTTTTCCCATAAGACACAGTTATTCCTCCATCAAAATTTTATTATCTTAAAGTACTTCCAACTAGATCCATATGTAGTCTTCCATCCACAAGGGAATACTAACTTAACCTGGCTAGGTACCCAGCCTATGGTTCAGAATAATGTGGATTTGGTTCCTGTTCTCTGAAGTAGATTTGGATCCTGCCTCGTCACTGGTCTTCCCACTCTCACGGACAATGACAAACCACCAATTCGGAGAAGAAATTGTCAAAGGAATCATTTTACAATGAACCCTGAGACAGTGAAGTAAATGCCTGCATTTGGGCACCATGATATTGAATAATCTTAATCAATACAGTCTGGGCACACTAATTTAACCCTTTTGTTTTAGCCTCCAGCATCCTGGCAAATCTGTGCTGTATCCATTCCAATGCTAATGTTAGCCTTCCTGTAAGTGTGATGAGCCCAGTAAAGCCGTAACTTCAGTTCCATCCTGTTCAAGTGCGGCTAACAGCTCCTCAGAGCTTGGGACCAACCAACATTGACAGCACATTACTGTAAACTAGTTATTGTTTCTTAACTACTAAACTAGAGTAGAGCAGGGCTTCACTGGAACCTTCTTCCATCAGGTCTCCGTTTCATATCATCTGACATCAGTCTGGCTATTGGAATATAGTTATTAACCCAGATACTACAGACTCTTTTGGAATGTCTAATGCAAGAGTGAAGTATTCTGAATGGCAGAAACCTCAGAGGGACCTGGGGCAACAGGTCCATAGTTCTCTGGAAGTAACAATACAGGTGGATAAGGTGGGCAAGAAGGCACGTGGTATGCTTGTCTTCATCAGTTGGGGCGTAGTATAAAAATTGGTAGTGATGTTGCAGCTGTATAGAATTCTAGGCCATGTTTGGGACATTTATGTACAGACCTGGTGATAGGAGGTTGGTAAGTGCCTGAAATGTGATGCCAGAGGAGGTGGTGGAGGCAGATGCAATAATAACATTTGAGAGGCATCTTGATAGATATATAAATAGGCAGGCAATATAGGGATGTGGGCCGTGTGGTTCAGAAAGGCATCATGTTGGCACCGGCTTGATGGGCTGAAGCGGCTGTTCCTATGCTGTACTGTTCTTTGTTCAGGAAAGGAAGGTTAATGTTTCATCAGCTATTTTTATTTTAAACCTGGCTTTTAGAGATTTTTATATACTTTTTAGACTTTTAAAGGAAATTAGCGCCATGATTAAGTCACATTGGAACTGCTCTTGAATGGAGTTTTGGTCAAGTTGTCAATGTAGCGAGTGGTGGCTGAATTCCATGGGCACGGGAATCTAAATCTTTGTTCATCCACGCTAAATCTTTGTTCATCCACGCTCATTAATTTCTCACTACTTTTTTAAAGTAGAAAACGAGAGAGTCTATTTGGTCATGTCAGGATCCCACAAACATGATAATAGCCAAATAACCTCTCTTGAGTGATAACAAGCGTGGGGCTGGATGAATACAGCAGGTCAAGCAGCACCATAGGAGCAGGAAAACTTGACGGTTCGGGCCTAGACCCTTTTTCTG
>JAHRHZ010000016.1:45136292-45192664 GCA_024137785.1 Ginglymostoma cirratum | reverse complement strand
TGGGGCTGGATGAACACAGCAGGTCAAGCAGCCCCATGCTTGTTATCTCGGATTCTCCAGCATCTGCAGTACCTTTTATCTCTCTTGAGTGATGTTGGTTGATGGATAGATATTGGTAAGAATTCCCCTGGTCACTTTTAAAATAGCGATATGAGGTTTTTGCATTGCCTGACGCAACAGGTGGGGCCTTGATTTCCTCAAGCACTGTGTCTCCTGACAGCAAAGCATATCTACGGCAGCTGAATATAGAAGTTAGTTTTGGCCTATTCTGGAGTATCATTTTTGCCAGTACTGATTTGATGTGCTAGATCTGGTACCATCTTGAGATCTGCTAAATTCTTAAAACACAGTTCCTTGCTCTCCCACTATTAGACCAATATAGGAATCGTAGCGGAAATGCTCTACTTGTCAGATTTGTTAACTGCTACATATTTGTCGTTTTTAATGAAGGAGCAAGAACTGACCCAGTAGTAAGTGTTTGCTCTTTGTCAATGTCTTTTGTACACAAAGATTCCTATGTGCTTCAGAGAGATCGGAAAAAAAACCTAATATGAAGCAGTGATGTGTCGGGGGTGGGGGTGAGGGAAATAGATGCGAAAGGTAATCAAGTGTGGATCTAAAGTTGTATGAAGAGAGTGAGAGTGTACTATGTAAAAGAGTTTAGAGAACAATATTGGTTAGCTCTGCTGCCTCACAGCGCCAGTGATCCAGGTTCAATTCCAGCCTTGGGTGACTGTGTGTCTGTCTGTGTGGAGTTTGCACATTCTCCCTGTCTCTGCGTGGGTTTCTGTCAGTTGCCCTGGTTTCCTCGCACACTCCAAAGATGTGCAGGCTATCTAGATTGGCCAGGGATGTGCAGGCAAGCTGGGTTGGATTGGTAAATGCAAGATTAGGCAGGAGTTTGGTGAGATACTCTGGTGCAGACTCAATGGGCCAAATGGCTTCTGTGCACTGTAGGGATTCTAAGTACAAGGCCAAGACAACTCTAGCTGCAATGGAACAAGAGAAGAAGGCAAAGGTGGTTAGAGTTTGAACAATATTCTCATCAGGTTGTGGAATAAGGCAGTGGAAAGTCATCATGGAAGGAGCTGGTGAAATTCAGGGAGGAGATATGTGATAGGGTGATTAGTTTCATGATGGAGTCAAATCCAAGTGGCAGGTTTGTTTTTCTTGTGGCATTCAGGACTCTTTTTAAGGACAATATTGGAATAATTGAAATAAAAAAAACTTGAAATTTGGAGCAGAATAGGATGGTATTTGTGGTAAGACGGGGAGAAAAAGAGAGAGAGTTAATATTTCTGGTTGATGTCTGAGCAGACAATCAGCAAGATACAAGAGAAATTAATGTTTTATTATAGTACTGTCTCATTTCTGTATATCTCTTGGACATGTATATTGTGAATTAGGTATAGACTTTAAAGCAAAATGATAATACTGAAAGCAGTACCATCTGTGATGTTACAGGTGCCAGCATCTCTATCTGTTCCTATCAGGAGCAAAAGGCTCTAATTTTATCATTAATCTGCTTCCCCTCCTAACTCTCCACAGTCAAATACCATTCAAGCTTGCATTGGTCTGCCAGATAAGATAATGTAACTTCACACTGATCACAACAATAGAAGAAGAAAGAAAACAGGCTAATTGATCGATGTATTACAGAAACATGGCTAATAGGAGCAGGAGTAGGCCATTCAGCCCCTCAAACCTGCCATTCAATATGTTTATGGTTGATCGTCCAACTCTGCTATTTTCTTCCCATTCCCTTTGCATCCTTTAGGCTTAAAAACTGTAGCTCACTCCTTCTTTTAAACATTCAATGTTTTGACCTCAATACAGTGTGAAGCTGGAGGAACACAGCAGGTCAGGCAGCACCAGAGGAGCAGGAAAGTCAATGTTTCGAGTCGGGACCCTTCTGAACAATTTCCTGCTCCTCTGATGTTGCCTGGCCTGCTGTGTTCCTTCAGCGCCGTATTGTAATGGCTCTGACTCCAGCATCTGCAGTTCTTGCTATTTTCCAACGTTTTGACCTCAACTGCGCCTGTGGTGGAGAATTCCACAGACACACCACTCTCCAGGTCAGCATGATTGGTTGTCAGTGCACACTCAGGATTATTTAGCAATATTATCCAATTGTGGAATAACATCTAATGTTGGAACTCTTGAGTTTTGCCCTTTTGGGTTGGTTCGATACAATTGGCACCTGGCTTGTTACATAACAGGCTAAGTGATTTGCTGATAGACCATAAGATGTAGGAGCTGATGTCAGCCAATCAGTCCATTGAGTCTACTTCGTCATTCAGTGAGATCGTGGCTAATTTGAGAATTCTGAACTTTAGTTTTCAGTATAATCTGCAAGTCTTTCTGAAGTACAGTCCATGTATCCAACATCATACTGAACTTATAGCCACATTACTCATTTGTATTCTGGGCAGATGTCTTTTTTGATTAATCCAGCACCCTGTTAGGTGTATTATTCTGCATAGTCGTGTGTGAGACAGATTCACCTGTTACTCAAACTTTTGATGTACCTTACCCTTCCAAGGTAATTGGAGGTAGATTGGGCACTTTCAGCATCTCGTAAAGACGTGTAAAGAATTTCCTTGCACGTTACTGCAGATTCAGATGTGGTAAACGTATCATCTACTTAATGGAATTAGGTGCACGAATAGGAGAACGGGTGACATTCTGTTGAAAACAAATTTCTCATGGAGCACAACAAAGATGTTTGTGAGAGCACTGATCCCATGGCAACACAACCTATTTGGGAATACATGGGATCACCTAAACTGAAGTGAATGAGTTACTGAGTTCATAAGTTCAATGAATACTGATTCCCACAGTGATGCTGGATCCTTAGATTGTTTTCTAGGATGAGAGAGCTGTGCTTTGAGGAGAGATTGAATAAAATGGGCCCATATTTTTTGGAGATTAGAACAATAAAGGGTAATCTCATTAAGAATTATGAGGGCTTCGCGGGTAGAGATTCGGAAGCTATTTCTGCCACTAGAATTTCCGAACAGGGGGTCATGGTCTCCAGATAGGGAATTGGCCACTTAGCACTGAGATGAGGAAGAATTCTTCATTTGAGGATTATGAATTTTAAGGTTGTGGCTATTCATTCGATGAGTATATTTAAGATTGTGTTTTGTAGATTTTTGGGAAAATTGTGTTGAAGTTGAAGTTCATGATTTTGTTGAATAATGGAGATGGGTCAGAGGCAGCCCATCTTGCTCTTTCAAGTTTTAAGTGTATTGTGTTTTCCCTGACCTGTCTGCTTCAACATCGTGCGTATCTCAGTGCAGTTATGGAAAGATGCAGCATGCTTCAGTTGAAGATTTACCTCAGCCAACGTCTTCAGACTCCACCTATCAGAACAGGAATAGGTTCATTATGTGCACTTGTGATCATTAGGGTCTACACAGGGATAAAAGTTTGAGATCTTTCAAACATTTTTATATCGTGGTAGAAGTGTCATTATCATATGCTAAATTAGTTGTCTGTGTAATTCTTTGCACACTTGTGGTTATTAAGCAAATGTTGTCTAATCATGAGTCACATAGAATGTTGGAACACTAAGTTTTGAAAGCATGTAGAATTAAGTTTTATTGCGATGCGCAGAATGAAAGAGAAACTGGATTGTAGGAATAGCTACTGAGTGCTATTAAATAAATACTGGATCATTAATTCACAACGTGCATGTACTCTTTCATATTAAACGTGAAAGAAACATGAATGTTATATTTTATGTTGATGTTGTTACTGGAAAAATGTGATTCCACGCTGAGATTCATCTTGATGGATCATATTTTTTAAAAGTTTAATGAGATGATCTTTCATTGAAACACAAGCTTGCAATTGCTGCAGATTTGGTTTTAACAATAAAACATGTTATAGTGTAAAAGAAATGAAGATAAAATAAACTAAGCTATTTACATATAACAGAATTTGAACGATTTGAAATGCAGCAAAAATATATTCTGATATATTCCAACACCATTTTGCAATACTTGAATGCACCAGAGATACCCTTCTCTGTCACAGTTATAGGTTTGACTTAACAGTTGCTTTCAATTCTCACCCTTGAGAGTTTGATTATCACTTCTCAGTTGTGTGAATAATTAAAGCTGAGATGTTCTCAACTTCAAATAATGACTTTAAGGTTCTAACCAAACACTTCTGGTCTGGAACATTCAAACTTACCCTGAGGTAAACTTTTTCCTTATTGATCTAAACTAACTTTTTTTTTGCCAAGTGAAACTGGTTCTTAAATCTAATGAAACTTCTGTGAACAGAAACCAAAGCTTTCCACCTATCAAACACTCCTCAATGATTACTTTGTCTGAGTGTAAAACTCTGACAATGCAAGCAAATTTACATTCTTGTTTCAGGAACCTTGTCTCTTATACCAGTTTTCAAGGCTCCAGAAAGTCTGACAAGTTGTTCATTAAACACACCTACCCCCATCCCCGCCTCCCCCTCATGCACGCATACGAAAGCTCACATGCTGCTAGTTCAAAATCAGCTCTAAAATATATGATTTTTTTTAATATCGCAATATTAATTAATTTCTCCCTCATGCAGTTATGAGCAATCTATCACATAGCCAATAAAAGACTTAGCTCTTCACTTAATCTTGCTATTTAAATAACATAGTGCATATATATAATTAAATAAAAAATAATTTGGTTCCTAGGATGTGGGTATCATTGACTCGCCAGCATTTATTACACATCCCTAATTGCTCTGGAGAAGGTGACAACAAATTGGCTTCTTGAACCACTGCAGTCCTTGGGGTGTATGAGGACCTAAGGTGCTGTTATGAAGAGAGTTCCAGGGTTTTGACCCAGCCACAGTGAAGAAATTATGATATGTTTCCAAGTCAGGACGGTATGTGATTCGGCGTGGAACTTTCATGTCCAGTATCTGTTGCTGTTGCTGTTCTAGGTAGCTGACGTAGCAGGTTTCCAAGATGTTGTCAAAGGAGGTTTGGTGAGTTATTGCAGTGTATCTTGTAGATGGTAAACACTAGTATCATTGTGTGACAGTCGTGTAGGGAGTACATGTTGTATGTAGTAGGTGAGGTGCCAGTGAAGGGAATTTCTTTTTTCTGGATGGTTTCAAGGTTTGTGTGTTGTTGCAGCTCCAATGTCCAGCCACGTAATGAGCATTGCATCACATTTCTGAGTTGTAGATGGTGACCTGCAATGCTGAGACATGAAGCAGATTACTCGCAACAGAATTCCTCACCACTGATCTGTCCTTGACCAGGCCTTGCTGCCTAGGAAACATGGATGGTTTCAGTATTTGGGGAGTCATGAATGGTGCTGAGCATTTTGCAATAATCAGCAAACCTTTTCTAACCATATGATGGATGGAAGGAAGGTCATTGATGAAGCAGCTGAAGATGTTTGGGCCTAGGATGCTACCCTGAGGAAGTTCTGCAGCGATATCCTTGGTTAGAGATATAACTATCTTCCTTTTGTAAGATTCTAACTGGTAGAGTGTTTCTTCCCCCGATTCCTGTGGTTTCTGTTTGCTAGAGCAGCTTGATGCCATACTCTGTCAAATGTAGCCTTGATGTTAAGGGCTGTCACTCTCCTTTCCCCTCTGGAATTCAGCTGTTTTGTCCATATTTGAACCGAAGTTGTAATGAGGTTAGGAGCTGAAGGGCTTGGTGGAACCCAAACTCTGCCTCACTGGGCAGGTTATTCCTTTGCCTGTGCTGTTTAGTAGCACTGGTGATGACCTTTTCCACCACTTTGAGGGTAGACTGATTAATGAGGTTTGTGTCTTGCTTTGTGTGGACAGAACATATCTGGGCAAATTTCCAGATTGTTAAGTAGATGTTAGATAGATAGGTTTTATGAACTGAGATTGTTATGGTTTTTTTTTTTTTTTTTTTGAAGCTTCAGTTCTTTGTAATGATTAGATTTTTTTTTCCCTCCAGAGTAAACCTTCAGTGTATGAGTTCAAGTTCTATCTTGGCAGTTCGACCGTTTGAATTTGTTTCAGTGAAACTTGCCAGGAAGGTGCCCATGAAGCTTAAATTGTCATTGAAACCCAACTGGTGCACTGATATCATACTTGGGGAGGGAAACCTCTCTCCCTTATCTGGTCTGGCCTTTCATGTATGGTTATGGACACAGCGATTGTGTTTGAGTCATAAATGACATCACTTACTAGATCACTAAAAATACAGATTGGTGCTTCAAATAAAGGTCTGAATAATTTATGTAAAGATTGGGGGTAGGAGGAATAAAAAGCTTAGCTAATAAAGTAGCTTTAAAGAATTAAGGAAGTAGAGTAGGAAGATTATAGGTAAGGTGTTCTTGAGCTTCATGTGAAGGCAACTGGAAGTGTGGTGACCAATGGTGGAGTGATTTTTGTTAAAATCTGGAATCTTAAGAGACTAGACTCAATTAACACCTTATCTCTAATGGTTGTGAGGTTGGAAGAGAATACAGAAGTAGGAAAGAGGCAGCCTTAATGATTTGTTAGTTAGGTCGGGGCTCATCTTGGCATTAAATGTGTCACCAAGATTGCAAACAGACTGATTTTAATCTTGGACTGTTGCAATGGATATAGGTGGGATAGTAGCCGAGGGAGCAGGGATTGGAGTGGGAACTGAAAGCAATAGCTTCAGCTTTTCAGTAAACTAATAGTGATGGTATATGTGTCCAACATTAGGTTTCAGACAGTGTTTGATATAATTTAGAAATAGTGGAAGAGTTGAGAGAGATTGTGGTGCATCTTATTAGTTTAAATGCAGAACTAACTTTGTATTTATCAGATGATAACACTGAAGGGCAGCATGTAGATGAGAAATAGGAGGGGACTGCAGAAAGATTCTTGGGGGACGCCACAGGTAATAGAGAGGAGCAGGAAGCAATAAGTCATTGCAAGGGACTGGAAGGAGAGGTTGAAGCATGCTGTGTTCAACTGCGTGGCAAAGGCTGGAGATGTGTCAAAAAGAGAAAGTTTACCTTCCAATTGCAAAGGAAATGACTTGTGACTTTGAAAGCTGTTTTGGTACTCTAATATAGTGGGAATCTGATTAGAGAAACTCATAAATGGAATTGAGATAAAATAAGACATAGGAGCAGAAGTAGACTATTCAAGCCGATTGAGTCTGCTCGAGCATTCAATGAGATCATGGTTGATTTGACAATCCTCAACTCCACTTTCCTACCTCTTCCCAATAGCCCTTGATTCCCTCATTGATTAAAAATCAGTGTATCACAGCCTTGAATTCTGGAATGGATGCAAAGGAAACAATTGATGGATACGTGGAGGCAACCGCCTAGTGGTATTATCACTGGACTGTTAATCCAGAGACCTAGAAAACGTTCTGGGGACCCAGGTTCAAATCCCACCATGGCAGATGGTGGAATTTGAATAAAATATCTGGAATTAAGAATTTAATGATAACCATGAACCCATTGTCGATTGTCAGAAAAACCCACCTGATTCACTAATGTCCTTTAGGGAGGGAAACCTTACCTGGTCTGGCCTATATGTGATTGTAGACCCACAGCAATGTGGTTAACTCAAAAAAAAAAAAACCCTCAGGGCAATTAGGGATAGGCAATAAATGCTGCCTGGTCAACGATGGCCTCATCCCATGAATGAATTAAAAAAAACTCTTAAAACTGGCATTAGACCAACACCCACATCTCAGCGATGAGTAATATGTAAACAAGTAACTGCTGTTATCTCCATCTACATTTTCATCTCCAGCGTTGCTCTGAAGAATGAACATAAACACTCATCTTTAATAATGGAATTTTGCTTCTTGTTTGGCAAGGCCAAACCTAGCCCAACATGCATATCTACATGGGCCCAGAGGAGGTAATTGTGTAGTGAACAAAGGAGGGAGACTGGTCTGGGATTTCTTTTTCTCACTCAAATTTAGAAATACTGAAGCTGCTTTTGGTACTGCCACAGTGACATTGTATCAAATTAGTGAATCTCAACCAGATTAGAGATCTGGCTTTCCTAATCTTTATATCTGAAGCTGTTCTGTGCTCTCAGTACTCCAGCATATCATAAAGCTCATCCGATATTTCCGCCCCCATCCCACATGACTGTTTATTTGTGCTAAAAACCAGTCTCTGTGTATGCACAGGAGAGCTTGAAATTAATTCTGGTATTCTGGATATTTACATGACATATCTGACTCCCATATGTAAACATTGTATGCTTTTCTTTGAGAGAGAAGGATTCTGCAGAATAATTTTGTTTCATGTAATTTATCCACCCACTTGATGCATTCTATTTGATTGTATTTTCTTCCTGTCCCTGCAACAACCAAGGAGTTTTCATCGTTCTTCCTGAATTTGCTTTTTTTAATTGATCAGAGAAGTAGGGTTCCCTAGGAACAGGAGAGATGGAGCTTTTGTGTCTGATGCAGAAGCTTCTGGAAATACAAGTAGTTCTCCTATAATGTGATAGTTGTGTTCTTGTGTGACTTCATGCTATAGATAATTGGGGAAATCGCTATACCTGTACAGCAGAAAGTTCGCGTTATCCAAGCAACGTTCACTATTCATCAATCGTGTTGCAACCAATTCACGTTAACGAAATACGCATTGTAGCAGAACTACCTGTAATGGTTCAGGAGTCAACCCAGGGACTGGATATTACAGCCTCCTACTGGTCATTCTTTTGTTTGGGATGAAGATGGCATTTAAAATATTCCAGTTACTGACTCATTCTCACCCACTGTTAGTCCTGTTATCACATGACGTGGGTTGCTATCAGCACAGTCTACCCTTTCTGTTCTGTTCTTGGCTCTCTATCACTTCATCAGCTTCCCTCTCCTGTCCTGGCCTAGTCTCAACAATCCCCTTGTCTGTCTATCCCTTTCGTATCTTGGACTCGCCCTGTGGGCTCCGTCTCCATGTATTCATTCGTCTCACGCACTGCCCAATAACACTCCGCCCTAACTCCATCTTCAGCATAAAAAGCACCTTTTTTTTTCTAGCTGCTATCCGTTCTGATGAAGAGTCACTTGGACTCAAAACATTAACTTTGCTTTCACCCTCAGAGAGTTTTGCCAGCAATTTCTGTTTTTGTTTCCAGTCCCCAGCATCTGCAGTTCTTTGTTTTATATTACTATAATTTGTTGAGTGGGAAAGTTGTTCCCAAGACCAGAAAGCATCCACACCCCCACTCCAAAAAAATCGCAAGACGTTTTCTTCACACACTCTTTGGAATAACTTTTGAAAACAGCAAATAGTGAGCAAGAGACCGGAGGGGACATTGTGTAGCATGAACAATTAAGGCTACTTAAACAAAAAGGGTTCAGAAAAATTATTTAAAATGCAGATAGAGCGCTGTTGGTAATTTAGCTGCAGCAAAAGAAGGAATAACTTCTGCTTACATCAAGGCTTTAATGTTATAAAAATCTCCCAAGGTGATTCACGCGGAGGTTTAATAAAACAAAATACCTCACTAAGACAAATAAGCAGATAAAAGGTCAGATAGTCAAAAGCTTGACCAGAGAGTCTGTTTTTATGGAGAATATTTAAAGAGGAAAACAATATTGGGAGATAAAACTGTTTGTGTGGGGGGGATGGTGGTGGAATTTCCAAGCTTAAGACCTGAGTACTTGAAGGTATCGCGAGAAGTAGTGCAGAGATTGTTATAAATCAAAATACTGCAGATGCTGGAAATCTGAAACCAGCACAACACTGGAGAAACTCAACAGGTCTGGCAGCATTTATGGAGAGAGAAACAGAGTTAATGTTTTGAGGAAGGCATGTCAAACTCGGATTGATTTATATGTTGGATATCTTGAAGGAGCGGGATATGATGGAGATGAGAGAAAGCGAAGAATGAAGCCATGTTTGGATTTAAAAACTTATTTTTTGCCTGTATGGGAGATGCTCTGGATTCATAAACTGCTTATTTAAATTCCACCAGTAATTTAGCTTCTATTTCTAATTGTCTGTTTCTAATTTGGTCTCACTAAGGAACAGGATTGTAACATTTATAGCTTTTGTTTTCAAATAATTACAAATCACAAGTTACAAAAAATACAAAATACACCAGTGAGATTATCTTCAGTGACATGATTAGTTGATATATGCCTTTATTTTAGTTAGTGGATATATTATCTTTGTTCTGTGTAATGTCAGGTCCAGTTCCCAGATGAAGATCTGTCAGGACTATCAGGAGCAATCTGCCTTTAAGGAATTGACGTTGAAATGATTGACTGTTGAAGCTGTGTTTTGTCTCTGAAAGTAAAGGGAATGTGAGCGCAAGTGAAGCATGGTTTAAAAATTCTTCATGGGCACTCTTCATAACAATGTGGTTGTCACGTCTGTTCCAAATTTGTGAGCATTTGATGTGATAATGCAAATCAGTTCAAAATATTCCATTGCATCTTTTGGGCCGTGATGCGAATGGCCTGTTCTGCTACTTCTTCCCAAAAACCAAGTTTTGGTTTTAATGAAAGTGACTTTTTTGTCATTTTCAGGCAAATCATAACAGCACTATAAATTACACCGCACAATGTGATTGAACTAATCTATAGAATAGTATTCTAATCTTTGGCATAGTGGTTAATCCTATCCCAATTTATAGAGAATGCATCAGTGTGATTCCATGATTGATAGACTTGATGCAAAATCTGGAAGTAAGTCAGGTTGCAAGGTTATTTGTGGGTTTGCTTTTCCAAAAAGAAAAATTCAATGCAAGTTGGAACGTGAACTTTCAAACTTTTCTTGTGGGAAAACCTACACCCAAGAAAGCAAGTATTTGCATTTATCGAGCTTGCTATAGATGCAGGCACAGCTTTGGGATATCGATGTAAGCTTGGAGCAGTAATTTCCAGTTTGTTTGCTTAATTTCTGTTCTGAATGTGCCCTGCACAGTATTTAGTGCTTGGGCCCTTTTCACTGCTTTTGGAATGGAGGCCTGGAGCAAGTGACTTTAATACATTATTGTATAGTCTTGCATCCAACATATTTGAATTACGCTTCATGTTGTCATACACTATTTGTGATGCAAAACCATTATGTTTTCTTTTATGCAAGAGAATGTCCATCATTGATCTGTAACTTGATATTTACAACTGTCCTTAGCATTTATCCTTTTTTGGCAATCATTTACAGTTCTTTTGTATTTATTTGTTTTACAGGCAAAATTATCAGCAAGCAGTTCATTCTGTTGGCTCCAGTGTTAGATAGGCAGAGCTATGGAAAATGTAATGGTATTTTCTTTAAATGCAGCATGTTTTGCCCCTCTGAATCATAGCACATTGGGGGAAAACTTCCCCTTTTATCTCAAGCCAGGCCTCTAACTAATGTTGTTCTCAGTTAAGCATGAACAGCAGCAGGAAACCAATTCAACGGCATCGGAAAACGCTGGGCATGGGGAGTTGGGTTGCACTCAATATTAGCTTTGACAACAGTACTACAGGCGCATTCTACATAATCTGGAAACAAAACAAGATCCATGTATTACTGACGCACTAAGCTCTGGTGCCTTCAAATAAATGGGACTTGGCAGTTGATTAAAGCACATCAATTTGGGACAGCTTTATGGATGTACTTTAAGTAACAGTTCTCTTTATTCTGGCTAACAAAGACAGCCCATGAGTACTTTACTAGATTATATCGCGACACAATTTGCTATGTGATACTGTGATATCCCTACCTCATACCATAAAAAATCTGAAAGTACAATTGCCCGCTCGATCAGCTAACACCCAACCTGTTATATTGAGGTGACCAGAAGAGAGCTCATCTGTGCTGTGTTTATCCTCTGTTCGATATTTTAGAAAATAGTCCCTGAGCATTTTCAACAAGTTGGCTCACTGTGCTCTATATTTACTGATGGCATAATGTGGGGCTGCAACTCTAGTCCTTGTATGTGCCCCAAGTCAGAAACTTGTGTCTTTTGCAGGATGATTCCTTCAATTCTATTGAAGGCAAATCTTCAACAATTTGCATTCATTGAGCAATTTGTAATGTAATAAAATGCCCTGACATGTCTCTTGGGAGCATTGCCAGAAAATTTGATGTTGAGCCACACAAGATATTTGTACAAGTGAGTGTTAAAGAAAATTTTCATGAGCACCTTTAAAGGAAGGAAGCATTGTAAATAGAAGTGATCAGAGGAAATGTTGGTTGCAGGGCTGGAGGAGGTTAGATGAAGGAACAGGACCATGGAGGGATTGGAGGCTGAAAATTTTGATAAATGTGGCATTATCAATGTAGCAACATTCTGAAATTAAGGCAGTCTGCATGTAATCTGTGTGTACATTTGATCCTGACATGAGCTTTTTACTTTAATGCCATCGTCAAAACAATCCTTTTCCACCTTTTGTAACATTACTTGACTTTGTGTCCATCTTGACTCGTCTGCTTGTGAAACTCTCATTTGTGTCTTCATTAACTTGACTATTCTAGCACTCAGCTGATTGCCCATATCCGATCCTCCATAAAATTAAAGTCTGCTCATGTCTTGATTCTGAGGAAGTCTCATTTCCCTAAATCTTCCACTTGCCAAAACAATGTTGGTACCTGGTCAAGCAATGTTTTGATTTTAAAAATTCTCAACTTTCTTTTCAAATCTCTCATGGTCTTGCCTCACCCTATCTCTGTAATCTCCTCCAAGTTCCTTACCTTCTAAGATATTTGTGCTCTTGTCATTCTGGCCTCTTGTACATTATGCAGTCAAATTGGTGACCATTTTACCTAGGGCCCAAGCTGTTGACCTCTTTTTATCCTCGTTTTCCTCCTTTCTAAACCTTTCTTAAAACCTGGCTCTTGGGTCAGATCACTGAAAATATCTAATACCTTGTTGCGTCTTACTTTTGTTTAATAATATTCCTGTGAGGTGCCTTGGGATATTTTGTTATGGTATAGACATTGTTTAAATATAAGCTTTTCTCTCAGTAGGTCAGTAGCCACAGTGATGGGTGAATAGGACTTTCTGCAAGTTAGGAGATGGGCAGCTGGCTTTGTATGACCTCAAGCGCTTATGAGGAGAAAGATGGGAGGCGGCTAGGTTTGTGTTATAGCAGTCAATTCTTGAGGTAACAAAAGCATGGATGAAGGTTTCAGCAGCAGGTGAACTCACTAGGGATAGAATTGGACAATGTTATTGAGATGGAAGGAATAATGCAGAAATGTGCTTGAAAGTGCAACTTTGAGTCAAATACAACACCAAATTTGTGAACCAAACACTGACATTTGATGGGATGTAAAGATAAACAATTGTGGTCAGATTCACTTAGTTGACCTTCTACAGTCTTAATGTAATAGATAATAACATAGGAAAGTCTAGCATTTTCAAAAGCAATTTGTAACTGTCCTTACATTTTATCACTCTCATTGATTTTCACTAGTCCTTGCTGGTTCTTAAATTTCTATTCCCAACACCTCCCTGCTCCACATGGCTCTGTCTTTTTCCCTTTGCTGCATGCAACCAGAACAGGAAAACCTGCCAGACTGTGTGCCAAGGACTGCTCAGCGAAGTGGATGGGAGATGTTTGTCACGTATTGAAAGAACTGAGAAAATTGCTTTTTATTTTCAGCTTATAATGTTACCTGTAAAATGAGCTCATTGGCTTGTTAATTATTCACTGTTTCAGACCCCTTCTTTCTTTTCATTGGGCCTAAATACACTATGGTCTAACATAAAAGATTTAATGTAAGTCCCTTTTCATTACTGTGGAAAAGTTTTCAACAAAAGCCAAGCTTAGCTAGACCTAACCATTGACTGATTTATTCTGTTGCCAGTGAATAAGAATGAATTGCATGTTTATAAAATGACATTGTGTATGAAAGGGAGATTAATCACCCAAATGTACTTGGGGGATGTGCCTTCCTTTTAAAGCAGTAGCCTAATGAGTCACTGATGGAGTTCCTATCTGTCTGCCTATCCATCAAAACTGGCCCATATTTAATGACTTGGTTGGCTGCCAGTAAGATTTCTATCACCAAAGCTGATTCTCCTATGAAACCTCTGACAAATACCGGAAGTACTAAAATGGGGGACAGAGTTTAAACAGAAGGTCCCCAAAGATGGTGCATACTAAGGCCTTGCTAAAGACTGTTGCCTACACTAGATTGGTCTTTACAAGCTAGTAAGGAAGGACAAGTGATGACTATAAGACCCCTTTTCTCTCCAGGACAACTTCAGGTCACTTTATAGACCTTGTTATCATCTTCAACATGAGATTCCTAAAAATTGGTGCTAACCTGGACAGGTGGGAGGGAAACTTCCCCAGAACCAAGAGGGAACATCCCTTCTATTACAACTTGCACCGGTGTGGAAATATATTTTTAATTTGTGTGCTCGATATGGGCACGCCTAATAAAGGCACCACTCCCTGCCAATGCAAGTTATCCTTGAGATAACGGAGGTGAGCCATCTTCTCGAACCATGGTTGTCGTAGTGATTTGATTCAACTTGCTGGTGTCACTTCAGAGCAGTTAAATGTCAATTACTTTGAATATGAAGTAAAGACCAGATGGGTTAACAGCAGCAGGTTTCAGTCACCAAGAGATTATTGGTACACCACGGGGTTTTCACAGCAATCTGATAGATTCCTTGTGACTGTTACTGACACCAGGTTAACTAGCAGGTGTCTTTGCAGGAACTAGGAACAATGTTTGACCCCGTAGTTTTCCATTGTTCTCTGCTGCATTTCTGTGCAAGTTGATACAAAAGGATTCTAAGCCAGGGTCACTATATAAAATAAACTTTCCATCCTTTTACCAAAACAAAAGTTGCAGGAAAAGCTCAGCAGGCTTGGCAACATATGTGGAGAAAAAAATCAGAGTTAACGTTTCGGGTCCAGTGACCCTTCCTTAGAACAGAAATGCTTTTACTTTCATTCAGATCCTGTTTATTAATATGAATGCAAAAATCAGATCGAGGGATGTTAGCGTTACCATGCCTTGTACTAGTTAGTGAGTCAGCAGCCTTTTTTATAACCACTTCAGTGGATGGGTTTATTAATTAATTATTCTGGAATTATAATCTGAACTGAGACTTGTCTTTGCATCCATGGGATCAAGTTAAGAGCTGTACATGTCACAGCCTGGTGACTCAACTCTTGAACAGGATCAAGCATTAGTCAAAATAAGAAAAAAATCATTTCTATTATTGCCCTGCTTAAATTCTTATTGTCTACTAATATGTGAAGTCAGTTCCATGCAAAAATATTCTAGTGATAATTTACATTGAGTAAAATGGGATTTATGAAAATTTCAAATAATCAGATAATTTAAATAAATAACTTACTAGAATGTACCAGGAATTACCTTATATAGTTATCTGATTTTGCAAAAATTTAATAATTGGACAGCCAGATCTATTTTGGGCTGAGACTGGTAAGCTTTTGCAAGCAGCATGTTTTCTAGGTCAATTATACCATCAAAGGTAATGATTTTCTTGTCCAATATTCGGTCGCTTTTGTGCTAGGAAAATAAGACTATCTGCAAGTGTCAGCAGAACAATGCTGTCTTCAACCTATCTACTCCTGGAAATGTTTTCCCTTCGTTTTATAAGATGTGTCATTGTGAGCCAACTTTCTGGTCCATCTCTGTATATTTGAATGTCTGCAGCGTGTCGAAGAGCCATATGCACAGAGACGGGCTCTGTGGCCCAAACTGGTCCATCCACACTAACCCCACACCCCTGCACATGGCCAATATCCTTCTGATCCTTTCTCATTTATACTGAGACCTCTGTGTGGAAGTATGTTTTTAATTTGTGTGGTTAAATTTCTCTTAAATGTTGTTAATGTACCTGCCTCAACTACTTCTGCTGGCAGCTCATTCCATATGCGTACCATATATTCTGTGTTTTAAAAAAAAAGGTTGCCTCTCAGGTTCCGATGTATTATTTCCCCTCTTAGCTTAAACTGATGACCACTAGTCCTTAATTCCCCAACCATGGGAAAAGGACTGAGTGCATTCACCCTATCCATGCCTGTCATGATCTTATACACTTCTATAAGATCTGCCTTCTGTTTCCTATGCCCTGAAGAAAAAAGTCTGAGCTTGTCCACCTTCTCCCTATAATTCAGTCCCTTGAGTCCTGGCAATACCCTTGTTAATTTTTTCTGCACTGTTTCCAGTTTAATAACATCCTTCCGACAGCAAGATGCCAAAAACTGAACACAATACTCCAAGTGCACCCTCAAGTGCAAACGGTGGAGGTGATGGTCTAGTGGCATTATTGCTGGACTGTTAATCCAGAGACCCAGATAACATTCTGGGGACCAGGGTTCACATCCAGCCACAGCAAATGGTGGAATTTGAATTCATTTTTAAAAATAAAAATCTGGAATCAGGAGTCTAATGATGATGACCATGAACCCATTGTTGATTGTTGGAAAAACCCATCTACTTCACTAATGTCCTTTAGGGAAGGAAACTGCCATCTTTACCTGGTCTGTCCTACATGTGACTCCAGACCCACAGCAATGTGGTTGACTCTGAACTGCCCTCTGAGCAAATAGGGATGGGCAATAAATGCTGCCTTGTTGGTGATGTCCTCTTCCTGTGAATGAATTAAAAAAAACAATGTCCTGTACAACTGCAACGTTACTTCCCAATTTCTATACTCAGTGCCCTGACTGATGAAGGCCAGTGTGCTAAGAGCCTTCTTCACTGCCCTGTCAACCTGTGACTTCACTTTCAGAGAACCGTGCATCTGAACTCAAAGGTCCCTCTGTTCCACCTTAAGGCCCTATCATTTACCATGAAACTCCAATCTGGATTTGACTATAAAATGCAACACCTCACACTTATCTGTATTAAAATCCACTTGCCATTTCTCGGCCCACTTCCCCAGCTGAGCAAGATCTTGCTGCAGTTTCAGATAACCTTCCTCACTTTCCATGATACCGCCTATTTTAGTGTCATCCGGAAAATTACTAATCATGCCTTGTAGATTCTCATCCAAATCATTGATATAGATAACAAACAGCATTGGGCCCAGCACTGACCCGGAGGCACACCACTAGCCTCAGGCCTCCAGTCTGACAAGCTTCCTTCCACCATTACTCTGCTTCCTACCTTTCAAGCCAATTGTCTATCCAATTTGCCAGCTCTCCTTGGATTCTGTGCGATCTAGCCTTCCAGAGCAGCCAGTCGTATGGAACCTTTATCAAAGGCCTTACTGAAATCCATTTTGACTACATTCCACTGCCCTACCCTCTTCAACCTTCCTGGTCACTTCATGAAAGAACTCTAACAAATTTGGGAGGCATGATCTCCCACACATGAAGCCATGTTGACTATTCCTAATCAAACCCTGTCTTTTCAAATGCATGTATATCTTATCCCTCGGAATCTTCTCAAGTAACTTAGCACAGATTTTAGGCTTGCTGGTCTGTGGGTCCCAGGTTTTTCTTTCCAGCCCCCCTTGATTAAGGGCACAGTGTTCACTCCGGGTCTAGTCTTCTGGAATCTCAGCCATGTTTAACGATGATGCAAATAAATCACCTGGGGCCACCCCTGCAATTCCTTCTCTTGCCTCTTGCAGGGTTCTTGGATATATCTAGTCAGGACCAGAAGATTTATTGAACTTCATACGTTCTAATACTTCCAGCACCACCACTACTGTGATATGGACTGTCCCCAAGACATTGCCACTATTTTCCCCAAGTTCCCAAGTCTTCATGTCTTTCTCCACGGTAAACACAGAGAAATATTCATTTGAGTACTTCGCTCATCTCCTGCAGTTCCTCACATACATGCTCACTTTGGTCCTTGTGGGAAACTATTCTCTCCCTAGTTATTCTTTTTCCTTTTAACTTCCCTTTGGCTGAGAAGATTAGGGTGAATCCAAAGCTATCTCATACCCACTTTTCTCCCTCTTGATTTCCTCCTTCAGTAAACTCCTGTACCTCCTATATACCTCAAGGGATTCCCTTGATACCAGGTGCCTGTACCTGAGCCATGTCTCCTTTTTTCTGGTCAAAGTCTCAATATCTCTTATTGTCCAGGGTTCCCTATTCTTGCCAACCTTTCCCTTCACCCTCACAGGAACATATAGACCTTGAACTCTAGCTATCACACTTTTAAAGGCCTCCCACTTGTCAGAGGTCCATTTGCCTGCAACAAACTACCCCAATCAACTCCTGCAAGCTCCTGTCTAATTCCATCAAAATTTGCCTTGGCACAATTTAGGACTTGAACCTGTGGACCAGTTTTGTCCCTCTCCATAACTATTTTAAAATTAATAGAACTTTGGTCATTGGTCCCAAAGTGCTCCTCACTATCACTTCAGTCACCTGTCCTGCCCTATTTACCAAGAGTAGGATCCTCTAAACTGCTTGAGGAAACTTTTTTTTCCTGAACATATTTAACAAATTTCACCCCATCTAAGCCCTCATCACTATGGCAGTCCCAGTCTATGTTAGGAAAGTTAAAATCCCCCACTATGACAATCCTATTTCTCATGCAAGTCTCCCCAAACTCACTAAATATTTGTTTCTCTAATTCCTGTTGACTATTTGGGGGCCTACAGTCCACCCCCAATAATGTCACCATCCCCTTCTTATTTATTAGCTCCACCCACAAAGCCTCACTGGATGACCCCTTAGTTATTTCATCTTTGACTACTACTGTGATACTCCCCTTAATTAAAAATGCAACCCCCCACCCCTCTTTCCTCCAACTCTGTCCCACCTAAAGCACCTGACCCTGGCACATTAAGCTGCCAGTCCTGTCCCTCCCTTAACCATGTTTCTGTAATAGCTAAAATATCTCAGTCCCATGTACCTATCCATGCCCTGAGTTCATCAGCCTTGTCTGTCAACCCTCTTGCATTGAAATAGATGCAATTTAATCCAACAGGCATTCCTCGCTCCCTGTCCTATTCCATCCCAAGCTGCCTCTTCAACTTATAATTTCTGAATACTGGATCTCTTACCAACCTTGTAGTTGCCTTCCTGCTGTTGAGGATCCCATCCCCCTGTCAATCTAGTTTAAACCTTCCCTTGGAGCACTAGCAACTTTGCCCGCCAAGCTATTGATCCCCTTGCAGTTCAGGTGTAACCTGTCCTCCCTGGACAGGTCACCTCTTCCCCAGAAAAGATCCCAATGATCCAGGAATCTGAATCCCTGTCCCCTACACCAGTGCTCCTGTTCTTACCCTCACTAGCACATGGCACGGGAAGTAATCCAGAAATAACTCAGTCGAGGTCCTGGTTTTAAACCTTATTTCCTAGCTCTCAATTTTCACTCTGCAGGACCTCATCCCTATGTCTATCTATGTCATTTGTGCCAACGTGCAAAATGACTTCTGGCTGGTCACCCTCCCCCTTGAGAATGTTCTGAGACATCCTGGACCCTTGGAAAGCAACACACCATCCTGGATTCCCATTGTCGGCCACAGAATGTCCTTTGTTTTTCCCTTAACTATTGAGTCTCCTATCACTAAGGTCCTGTTTACCTTTACCATTTCCTGCTGTGCCTCAGAGCCAGTCATAGTGCCACTGACCTGGCTACTGCTGCTTTCCCCTGAATGGCAACCCCTTTGCCAACAGTATCCAAAACAGTGTATTTGTTTAAGGGGAATGGCCACAGAGGATTGGAGAATTGTGCTCTACTCTCCATGTAATGTATGCCACCGCTGACTCTTCTGAAACCTAACAATGTCCTCCTTTCCTTGTGTTCTGAATGTAGGTAATTTCCCCCAACAGTCCTGCGCCCTGCCTCTAGGGAAATGCTGTTCACTGTGGCTGCCTTTCTAAAAGGAGGGCTAGGGCCCAAGGAGGACGTGAAGCACTCAGCTCCGGGAGAGATCACAGCCACAAGGACCTTCAAGATATTTGGAGTCTGCAGGAGGACGAGACAGTTTTGACCCAACTCCATTTCTTGGGGATGAATGAGGGTTGATATCAATGCTGGTTTCATATGTCCTGGGACGCTCTAATGGAACTATGTCAGCTGCTAGGGTAGGTCCTAAGGAATGCAGGAGTGGGAGCCATCCTCTCCCAGTGGCTGTGAAGGTGACAGTCACATTGAACTGGTCTGCGACTGGCTCCTTCCAGGGAGTGAAGGGTGATGTATGTGGGATCTCTCAGTTGTGAACCCTCAAATACATCAGGACAGTGACTGATGCCATCTGTGCAAGACCTCATTGGTTCATTTTGTTGCCCAATGCCTAAGTCAGTGTTGCAATTCGGACAGTAGGCATTGCCAACTTTGACTTCCCACAGGTGCGGTGTGCCATTAACTGCCAGCATGTTGTATTCAGAGGGCTGTATCACAGCACTGCATTCAGCGACAGGAAGCTGTTCCATTAATGCACAGGTGATCTGTGATCACTGTACCCCTGCCTGTGCCCACTACCCTGGCAGCTGCCATGACTCCTACATCCTGGAGCACTCGTATAGCTGATACGTTTGAGGGTCCAGGTGCCTTACAAGGCTGGTTATTAGCGGACAAGGGGTACCCACTGTAACTGTCATCCATGACAACATTGCACAAAAGCCCAACTGATGGGGAGCATAGATATAGTGCTGTCCATGCTTCGACCAGGGCTGTGGCGCAGCAGATGGTAGGGCTACTGAAGGTGTGGCTCTGCTGCTTGGACTGATCTGTATGTGTCCTTTCTCTCTGGATAGTGTGGGGTAAACAGCAGCCTCTATTCCGTTTGTGTTTATTTTTGATGGCAATAAATAAAAAAAGCTTGTTTATATATGTCCGATTGCTTGCCTGTACGTGTTATTCTCTCACTGGGCGCTGACAAACCGTGGGTGTCCAGTGGGCATTGGGGATGGAGTACCAGTGAGGATGTAGCTAATGACAGGTAAACAACATGGCCTGAATGTTTGGCAGCAACTGTGGGAGAAAACGAGACAGTATGTGCGAGGGAATGTCAGCCTTGCTGGTGATGTACAGCATGGCTCTGTGCCATTACACTGCCAGTGAGGATCAGTGCCAAATTGGCAACACTTGTCTGGGTACACAGTGGCCTTTTAAAGATGGTGCATGTGTAGGGGATATAGGTCTTTTGGTGAATTTCTAGTGAGTGGCAAGTTATTAAGTTGGAATCAGGTGTGAGGGATTGATTAGGGATGTAGTAGGTAGTTAATGAAGCCTGTTTCGTGAGTTACATGAGAAATCCTGCTGGGCTTTGTGGTGAAAATCTGTCCATGAAACTCAATGCAAATTGTAGTTAGCTTAAAAATGACTCAGCTCATAGTATTTAGGATTTTCTTTAGCACACAGAGGGTTTGGTAGTTTGATAACTTGTGTAATATTGCAAAGCAAGGTTAGATCAAAGTAATTCTGTGGTAATACTGCTATAATTGTATTAATAGGGAGTGGCTACTCTTCATGTTCGCGGGGCAGGGCATCTTTGAGCTGTGGGTTTGGCCATAACATTAACATCCTGCTTATGGAATACCTAAAACAGAATGAAGAGAACTCTCATCTGGCCACTAATGGCACGACAGCAAGGGGCAGAATGGCTGCATCAAACGTTGATGGCAGGAAGACATGGGATGGCTGTCCCCTGCCCCATTGTCATCTGATTCTCTCATTCAGGTGATAGTGGAGGCAGTAAGGACCACAAGAGAAGAGTCCATGCAGATTCACTGGTCTCTTCCTCTTATCAAATTAAGGGAGCTGGCTGGTGGTACTGGAAGTAGTGAGCAGCAGACGTTAGAGCCCTTGCAACCAGATTTCTTTGGCCTTTTAATGGGATGTGATAGTTGATCTTGCCAGCAACAATTGGTGCCAATCCCAAACTGCATGTGAGCTTGTGTGTGTTGCTTGGCCATTTCGCAGGGCAGTCCACATTGCTGTTCACCTGGAGTCATATGTAGGCTAGACCTGGTAAGCATAGCACAATCTCCTTCCCGAAAGGACATTGACCCAGCTGAGATCTGACGATGATCATTAGTAGTTGTCACGTTAATATGGTCCCCATTACTCCTGGCTCGGTTTGCTAATCAAATGTGAACTTCAGTTCCAAACAGCAGGATTTGCATGTTAGTCCCCAGAGCTTGGGGAAAGCATGGAGCTGGAACATTATTTCTCTCCTGAGACAGGCAGTTAAACTGCTCTGAAGAATGTTTATTAGGCAAATAAGAGCGGAAAGGATGAGAGGCTAACACCTGAGATTCCGACCCCAACATGCTGACTTCCCCAGGATACTTGCAGACAAGTAACTGTGAATACTGGGCTTATGATGCAGGGAGGGGAGTGGTGAAGGGAGTTTAACAGATGGGTTAACACATTGTGAAGAAATTCAGGAGTTGGCAGGACTGTATGCTGAGTGGAGCACTGAACCAACCACTTGATGATAATGAATTTAAAAATAAAATCTGTAGGCACTGAATGCCAGAACTAAGTGGTAAAACTGATAGATACGATAGGGCTTCTGCTCAAAATGTCAATGTATTTTGTCTATGTTGAGGGTTTCTACCTTAATGTTAGCTTTTGTTTTTTTTTTGATGTTTGTGGAATTGCTGTACATTTCAAGTCTCTCGCGCTATATCTCAGGCCTGTGATTTACATTGTAGACAAACAGGAGGCTAGAAGAACACAGCAAACCAAGTAACTTCTGGAAGAAAGGAGAAGTCAATGTTCTGGGTATTACCCTTCTTCAGGACGGAATGTGGGGGTAGGGGGAGCTGCAGATAAAGTAGGGGGGAGGAGGGGTGGCAGCAGGATGGTGATAGGTGGATACTGGTAGTAGTACAACTTAGTTGGTCAATGGGAGGGATGAATCCGGTTGGTGGCTGTAAGGGAAGGTCAGAGGCGGAATGGAAGGGAGGAGGTGGGGCTGGGAGGAGAGCCGGGGAACTCGTGGGAAGGTTATTTGAAATTGGAGAAATCCATGTTGAGTTCTTCAGGCTGTAGAGCGCCCAGGTGGAAGACAAGGTGCTGTTCTTCAAATTTGCATTGCAAGTTGCTGCAACACTGGAGGAGGCTGAGGACGGACATGTCGGAGATGGAGTGTGGTGGGGAGTTGAAATGGGTGGTGACCAGGAGAAGGCGAAGACGCTCAGTAAAATGGTCACCTAGTCTACGTTTGGTCTCACCGATGTAGAGAAGACCACATCAGGAGCACTGGATGCCTGGAAAGGAGGGAAGGTCTTACGAGGAAAGGTTGAGAGAGCTAGGGCTTTTCTCTTTAGAATGACAAAGGATGAGAGGTGACTTGATAGAGGTATACAAAATGATCGGAGGTATAGATAGAGTAGACAGCCTGAGTCTTTTTCCTAGGGTGGAGGTAGCTTTTATGAGGAGGCATAGTTTTAAAGTGAAAGGAGGTAGATATCAGGGAGTAGGTTCTTTACTCAGAGTGGCCGGGGCATGGAATGCATTGCCAGAGAGGGTAGTGGAGTCGGCCTCATTAGGGGCATTTAAGCAGCTATTAGATAGGCATATGGATGATAGTACAAGGTAGCGGTGGAGGTTAGATAGACCTAGATTTAGGGTAAACGTTTGGCACAACATTGTGGGCCGAAGGGCCTGTACTGTGCTGTACTGTTCTACGTTCTATGTTCTGTGCAGTAGACTAAGTTGGAGGAGATGCAGGTGAAGCTCTGTCTCACCTGGAAGGACTGTTTAGGGCCTGGATGGCGGTGAGGGAGGTGGTCTGTGGGCAGGTGTTGCATCTTTTACGGTTACAAGGGAAGGTACCGGGCGGGTTGGAGTTGTTGGTGCGGAGTGTGGCATGAATTAAGGAATGGTGATGGGAATGGTCCTTGCGGAAGGCAGAGAGGGGTGGGGAGTGGAAGATGTTCCAGGTGGTGGGGTCTAATTTGAGTTGGTGGAAGTGTTTGAGGATGATACATTGGATGCAGAGGCTGGTGGGGTGGAATGTGAGAGCAATGGGGACTCTATCTTTGTTATGTTTTGGGGAGTGGGAGCGGTGGTGTTTAAGAGCTGTGGAGCAGGGAATGGAGGAGGTCCGGTGGAGGGCTGTCTGAATGAAGGGGGGCAAAGGACGTTGTTTGAAAAAGGCTGACATTTGGGATGCTTGGGAGTGGAACGTGTCCTTGTCAGAACAGATGCAACGGAAACAGAAGAATTGGGAAAATGGGAATGGTGTTCTTGCAGGATACAGGGTGGGAGGAGGTGAAGTCTAGGTAGCTATAGGAGTCTGTGGGTTTATAGTAAGTGTCGGTCCATAAGCTGTCGCCAGAAATGGAAATGGGGTGGTAAAGAAAGAGGAGGGAGGTGTCTGAGATAGACCAAGTGAATTTGAGGGCGGGGTGGAAGTTGTTAGTGATGTTCATGAACTGCTCCGGTTTAGCCTCACGTAGGATGCAGCACCAATGCAGTCATCGATGTGACAGCGGAAGAGTTTCAGAACAGTACCACTGTATGTACTGAAGAGGGACCGTTCGACATAATCGACCAACAGAAGGGTGTCGCTCGGGGCCCATACAGTGCCCAGGGTACCCCCCTGGATTTACTCTGTTTACCAGTTGCATGTTTCTATGAAAGGATGAAGGTGTACCAAAAGAATGGAGTCTGATTTTTTTGTTTTAATTTTTTTATTTTCTTAATCATCTCCAATTGCAGCAAACAAAACATTTTATGGAATGTTTGTTTAGATGACTGCCTGTCAGCACAAGGATCAACTCATTAAAGTGCACTGTCAATTTCAGTGGGACCAAATTCACTTTATAAAATGTTAAAACTTGACTTGAGTGAACTCCCAATTGAATAATCCAAAGGCCATTTGGTAGAGGATTCTCTGAGATGATACGTGTCCAGAGCTAACATGTTGTGATGTTTCAACAACCTGATATCTACTTACTATCCATTTCGCAGTTATGTGGGCCGGTTCTTAGTGGGGTTTTCAAGAACTCCACCATAAGCTGACAGTAAGACAGGTAACAGTTGGAGTATGCCATGTTTTTTAAGAGTGGAATTTGACAATTACAGTCTGTCACAGGGTTAAGCTTCAGATTGAATTTCAAGCTACTTCAGAGCAGCATGAGCTTTTGTATGGTCTGATTGTATTAATCTCAATGCAAAGTGATGAAATTCACCTCCCATCCCCCTACCATTCTTTAACAGTAACCAACTGTAAGAGAATTTTGAAAGCACGCACAGTTAAATATTGAGGTAAATCTAAACACAAGTTTGAGCTATAGCAATTGGGTTTACTTTCCCTAAGCAACAAAACTAAAACATTACTGACGTTTTTCCCGGTACACCTTGTGCCTGGTACTGTTGCTTTGTTCTCTCATTTTTGTGCTCAACTGGGAATTCCTGGCCTTGTAACAAATCAAGAATATCTTCCTTCAGCATGAATTAATCTTAAAAATTAACCGTCAACATTCCAAGGGAACTGCTGCCAGACTTTTTTTCCCCTTTATTCATTAACGGGATGAGGGTATCGCTGGCTAAGCAGCATTTATTGCCCATCCCTAATTGCCCAGGGGGCAGTTCAGAGTCAACCACATTGCTGTGGGTCTGGAGTCACATGTAGGCCAGACCAGGTAAGGATGGCAGTTTCCTTCCCTGAAGGACATTGGTGAACCAGATGGGTTTTTTTCCCCCCTGACAATCAACAATGGATTCATGGTCATCATTAGATTCTTAATTCCAGATATTTTATTGAATTCAAAATTCCACCATCTGCCACGGCAGGATTTGAACCCGGGTCCCCAGAACATTATTTAGGTCTCTGGATTAACAGTCCAGCGATAATACCACTAAGCCATTGCCTCCCTCAATATCTGCAGTAAAAAGCATTAAAGAAAGTAAAATGATTTTGTGAATTTCTGGGGGGAGCAAGTTGTGGTGGAATGTTAAGTATTGCAGGGTTTTCTCATCAGGGCCAATGCCTCAGGTGAGTATAAATTTTAAAGGAGAAGTATTTAAATCCCTGGTACCTTCAAAAAACACCTAAATAAATAATTGGATTGCTCTTTTGTACTGTAATCAATATAGAAATCTGCTACAATTTTACATTTTACTGGCCATTTGGTGTATCTTAGAGGGGAAAACGTCTGTTTCTACAGTTTCAACAGAGTTTATTGTTGACTTTTTCTAAGGGATATTATTATGGCTGAGCTTGTTATGAATTCTTGACTATTTTCAAAAGCTCCGAATCCACTTATCTCCGTAGTGGATTACTTCATAATTTGATCATTTTAAGAGGCTATTAAAGGATTTGTTGCTTTTATGTTTACTGAATGGATGTTTCTTTGTTCTTCCCCATGGTGGGGGAGTCCAAAACTAGAGGGCGTAGGTTTAAGGTGAGAGGGGGCAAAGATTTTAAAAGGAACCTAAGGGGCAACTTTTTCACGCAGAGGGTAGTGTGTGTATGGAATGAGCTGCCAGAGGAAGTGGTGGAAGCTAGTACGATTACAACATTTAAAAGGCATCTGGATGGGTTTACGAATAGGAAGGGTTTAGAGGGAAACGGGCCAAGTGCTGGCAAATGGGAGTAGATTAATTTAGGATATCTGGTTGACGTGGATGTGTTAGACCAAAGGGTCTGTTTCTGTGCTGTATATCTCTATGACTATGACTATAACTGTGACTCTGTGACTGCGTAAAAACCCATTTGAAGATTTTAAATTTCATGAAAGAGTTTTTCAATATCAAGTGTTTGAGGGAAAGCTCTCTTAAATTTTTGGTCATTTTATCTCCGTATGGCACCTGAGGTTTGCCCACTGTAAATACTAGGTGAATGGATAAAGGAAATATGGAAGCTATGAGGAAGCGTGGAAATGGTATTATTGCGATGGCTAATTGAGGGATGAGGCTTAGTGGGACTAATAACCTTGTATACAAATGATCCAATGTCTCAAAACCGAGGAGGGCCTTCTAAACTGCCTCACATCAACACACGCTCATCCCTGTGACCCAAAGCGATTAAGATAAAGCTAGAAATATGACGTTCTGACATCCGTTCCCCACTCTCTCACCCCCATAACAAACTGGCTTGGATTGTTGGTCAGTGAGAACAAATTCAAATTGTGTTCAATAGATTTTTATGCAAGGACAAAGGGATGTGGAGTTCAGATACCAATCAGCCGTGATTTAATCCAATGATGAACCAGACTTGAGTTGATGAATAGCTTGCTCCTGTTTCTATGTTAAATCTCTCACTTACTGACTTTGGAGACATGTCACATCAGGAATGCCAAAGAATCTAACACCAATGTTAAAATTATTGACTTCCTTTTTTTTTGATTATTATTCATTCATGGGACTAGGGTCATCCCTAACTGCCCAGAGAGCAGTAAAAAGTCAACCACATAGCTGTGGGTCTGGAGGCACGTGTAGGCCAGACTGGGTAAGGATGGTGGTTTCTTTCCCTAAAGGACATTAGTGAACCAGATAGGTTTTTCCTGACAATTGGTAATGGATTCCTGGTCATCATTAGATCTCCCCAATTCCAGATTTTTAAAAACTGATTATTGAATTCAAATTCCACCATTTGCCATTGCAGGATTCAAATCTGGGTCCCAGGATATTACCTGGGTCCCTGGACTAATAGTCCAGCGATAATGCCACTAGGCCATCCCCTCCCTGTGACATACAGCAGACATATGTACAACATATAAGCAGCAGGAGCTGTTCAGCTTACTCGGTTGATAACCAGAGTCTATGGAAGTGAGACGTCCAGCTACTTGATACTGTAAAAGGTCAGCTTCTAGGAAATTAGGTGAGAATAGAGTTCCATGATGGAATGTTAGGTGCCTGTGTGGTCAGCCACTATTTTGACAGGAGCATCAAATGTTTTTGTTTTGATTAGTCTTAATTACAACATCAGGGTAATGTGACTGTCATTCTTGTTTAGCTCTGATACAGTAAATGCATGACAACAATTACGTTTTGTGTTCACAAGAAGATCTTGCTCTATAATTTTATAGGTCCTGTTTTAGAGAGATTCATTTATTCTGATCTTTGAATTTGATTGAAAATCCAACCAATTATTGCATTTATAACTTGCCCTAAATTCCTGCAGTGTGTTTGATAGCACCTGTACATGACTGTGAATTGATACAACAGTCTTAAATTTATGTGTGAAGCCAATGATACAATGTGATCAGCAGTGGAAGAAAACCAGTTATTAACTGGCCAATGCAGCCAAAGGGAATAGGACCACATCAGAACGTTATTTTTGGAAAGAAGGGTTGCTTGTATTTTGCCAGATATTTGCAAAGTCAATAGAAATGCAGTTGGCCCAAATAAGGAAACATAACATGGGTATTGTTATAGTGGCACTCATCTGGTATCCATGGAAAGTTCATGGGTGTTATTAGCTATGCTGCAGACCATAGTGCAGACTTTCTGAATTGACCCTTCTTTTCTTAGTTGAGATTGCAGGAATAATTGAATACCTTTTTCAGAATGAAGGTCTTGTCGTACCTGGCCAGAACATGAGTAGTTCCTTGTGTGGTGTAATACTATTGGCAGGAGACACAATGATCTAATGAAATCCTTTCTGGCCGTAGGTGATGGAGTTCATAAATAAAAAAAATTGTCAACTTTGATAAGAATGCCTTTGAAAGATTGATTCCAACATAGTCTTTGCACATATCTGATAAGAAACCGATATTTAGCTTAACAGAAGTAATACAAAATTTTTATTTGAAAAACATAATGTTTGGGGGCTGAGGAGAGAGTGGAGAGAGTGTGGAGAACTGGAAAATGGCCGAACTGGGTGGCAAAGAAGCCAAGGAGGAGATGAGTGGATGTGGCAATTGAAAGAAAGTCAGCATTTGGGGAGGAGGAGAGGAGTGACATATCGTAATCATGTGTGCAGAGAGCATGTGTTCAGGAAGGGGACAAGGAGACATCGATTTGATAAGTGGTAGTGTGAGGAGACTGGCAATCAGAGCAAAGGGAGGCCAAATCATTCATTGAGGGTCCTGGGGAGAATACTCAAAATGTCTAACAAAATGCTGAAAAAGGAATGCTTACAGTTTAAGGAGTTGGGGGCCCCGACTGCTTTTTTCCTTTTTGCTGCCCAACCCTGAGAAGCTTATGCAGAGGCATTAAACTTTAAATTGGGCTCCAAAATGCATTGTGGGTTAAGTGTGTCCTGTCTCCACTCAGAGATTCTGAAATGTCAATGTGAAAAGGGCAGCAGGTGTGCATGGCAGGAGTTGGGGCTGTGTTCCTCATATTCAACTGTTTAACCCCACCACCTTTTTATAATTTAATATAGACATCAGTGATTAGCCACAATAGAAACTTCATATTAGGCACATCCAGTGACATTTGTTTTATCTCATCAATTCCAATGAAACTGAAAGACCCATTAATTAAATGTAATAATGTCGATCTCTGACACGCTGATTTGTTTGTTTTCAAGTGGTCTGCAAGTACTGCAGTTGTACAGGGTTATGACTTTAGAATTTGAAGTGAGTGGTGGTCACTCCTTTCTGTTGGGCTCAATGCCTATCTGTCCCAGATGATGTGAAAAAGTCCTCACCAACTTTTACCGATGTACCACAGAAAGTGTGCTGTCTTGGTGCATAACAGTCTGGTATGGCAACTGCTCTGTCCAGGACAGTAAGAAATTACAGAAGTTGGTGTGCATAGCCCCGACTATCACGGAAGCCAGCCTTCCATCCACAGACTCCATTTACAGGGCTTGTTGCCGCAGAAAGGCTGCCAAATTCGTCAAAGATCCATCGCACCCTGGTGTTGCTCTCCTACAGCCTCTTCTGTCAGGTAACAATCATCAGTGGGTTCGAGAACAGCTCCTTCCCAAATAATACTGGAAATGTTGACTTTTCCTTTCCTTCAGATGCTGCCTGGCTTGCTGTCTTCTTCCAGCCTCCTGTTTGTTCCATGTGTCTAAGCCTGTCATTGGTTATTTTACTTCATTGCTCAAATTTGTTTGGAGAGTTATATTTCATTTGGGCATCTTGCTGACATTTCAAGAAATCCACATCACAAAACCTCAAATAATAGAAGGGATCTTGCTCCTGTTCTAAAATGTGTTTCAGACATGTGAAAAAGTATGTGTTTTGTTACTTAGTAATGTGATTTTTATGTCAAGATTCACTCCTTGCATAACATGTCTATTTGTCTCTCTAGTTGGGAACCCCTACATAGAATCAGCAGCAAGACTGGTTTAGTTTGAGAGTATGTGAGTCCTGTGCAGTAGCCTGAACACACTCTTGTGTTTTAGTGTTTGTTTGTGCTGTTACTCCGCTAATGGTGAGCAGTTTTATCACTGATCACTTAACAGATTCTCAGCTGCCTACATGTTTAATAGATACATGTAGCAGTCTGGATGAATAGTGCCTGTATCAGGACTGCAATAACGTGAATGTCATGTAGGACTTTAAGTGATATTTCCAAGAGTTTCCAACTTCTTTAATAATTTATTCCTTAGTATCGGCTTACTTGAATGCTGCTCCCTGGCCACCAATTAAACCACCAGGCAAGTGAGTGCCTAATTGTGATCAAGATGTCAGAGCTTATTAACACCACGTTGCTAGTTTACCTCCAATATCCAGAAAAGCCCGAAGTGTAAATTCACCAGAGAATGCAGGCCTTAGGAATTAGAGAAGGTGGATGGCAGCAAAGTGGCCAGAAGAGGATGAAGTAGTTTGCTCATTTTGTAACAATTGGGATGGATCCTGCCCCAGTTTGCATTCTTTCCGCTATCCTTAACATCATTCCAGGCCTTTTCAGACAGGAGATAGATGTTAAATCCTTTGAAATCAGCCTCGACAGTTAAATTCACTCAGCCCACAGACACTTTACCGGTCTACCATCTTATTTCAGTCAGGTTTCTACATTCAAAATTTTGGTTTTATAAAATGTTCAGTGAGTATTTAGTTAAAGAAGATCTTTAATTTTTCTTTCTCGCTTTTAATTACAGATCTTTCTCCTTGCATGTCCTCCCTGTAGAATTGCCCTGATTGTTTTCAGGTAAGAATTGCTCCATTTAAGTATATGCTGCTTTTGTATCCATAAATAAAATTGTAGGTGTGAAACATGATACAATTGCCTGTGGTCAACAAAGCCATTACCGAAATGATTTCAGAAGGCCTACTAAGGAAAAGCTAGCTTTAGAAACATAATTGTACAGTTGCTGGCTGTAGTCTCTCTCCATTGTTTATTCTTCCTGTATGATGGAATGAGTTTCACTCCTCCTAGACTGGGCAGTGTAGAATTTAAATTGAAACCTTCCTGTATTTATTCATAGATACACAGCGGGGAGGCAATGGCCTAGTGATATTATCGCTAGACTATTGATCCAGAAACTGATAATGTTTTAGGGACTTGGGTTCAAATCCTGCCATGACAGCTGGTAGAATTTGAATTCAATAAAAAAAAACTGGAATTAAGGGTCTAATGTTGACCATGAAACCATTGTCAATCGTCTGAAAAACCCAATTGGTGCACTAATATCCTTTTAAGGAAGGAAATCTGTCATCTTTTACCTGGTCTGGCCTATATGTGACTCCAGACCCACAGCAATGTGGTTGACTCTTAACTGCCCTCTGGGCAATGGGGGATTGGCAATAAATGCTGGTCCAGCCAGAGACGTACATGTTCCGTGAGTGAATTTAAAAAAAACATAACCAACTGCATCAACAACATACATTTAGGACCAATAATTAATTCAGTTAATCTTTATTTTTCTCAAAATAATAGCTATTGGTGAGAAAAATAGACCACAAAAGATGCTGTAAGACATTTTGTGTTGCACTCCTCAGAGGCAAGAAAGTCAAATTTTAAAGAAAAGACCAGTGTATACTGCATGACGAAGAAGCTGTTGCTCAACGTGATTGGTCGAGGCATTATTAGGGAGCAATTGTGCCTCTGCTTTTCTTTCATTCAAAAAATGGTGCAACACCCAAACATGTTTCTTTTTCAAAACTTGGGTCCCTGCATATGACTGTAAGTAGCTTTTGGCAAGCATAAGTGAGCCACATTCTTAACTTGTTGGTATAAGCCTTCACACACTTAAGACTTCTGCAAGTGTTATCAGGTTGCATAGTGGTAGTGCTTCTGTGGTACATTCTCCATGACAACACCTCAACTAAACAAAATCACCTTTTCAATTGTTTGCTGTTTTATTTCGTCACTTGCTCAGTTGGGGTTGTTAATAGTTTTTTTTTCCCCCCATTATTCACACTTCTTTTGTTTAACTGTTGGGAATCCTGACTGTTTGCGTTAAGAATATCTCAATCTGTGGCCTGTGCCTGACATTTTTATTTAAATTTGTCCCTTGAAGAAGAATTCTTTCTGAAATTTTAGCGAACCAAAAGAACAATTTTTTTTTCTTCAAGTCATTTTTGTCAATTTTTAGTGTGCCAATATTGAGGAACCTATGAGGGAATAGGTACGTCGTAGGATATGGTCATTTGGTCTTGTCATGTCTGTACTAGTTCTCTTATCTAATCTCGCACGCAGAATCACAAGTGCACAATAGAAGAATCAACTATTTTGAACATTCGGAATGAAGAATTACGACTATGTAGGTCCTATCGTACCTCATCTGAATAGCCAAGCGTCGGCTAAGTATGTAGTCCATCTGTCAAGCTGAATAGTCCTTCTTCCATTAACACTTTCATTTACATTGTAGTATTCTCCAGAATAATTAATCGTTTATGGGCTCTTGGATAGAATCCAATTTTTGCAATTGGACTTAAAGAAATCACAGGTGTGACAGCACAGAATGAGGCCATTCAGCCCACCGTATTTGCCAAGACTGTCTGAATGATTTGAGAGTTTATATAAAGTGGATGAGGGCAGAGTTGGGGGTATAGTGGATGGAGTGTTGGGCAAGTGAAGAAGGTGGGAATGGAAGATGAGGAGGGAGGATGGGCAGAGGGTAAGTGGATGGTGGAATTAGATGGAGGGAGGGCATGTACTTGGCTGATGTTTGTCTACTTGAATGGGATACAATAGGATTTAAATAGTTTAGAATTCTTGGTTTTTCAATGCTCAAAATGTTTGGTTCTTCCACTATGCAGTTCTGTGATTTTTTTTTTGTGTGTGAGAGACTAGTTGGGAGAACTAGCACAAACATGACAGGCCAAATGGCCCTCTCCAATGATGCACCCATTCTGGCTTACATTTGTTTTTCCAGGTGCTGAGAAAAGGAATGCATGCAATTTTAGATGCCCAGGATTTCCAGGGGAATCAGGGTGTCTGGGCTGTACCAGAGTTGTGTTCCTGCCCTTTTGCTTGGAGGCTTCTGGGGAGCATGATTCAGCAATTTCCGCCACCACCAACCTCCCCCCACTTATCTCCACCCCAGTTTTGGTTTGGACCTGGGGTCTGCCATCCAAACTTGAGGTGGAGTGGAGGTGGGCCAGTTTTGGAGCTGACCGGGCAAAAGATCTGTCTCTGTTTCCAAATATGTCAGCCGGATGCCTGCAAGATATAGGGTAAACATTGAGCTGTATCGGGAAGGCGTCAAAATGTATTTAAATCTGAAGTATTTTAACATTAAATTAACCACCCACTCCATCTTCATCCATCCTCTGGCACATAGAGTCATATCGCCCCTAAACAAGTCCCACCTGCCTGCGCTTGGTCCATATCCCTTCAAACCTTTCTTATTCAAGTATTTATCCAAGTGTCTTTTAAATGTCGTAACTATACCTGCATCACCCACTACCTCTGGAAGTTCATTCCACACAGGAATCACTGTGTTTTTTTTAAAATAAGTTGCCCCTCATGCCTTTTTAAATCTTTCTCTTCTCATCTTCCATCTTCCACTCCTCCATCCCTTTTATTCACCCAAGTCCATAAATATATGAACTTGCAAGTCATTTGGAGAGCCTTTGTAAAGACAGTGGGCTGAATGGTCTCTTTCTGTGCTGTCACACTTGTGATTCCTTTAAGTCTTATCATAAAAATTGGATTCTATCCAAGAGTGCATAAACAATTATTCTGGAGAATTAATCCACCACAATACAAATGAAATTGTTCATGGTAGCAGGACTATTCAGGGCCAGCTACCATTCTTGCACTCTGTAGGATTTATACCTCCATCTCTTGGTTCATCACCTCTCCACTATTCCATATGGAATCAGGCAGGGAAAGTCTGGCCTCCGTGTTAGCAGTGAACACATTCAATGCAGGTATCCATTTGTTTTACATTTTAGGTCAAATTAAGTGTTGTTTGTTTCTGTTTAAGATTTTAATTTCCTGCAACATTCAAATATGATTTTACTTTAAACCTAGGCATTTCTGGTCTCTCTCAAGTGAATGTAGAAAATACATTTATTTGCTCATTGCCTGAACAATTAAGAAACAACTTGTTTAAACCAAGGGAACAGTATTTAATTTCAGCTGCTGGCTGAGAAATCAAAAATGGAATGCTTAAAATGGATTAATGTAATTTCTCGTACAGCCCAGAGTGTCTTAGTCTCTGCTACTGGCAAAAGCACCATGATTAATTGGATTAGGCACTGTATGAATGAACATGATTTGACACTGTAATTAAATAGAGACAAACGTTCTAATTACTTTCAAGTCAATGTGTCTGTGTCCCAGAAGATAGCTAGTTGTGTTGTTTTAAGACAAAATATCACATTGTACTTTTAATAGCCTGTGACCAAGTAAGTATTTTTAATACTGTTGTTCTAAACTACCTTCAGAATAAATTCTACAGTGTTAAATCATGCCAATCCACTCCACTTGCCCCTACTTCCCCAATTCCACTTGATAAGATAAAACCTGTAATCTAACTTGACCACAAGCAAGTGTATAGTGTTGCTCAGTAGGATACTTTGAGAATTGCAACAATCTGATTTTAGAATCCCTACGGTGTGGAAACAGGCCCTTTGGCCCATCAAGTCCACACCGAATCTCAGAGCATCCCACCCAGATCCATCCCCCTATAACCCACTTAATCTACACATCCCTGAACACTGCGGGCAATTTAGCATGGCCAATCCACCTAGCCTGCACATCTTTGGACTGTGGGAGGAAACCGGAGCACCCGGAGGAAACCCACGCAGACGCATGGGAGAATGTGCAAACTCCACACGGACAGTCACCTGAGGGTGGAATCGAACCCGGGTCCCTGGTGCTCTGAGACAGCAGTGCTAACCACTGAGCCACTGTGCCACCCATCTGTACCGTAACTGGGTAATCTTTCAAATTTTATCTACTAATCAAAGAAAATTGACCTTTTGAAATTGTTACATTGCTGTTCAGTGATAGGGGTTTGATTCTACCTTGGGTTTGAGGACCCTGATAATGGGACTAAATAGAGGTGGGCTGGGGGCTATTTGAGCTTGAACGTGCCAGCAGTGAGACTAATGACATAAACTTGCTAAAACCAGCCCCCCTATTTAGTCATCTCAACTTTCACATTACCCTGTTAAACAACAAGAGGCCTGCTAGCTCTAGAACCTCCCCACCCCTTCCGGTGAGACTGCCCATTGCTAAACCAAGTTAGAGACCACGAGTATACCTCAAAATGGAGATCTCCTTGCTGGAGTAGAATTAAGATAAAAATTGAGGAGAGAAATATTTTAAATCCTCTGGCTGAAATAAGGAAACAAATAATTGTTTGGGTTATGGGTGCAGCCTTTCCTGCCTGTGACTTCCCAGAAAACCACCAAAGAACCATTTATTTAGATTACGGTTTGTTTCCATTCCTTTTATATCAAGATGCTTGACAAAACCACATACCTCCTTTACACCTTGCAGTAGCTGGGTGGATTTTCTTTCACTTTTAAAAAGGCTTTTAGTTTTTTTTTTCTTTTTAATCTGCTGCCAGATTCAGAGGTTTGCATATGCCTGAACTGACTGACGTTGTTTGTTTGATTTCAGCTTGTGCAACAATGCATTTTAATATTCAAACCTCAGGAATAACTTGTCATTTGATGTACTACAATAAAAACCTAACACAAACTTGTACACAAAGTAAACCCTGCTATCTGTTCTTTGCTCATCATTCTGCTACTCCCTCTTCTATGTGTCATTTTACTTGAGATTCAGTTCATTTTTTATCTAATAAACATTCTGCATTTTAATTATTCTAGGTTTGAGTTTTATCTCATACAATGCATTTTGAGAACAGTAACATTCTAAAAGTTGTGACAGGACAGCTTTTATACTACTATAGATCGTTTAAAATCTGTTTGCAATGTCTGTTTAACTTGTCTTCTCCTTTTAGCTTAACGTTACTGAGCTGTAGCACCATACTTGCCCAGTCAACCATTTAATTTTCAAACCAGGTTAAACCTAGTTGTCACTTCGTCTATGCAACTCCACATTATTATCAGGAGGTGCAATTATTCACTGAATTCTTAGGACAGCCAGTCATTTAAATATTGATTAAAAAGCTGCTGTACTATTTTAGATATTGTGATATAATAATTGGAAAGTCTCAGGAGGAACTGTGAATATTGGAGAGATGTGGCAGTTTATTAAATGACAGGAGGAGTTTACATTTTCTTTAACTTTTACTGAGCTCCTTAAGAGTTGCCTTATATTTTATGAAGTCATTATGTAATTAGGGATACACTTAAAATTTTACAAGTGTATTTTGTATTTATCTCTACTCAGAAATTCAAGAGTAATTTCCCTTATGGAACTGTTTCCTCCTTGTAGAAGAACTCTTTTTTTTGAAGCCAAGTGCTTTTAGAGACCTGACAGCATGTGAGAAAATCGACCAGTTTAAAGTTGGTTTTGATGTTTTATTAGACTGATGGGTTTGGCAAGGATACTGGGAAAATTGTACATGTTTGTTTATGTTAGCCTGAAAAGACAGGCTAGAGCTCTGCGTTTGATGAGGTTACAAACTGTGTACTTTTTTTCTCCCAAACAAAGAAATGTCCCCTCTATTGGAAAAGGTTAACTACATTACATTATGGGCCTGAAAACTCTTGTACCCACTGCACTGTTTGTAAACCTGGTAAAACGGAACCTCCCTTTGCTGACATCAGTCTCTGATCCCATTGGCATATTTTGGTGTGATAAGTTAGTAAAGGGAGCAGAATTGCCCCTTGTGTGGGTGTTTCTGCCCGGTGTCTGTATCAGTTCCTGTATGGGTCCATCTTGAACACTGAGAGAAATTGAAGGTTGAAGCTTTAAACAGCTGTAAGAATGCCCTCTCTAAGTTCCTGAGAGTTACATAACTCTTTCAGCAAGATTGTCTGTCCGTTCTATGTTCTAACTAATATATCTTGGCCTGGATTTTCTAATGGCCAAGCAGTCATTGTCCCAGTGTAGACATCAGTTGTATATGAGGAACCTCTGCAATCCCCATCTCTGCAGACTTCAAAAGGAATTGCCCAGGAAGTTGAAGATTCCCTGGCAACTGCTTTGTGTCCTTTTTTTTTTAAATTGGTGAGTTTGGAGGGCTCCAATGAAATTTAGTAAAATGGTTACAGATGGCATGAGGAAAACCTAAGCTATTCGCTACATCGTCTTACACTCCGAGTAACTAATTAACTGACCCCTAACTACGTATTCCCAGACCCCTTACATCCTGACCTGACATGACCCCACTATGTCTGGGCCAGACTCCTCTCACCCTCCCTCCCTGCCACTTGCTACAAATGATTTCTTCCACCCACCCTGACCTCTCCTAAACACTGCATCATTCACTTGGCACTCTATCCACTTGGCATCCTACTCAGCTGGCACTCTACATGTATCCATTTAATATCCTATCTGCTGAGACTATACACAACTAGTACCTTTATCCAGCTGGTGTTCTTCTGCTCTCCCCTAAGCTACTCCCTTACTTACCTGGCACACAGTCTGTACCCATCTGACATCCTACCCACTGTCACTGTAGACAGCTGGCAACCTTTTCTTCCCCAGCTGTTACTCTACTTACCTGACATTCTACCCCCTAACCAGCTCACACTCTACCTCCCAGCACCCTAACATCAGACTTGCCTTATACACCTACCCTTTGACAGCAGCTGAAAGGGCCTTTAAATGTCAGAATATAGCAGCTGACCGGTGTGAGGTGTGAGGCTGGAAAAGCAGAGTAAGTAAGTCAACGTTTCAGTCAGGACTGGGGAGGGAGGGTGGGGCTGGGGTTTGGGGGAAAGTAGGAGAGATGTTGAAGGAATTCAGAAAGATAATGAATTAATTGTCTGTGAGATTAGGGATCATCTTTTAAGGCAGGTGATACACGCCAGGTACTTTTAAAAAACTGGCCACTAATGCACTTCTGGGTAGAGAACTGGTGCTTTAGGAATTCTCCCCTCTCCTAGCACTTCTGATCTTGGAAACTTAAGGTCAAAGTGTTCAAACACTGAAGCAGAGTTTCAAACAATTACACTCTGACTGAATGATATCTAAGATAGTCACCTTGGAGATCTTTTGTGAGAGTTGAGGAAATTACATATAATGTAGTTTGCTTTCAAATATTTTTGCTTTGTGTATTCACGTCATCAGATTGCAGATGTTACTTTTACTACTAATTCATGGGATGTGGCTGGGTCAGCATTTGTTGCCCATTTCTGATTGTCCAGAGGGCAGTTAAGGGTCAACCACAACACTTTAAGTCTGGAGTCACATATAGAACAGCTAATGATAATCGTTGCCTTGCTCCTTTGTGGACCAAGTGGAGTTTATTGTTCTTGACGATCAACAGTGGTTTCATGAAAATTATTTATATTCTTAATCCTGGAATTTTTAATTGGAGTCAAATTCCACCATGGCAGGATTCAAACCAGGGTCCCTAGAACATTGGCTGGGTCTCTGGTTTATAAATTCAACAATAATCTCACCATGCCATTGCCTCCCCTTCGTCCCTCGTGATGGAGACTGTTACAGGACCTTTCTGTTCATTAGCACCTTGCTTATCTGTTATCTTTGGGGATGTTTATCATTTCCTCCACCATGAAGACCAATGCATAATATTGGTTTAAATTATCTGCCATTTTTCTATTCCCCATTTATGAATTCCTCCATCATGCCTGTCCAAGGATTCCACATTCGCTGTAGCTACACTCTTTTTATACATTTGTAGAAGCTCATGCTGTTTTTGTTTTTACATTTCTTGCCAATTCAATGTCGTCATAAATTTTGTTCCTCTTTTTTATTTTTTAGTCATCTGCTGATTCCTAAAATAAAAGACACCAATCTTCTGGCCTACCAAAGGTTTTTGCTGCTTTGTATGTCTTTTTGATTAGAAACTCTCTTGACCATCTTTGTTCAAGATGGGTGACTAATCCCTCTCACTGAGTCCTTCATTTAATCAAAAATAAATGTTTGCTTAAAGTTATGAAATGGCTGCTTAAATGTCCGCCTCTGCTCATCTACCACCCTTTCAGTTAGTCTGTTTTCCCAGCCCGCTTTACAAAGCTCTTCCTGTTTCCTGTTGTGCCTCGGTAGTTGCCTTTCTGGAAGTTGAGAATACTTGTTTGAGATCCAATTTGTTCTCCCTCAAAGTGAATTTGAAATTCTACCATTTGCAATTCTATCATTACCACCTTTTGAGGATCCTTAACAACAAGATCTCCTATTAACCCTATCCCATTACACGATCCTAGATGTAGCCTGTTCCCAAGTAGCTTGTGCGATGTACTGGTCTAAGAAACAATCCCTGATGCACTCCAGAAATTAGTCTTCCACATTACTGTTGCTGATCTAATTTGTCTGGTCAATAGGCAGATTTAATTTCAAAATGACAATTGCAGTGCCATTCGTACATGCTTCTATTGTGTCCCTATTCATGTTTGTCTTACAGTGAGGAAATTGGGGGCCTATCCATGATTCCCTTTTCCCTTACTACTTTGTCTTAATTCATTCATAGCGTATGGATGGCACTAGCTATGCCCGCATTTATTACCTCTTCCTAACTGCCCAGTGAGCAGTCAACAGTCAACCACCTTGCTTTGGGTTTGAAGTCACATGTAGGCCAGACCAGGTAAGGATGGCAGATTTCCTTCCCTAAAGGACATTGCCATTTTATGACTTCCTCCCCTGTTTCCACCATACGGATTCTAAATTACAATCTATTGCACCTCTGTTGCTACTCATCACTGCACTTATTTGCATCCTTTTATTTAACAGTGTTATCCAGAATGTCAAGTACCCTTTCAATATTGAGTGCCCAGTCCTGGCCACCTTTTAACTACATCTCTTTAGTAGCTGTCAAGTCATATTCATTTATCTCTATTTGTACCTTCAACTCCTATATCTTGTCACAAATGCTTTTGAAAAAAGAGCCTTAAGTTTTGACTTTTATCACTATTGCTTATTCTGGTTCTGGTTCCTGCTGCACTTTTTTTTCCTCTGATATTTTCTGCCCCTTAGCTCACATTTTGATTATTGTTCACCTTTTCAATAGCCTACACCTCTGCTCTCTCATTTGCTTTTTTGATTTTCTTTTTAAACCACCTTTCAATTAAACCTCCCCTGGAAGGTAGCGTCGAAGCCTCAGATCAGTTGTGATAGGTTTAAATGGCAGAAGCAGGCTTGATGGGCGATCATGGTTTAGTTCTGCGCCTTAGTTTCTGTGTCCTTTAATGTGGAGAAAGTGCAGGGCTTAGTTGTATTTGTGATTCAAATTAGCCATTCAGATTGAAAGTGCTAAGTGGGCTATTCCTGTGTCTCTGTTCCAGATAGGAACAAAATACAACACTGAAACATAAAAACTGAAAGAACTGTGGATGCTGTAAATCAGGAACAGAAAGTTGCTGGTAAAGCTCGGCAGGCCTGGCAGCGTCTGTGAAGAAAAAATCAGAATTAACATTTCGGGTTGAAGGGTCACCGGAGCCGAAACTTTAACTCTGACTTTTTTTTTCTTCACAGATGCTGCCAGACCTGCTGAGCTTTTCCAGCAATTTCTGTTTTTGAACACTGAAATGTAGTCTTGTATGCTGATTTGCATTGGGTAGTTACAGCTACTCACCTGCTGAAGATTAGAGTACCAAAGTTTGAAACTATGCTGTTGCATGCTTTGTTTAATGAGCACAGAGTTAGCACTTGAAGCTGAAATGCTACTTAAATGAAATAAAAACAGTTCATCATTGCTGACAGTAATCTCTGATCAACACATCAACAACCATTAATGGCCTTGAAACTTGTATAAATCAGACAACTGGTTCAGTTTTTATAATGTCTTGCGTGAAGACCAATCAATTGCTTGCCTTCATTGATCAGTCCTTTGAGTATAGGAGTTGGGGCATTATGTTGAGGTTGTACAGGACATTGTTGAGGCCTCTTATGGAAGACTGTGCCCAGTTCTGGTCACCCAGTTATAGGAAGGATTTAAGCTGGAGAGAGTTCAGAAGAGATTTACCAGAATGTTGCTGGGTATGGAAGATTTGAGTTATAAAGAAAGGCTGGATAGGCTGGGACTTTCTCACTGGAGCGTAGGAGGTTGAGAGGTGACCTGGTGGAAGTTTATAAAATAACGAGAGATATAGGTAGAGTTGATAGTAGTTGTCTTTTCCCTAAGATGGGGAATTTCAAGACAATGGGGCACTGCTTTAAAATCTCCTCACATTAAAAGTCATGAGACAAATGTTTTACACAGAGGGTAGTTCATGTGTGGAATGAACTTCCTGAGGAAGTGGTGGTTACGGGTACAATTACAACATTTAACAGAGATTTGGATGGATATATGAATAGGGAAGGTTCGAAGGACATGGGCCAGGAGCAGGCAAGTGGGACTAGTTTAGTTTGGGATGTTCGACATGGACTGGTTGGACTGAATGGTCTGTTTCTGTGCTGTATGACTCTATGACTGGAACTGTAGGTAAAATTTGCTGAATAAATAGGAAAAAAAGCCTGTGACAGAAATGCATGATTGGCTTCGGAATTTCAGCAGGAGATGAAAGCTTTCTCCTGTGCAGATGTTTAACTTCCTGCTTGTGCATTCATTAAATGCAGGATCTATGTGTGCTGTCCATCTTGCACTATAAATAACATTGGATTTGTTCCCTTTTCTAATTTAATATAAGAAAGACATTGGAAGTCTAAGCCTATTATTGCTAAATTAGTGAGCATTAGATTAGAGGGAGAATGATTGATTGTCTAACCTACAGGCAACTCTCAATATATCCCCCCTTACGAGCTTCAAGCTCTTGCAGTGACTATACGTTGCCTGACGTACCAATTCACTGCATTGAGTGTGAAGACGAGAAAACTTTTGTAGGAACTTGGACAATCCTGATTCGCTAAGTCTCAAGGCTCATCATGTACAGCAAATTATTTGTTGCAAAGGGATCTGGCAACTGAATCACAACCAGCTAGCTGTCTCAAAACAATTTTTGGTGATGTCGCTTGAGGAAAGCTGGCAGCTGGGAGTTCTCGGTGCCAGTGTGCCCTCCAAGCTGCATAGTCCTGTAGCAACCTCCAAAGTTCCTGTGTGGGCTGTGCTAATGTTGTTTCCCTTCGAAGGGACTGAGCATTCACAGTCCTGCATTTCAAATAAAAATCAAGGACTGCAAATATTTTTAAAAAAAACTGCCGTAGACCACTAAAAAAATGGAGGATATGTTGTTCTCCTCCCTTTTATATTTCCCTGTCATACCATGGATTATAACAGTGGATCACCTGTGGACATGTTGATTTTTCAATTATTACGTTTTTAAAAAAAGACACACGGCCAAAAAATTACTAAGGGTGTAAATGAGAAAGTTATCTCAGACTGTCAACGTGTGGGAGGAAAGATAACCTTCTGAATGAGAGATATGGTTTAATTGATTAACAATGCGCAAGAACTGGGGTTAATGTGCTAGTGTCAGCTCTGGTCTGTGTGATAGTGGGTGAATATATGCTGTGAGGCTGACCATATCTTGCTCTTGCACTTTTTACTTCTCTCTTTTTTTTGTCTGCCATACTCCCTGTTTCCGGTGGGCTTCCAAAGTTCTGCCCCAGTTTTCACTGTTTTATGTTGTGCTTGTGGACCTCCATTTTGCTAAGCCACAGGAGGAGCTGCACTTCCAGTTCTAACTGGGATTGTAATTAGTACTTCAATAAAGGCAGAAAATGCTAAGTACTTTTTTAAAAATCTGTTTATGGGATGATACCTTTGACTGGGCCTTATTGATAATTATTTATTGTCCAGAGGGCAGTTAAGAATCTAACACATTGTTGTGGTTCTGGAGTCACAAGGAGGCCAGTCTCGATAAGAATATTAGAGAACAGGATGGATTTTTTTTATGACAGCCGGCAGTGGTTCCATGGTCACCAGTAGGCTATACTTTTAGTGAATTCACATTTCGCCACTTGCCGTAGAGGAATTTGAACTGTGCCTATGGATTACTAGTCCTGTGACCATACCACTGCCTTCCACTGACCAATAACAGCAATATCACAGAGAAGACATAAGCTTCTAATACCACACCATCTTTTATTGCTGTTGGTAGGAATCTTGAATTGCCTTTCTAGCACCATTGCAGAAGCATGCAGATCAAGAAGCAAAAGAGAAAAATATTAATAGAAGGAATGGCTGATATTTGTGCCACATTTTACAACTTCGGGTGGTCATAAAATGCTTTCTGACTATTTAAGGTTTCTTTGAAATGAAGGTACTGCTGTAACGTAGGGAAACACAGCACTCATTGTGCCAACTGAGTCGTTTTTTTAGAATCCCTACAGTGTGGAAGCAGGCCATTCAGCCTAAAAAGTCCACACCAACCCTCTGAGGAGCATCCCACCCAGATGCACCCACTTACCCTATCCCTGTAACCCTGCATTCACCATGGCTAATGCACCTAAACTAGGCATCCCTGAACACTATGGGTAATTTAGCATAGCCAATTCACCTAACTTGCACATCTTTGGTCTTTCCAGCATTTGCAGTACACCACTGTTTAATTGTTATTGCAACTTTTAATTTCAGTTTTGGGAATGTCATTTCTTAGACCTGGTTTGTCCCAACTCCAGTCAGCTTTTGTTCCTGCCCTTTTAGGGCTGTGCTCTTTTCATTTGTTTTTAACCATGTCTATGAAGCTCTAGAGAGCTGCAAAACTGTACAGAGAGGCTTTACAATTAGTTCAATACTTTGGATTTACTTGCCTTTTAAGAGAGGTAATAACTTTGAAAAATGCTGTGATAAATTTCCCTAAAGCTACCAGTTTGAATTCCTGAATCTACCTTTTCTATTTAAAAAAAAATTCATTTGAGGGAGCATGTTTATTTTCTTCCTTGTTTTAAAGTCTAGTTTTCTTTTTGTTTAAAAAAAAGCCCTGTTTGGTACTAACCTTGAGTTCTCCTGTGCTTTTTAAAAGTACAGATGTTTAGTATTAAATATTGAGTCTAGACTGTTACGTCAATCCTAAAGAGTCTGACACTTCTCTGTGAAAGTATGACTGAAAGAAAATTGTGGGGAAAGAACAGGGGAGTGGAATATATTTAGGTAGCCCATCTTACCTTTGGAAAGCTAAGTGATCAGTGTAAATATTTTTAATTAACATAGCCAGATATGACACATGTCTGGATTTAAACTTCGACCTTCCTACCCAGAGGTAGGCACAGTACCCACTTCACCACAAGACCCCTGGACCTTCAGTGTTGTATGGTTCTCTGAAAGAATGTAATTTATCCTGAACATTAATGTAAAACAGGTGGCAGACAAATTTGTACTTTGTTTCAAACTGCATCAGTTGAAACCATGGATATTTATCAAGTAGAACATAAAATAGGCTGCTAATGTCTCTTGTCTAGTCAGCACTAATTCCCAAGACCAATTTCATGCCCATAGCGCACTGTGTCGCCAGTTCTTTTTTTCTTCTTAATTGTGCTGTCTGTTCTCTGCTACTGTAAAACATGATTTATGAGTATAACTGGCCTGGCAATATGTGCCTTGTTAAATTGCTGGACTTCTACCAGAGCGTTGTGGAATTGTTTTTTAAGCTGTGTGCTGGTTGAAAATGACTTTAGTTACTGGCTATGAATACTTATTGAAAAAACTGGACCCTAAACCTGTATGTTGAAAAACTGTAAAAGGCAGTTTGCCAGGCCATAACTCTGCAGCCTCAGATCTTGCAGGGTGAACCATTTCATTTTCTTAGCTCACATTTACTGTTTTTATGCAAAAATGATGTTCACTCGTGATGAATAAGAAAAAGGACTGGGAAGAATCTTGTATTTTAGGAGCATTTTGCCTTTTGCTTTGGGAGGAAACCATTGCTTTGAATTAAGGGATTGTATGCAAGGCTCTCCCAGTTGTGTGGTTTCTCATTAAACTGGCTCAGTGCAGTTTGAGTCTACCTCAGACTCCGACTGGATAAACATTGACCTTTGCTTGAAAAAGTTCCGTGAACAATGGATTTAGAGGAGTGAGAACCCAATTCCCAGCAGATGCTAATCCTAATACTGAAATGTGTAACCCAAAAGGGTAGTGGAAACAAGCTCAGCATTACATAACTCTTCAAAATCAACTTCAAGTATTTATGAGAAAAGGGGTCTAATTGAACAGTTCTATCAAACATCTGTCAAAGACGTAGCAAAGTCCAATAGCTGCCCTCTGTGCTGTATCATTTCATGATTTCAGTCCATGTCACGATTGCCTACAAAAATGGAAAATGTTAGAAAATCTCAGCAGGTCTGGCAGCATCTGTGGAGAGAAATGACGATTGCCTGTATTGTGCCTATGTAGACCGATGAGCCAACTCCCCTGGTTTAAACCTTCTCAATTAATTGTAACATTGTTTATGTTCTTTTTAGTGCAAGGCTGTGTCCATTTTTAATTTGAAAATAGAGTTAAATCATTTTTACTGTTAACAGTAAGGAGCGTTCATGAGGTTTCCTTTTATTAAAGAAAGAACATATTGTTTACCTGCTAAACTTGAGGTAATACAATAAAGATACATTGTCAAACTTACAGCCTTTCTCCAGTCATTTGGATACACAAGCACATTTTAGAGTCCTTTTGGGGTCTCTGAGATAGAGTTTTAACCTGACACCATGGTTGTTCCATTGGTTTCTTGGCCTGTCATGACTAGTGAATATTGCAGTTATGTTATGAGTTTGTGTCTTTCCAAAACCGTTGGGTGATTTTCTTGAAAGGGAGAAACATTTTACTGGGATAAAAGGTACTGCAGATGCTGGAGAATCCGAGATAACAAGGTGTGGGGCTGGATGAACACAGCAGGCCAAGTAGCATCACAGGAGCAAGAAAGCTTGACGTTTCGGGCCTAGACCCTTCATCAGAAATGGGGGAGGGGAAGAGGGTTCTGAAATAAATAGGGAGAGAGGGGGAGGTGGATAGAGGATGGATTGAGGAGAGGTCATTCATTCTTAAATTCCATCTCCTATAGTCTGCCCAAAAAAACGTTCCTTGAAACGGCAGCTCGTTTTTCTATTGCATCTGCTGACGTTCTATTTTCTAGGATTGATAATTGCAGGTGATGTTCCATCTCCAAAAAGAGAACATGTTCATAATGATAAAAAAAATCGAATAGGAGACTGGCTGACTGGATTCAGTGCCCTTGGGGAAATTACTAATGTTAACACAGACTGCTTATCATATTATCCATGCTGGTTTTATGAAAGTTAGCCCACATGGTATCCATTTTCAAGTCAGTGTTTTCCCTTTTTTTTTATTAAAAGCATTTTATTCTCTGAAAGTTGTTGGGTATTTAAAATTGGTGCATTACTGAGGATTCAAAGTTCTTGGGGACATGGGTTTGAATCCCACCATCGCAGATAGTTAATATTAGATTTGGACAAAATCTGAAATTGAATGACTGTGTTTTCATTGTCAATTCTGTCAGAAAAACTTATCTGGTTTACTGATGCCCTTCAGGGAAGGAACACTGCCATTCTCACCTGATCTGGCCTACGTGTGACCCCAGACCCACTGCAATATGATTGACTTTTAATTGCCTTCTGAGGTAGCTCAGCAAATTATACTCTGTTGCTTCAAACCACTACCAAATCTAAAGAAAGAAATGGAATTCAGTATGCATCAACACAGGCACTGGAGACTCAAACATCAAATCCACCCTTGTCCATTCTGTAAAGTCTCCTTCACTAACAAGAAAAATTGCACCAAAGCTTGAATTGCTGTCCAACAGCCTGACATTGTCTACAAGGTATGATTCCATGAGTAGAACTGTTAACGTTGCTGTCCCACTAGCAAGGCAGACTCTCTAGAGATAGTGACAGAGTGGACAGTCAAGAGGGAGTTACCCTGGAAATCCTTAACATTGACTCTAACTCCATTATGTCTCCTGGCATCAACTCTTTTCCCACTCTAACCCACCCATACTTGTTTGACAAGTCTGTGCTCTTTCATGTTAAATGCCTCTTGGGGGAATCACTGAGGGTGGTGAGGGCTCAAACGAACTCTTGGTAGGGGGACATCAATGTCCATTCCCCAAGCAGTACTACTGACTGAACTGGTGAGTCCTAAAGGACATAACTGCTAGCCTGGGTCTGCTGGAAGCAGTGAGTGAACCAATAAGAAAGAAAAAATTGATCTTGTTCTTGCCAACCTAACTGCCTCACATGTATCTGTCAATAGCAATATCAGTTGGAGTGGATAACATCCAGTCCTTGTGATATAGAAGTCTGTCCTGGATGTGCCACATAGATGCAGTGGTCAAGAAGGCACAACAACACCTCTTCTTCCTCAGGTGGCTCTAGAAATTTGGCATGTCCACAAGGACCCTCAGCAATTTCTACAGATGCACCATTGAAAGCATACTGTCTGGGTACATCGCAGCCTGGTATGGCAACTGCTCTGCCCAGGACCGTAAAAAAAACTACAGAAGGTTGTTTCCACAGCCCAGACCATCACGGAAGCCAACCTTCCATCCGTGGAATCTATTTACATGGCTCATTGCCGCGAAAAGGCTACCAGCATTATCAAAGACACATCACATCCTGCCCTCCTACAATCTCTTCTATCAGGCAGATGATCGAGAAGCCTGAACATGCCAGCAGGTTCAGGAATGGCTTCTTCCCAGCTGCTATTACACGAATGAATGGACTCTCTAGCTTCAAATAATGCTGATCTTGTTAATGGATCTTGCCTAGTGCACACCCTGTGATGTAACCTGTATGCTTCTGTCTAAATTTCTCTTTCATCCTATGGTCTGTACGACCTCGCTTACTGTGATCTGCCTGTACTGCTCGTAAACAAAGCTTTTCACTGTACTTAAGTATACATGACAATAAATAAATACATCAAATTAAATTGAGGTTATCCTCCATTACTGTGTGGCACACACATTGAGTTAAACGGAATCACCTTGAAACAGATCTCACAACTCCAATTGGACATCCAAGAGGCACTGGGCCATCAGCAGCAGCAGAATTGTATTCTGCCACAATCTGAAAACGTTATGGCCTGGCATATCCCCCAGTTTACAAATACCATTAATCTAGGAGATCAGTCCTGGCTCAATGAAGAGTGCAGGAGGTCATGCCATGCCAAGTGGTGTTAACCTGGCAAAGCTACAAAACAGGTCAACTTGCATTGCGAACAGTGGAATCTGTACATGATAACATGGCTAAGTGGTCCAACAGTCAATGGATCAGATCTAAGCCAGGTAGTCCAGCATTCCCAACTGGGTAATTTGAAGAATTCACTGAGGAGAATGATATTTGTGGAACCTCCTTTCAGCGATGGTGCCTAGCTCATGACTGCAAAACGCTGAAGTCTTTCCATCCAACTCCAGCTAGTATTAAATAGATGATCCCTCTTGGCCTCCTGAGGCCCCCAGCATTGGAGATGCCAGTGTTAAGTCAATTTCATTTGCTCTGCGAGATATCAAGAAGCAGCTGATGTTGCCAGACACTGCAAAGGCTACAGGTGTTACAAGATTTGAGGTGACAATATTTACTGATGTTCATCATTTACAACTGCTCAGATATTGGGGCAGTCAGTGTTCATGCGTTAGAATACCTGGGCAATGTACAAACGCAGGGTGACAAGTGACAAGTGACAAGTAACAAGTAACATAATGCACAAGTGACCTGTCTATGACCATCCCTATCAGCTAATGATTTCTCCTTTAACATTCAGTAGTGTTACTGTCCCTCACTTCCCCACTACTGTCAATAACTTGGGGGTTACTACTGACCAGAAAATGAACTGGACCAGCCATAAATACTGTGGTTACAAATGTAAGTCTGAGGCTTGGAATTCTCTGGTGAATAACTGCTTCCCAACTTCCCAAAGCACTATCTACAAGGCACCAGTCAGGAGTGTGATGTGATACTGTCCACTTACCCAGACAGGTGCAGCTTCAACAATGAAGAAGCTTGATGCCATCCAGGACAAAGCATCCTGTTTCATTTGGCATCCCATTCACCACCCTCAGTTTTCATTCCTTTCATCATCAAAGCACAGTGACAGACTACAGAATGTACTGCAGTAACTCAGCAAGCCTCATTTCACAGCAGCTTCCAACCCTGGGGCTTCTACAAGTTCAGAAATACAACGAACACGACCACCTACAAGTTCCCACCAAGCCATAGGACTGTCCTGGTTTGGAACTACCACCTTATTATTTCACTGTCACTTCCTAACAGCACTCCCCCACATCCCATTGACCTGCGTGGTTCAAGAAGATACATCAGTGTCCACTTTAAGGACAATTAGGGATGAGCAAAAATGCTGGCATAGCAAGCAATGCCCACATCCCATGAAGCAATTTTTAATAAAATTCAATAGGCTGTACTTCTACATCTTATGAACTATAATTGGCAAAATTTCTTTAATAAATTTGCACCCTTAAGTTAGGCTTTCTTTTATTGTGGCAGATGGTGCGAAACAGAAGTTACGATTGAAACATCTCCAGAGAGGCTGGTATTCTGTCACCAAGTCATTCATTATTTACATGTGAAAGTCCTTGACTCTTTCTTTGTGCTTGATATGAAACTAAGCAGTAAACTATACATCATAATTGATTCTGGGCTGCATTGGGACCTGTCTGCTCTGTGTTTGCCTGCATGTTTGTGTCTTATATGTGTTTTATAATATCCAAATGAATCTTTAAAGTTCAGAGGGGCTGCTGAGTCTTTTGGCTTATTGGAAGCATCCTTCTGTCTTCCTCCTCACTTTGACTGTGATGATCAGTAAGAACCATGGATGACCTAGTTAATTGACCTCTGTTGCCTAATAACACTTCTGTAATCATTGCCATTTAAAAACTCGCAGTCAGATCAGAAGCTATCTTGGACTATTATTAGCCGAACTGTATAATCATATGCAGAAATGTTATTTGGAAGCTGTTTATTTTCTTATAATTCAGATTTGTTTTTGTTTTGATTAAAAACAGAATTAATTTTAATATTGCCCCTGAGTAAATCAAACGTGACCTTCAATCAGCAATACTTTGCAACAAAGTGACTCTTAATTGTAAACCAATGCAGAACTGGAAAAGCAATTCCTGCAGCCAGTGTTATTATGCCTGGGAGTATTTTCATACTCTTTTAACAAAGATAAAAATTTGCTATGGATCAGTGAGTGCACACTCTTACAAAGTTTAAGTGTTCCTGCTGTGTTTGACTTGGCATTTCACTTTTAAGGCTGGTTATTTTAAATGCTTTGCAACAATTTTGCTGTAATTGTGCTCAGGTACCGCTGAGCAGATCTTCACTTAAGCCCTTTGTGAAACAGTGACACATTTGTGATGTAGTAATTTCTTACGGAAAGCAAATAAGGAGCACTTGGAAGTCAGTGCAAAGACCTACTGGGCCATAATTTATGGTGGCAGGTGATGTAACAGTCTCCATCCTGATCTTGCTGTTGCACGTTTGGTTTCAATGATAATTTATGTGGCAGTTGTCGAAAGTGCAAGCTGATAATGTTGTCAGTGAACGAAACCAGACAAGTGGGACCTGTGTGTGCAGGGCAAGCATCCTGTATGTCTCCTTAATCATCGATTAAAGAGGGATTTTGAAACTCTGAAGCTTTGTAAATGAGAAGGAAGTGTAAATTAGGATGGGTGTATTTGATGCCAAATCAAGTACAGAAATAGGAAGCTCAAGAGAGGCAAAAAAGAGAGATGCGAAGAAAATATTTCTCAAAAACAATTTTATCTTTATGTCCAGCAGTTACGACTGAAGGATTGACTTGTTATGATCCCAGTTGATGGTGATACTGGACACATCAGATCTCAGAATGAAACCTGACTTGATAGATCACATGCTGGTGATCTTTTGCAGCTTTTGCAACTTTTGCAGCTGGTGGGTCATCACTGAAGTATGTACACATGGCTGCAAATGTTCTTTAATAAAGAAAATTATTATGAAATAAACTTTATACATGAGAGAGCAGCTCTATCGTCCTTTCGGGCTAAGGCAACTTTATATTTTATATGGAGACAGAGCTCAACACAAACTGTAAAACAAAGTTTCAACTTATTTTCAACACTATCCTTTTTGTGAATACTTTGTACCAGAGAGATATCAATCCTAACTCGACTCTTTAATTTCTTTTGTATTTAATTGACTCCTTCCAGTTTCTTTCTTTTGGATCGTGGAGACCCTTTTACAATTTCTTTCCAAGACTGCTTGCATAAATTTATTTTCACAGTTCTGATGACCTGAACTATTTAGTTCTAACAACTTGAAGACTTCTCTATAATCTGTCTACAAATTAAAATGACCTATGCTAGGGTAAGGAAAGTGTAGTTTTTCCTGTTTAGAGAAGATTGTTCTCCCTTCTGAATGAAATTTCTGATTCTTTTGAACAGAGGTCAAAAGCTAGACCAATGACCTCTAGCCTGTTTGTAAATTTTTGGCAGTATAAACGTTCCATCCATTAATACCACCAGTGTCCAGCCAAGCATTTGACTGTGACAACATGCCTTTCTTGGAAATTCTGTATTTAGGTCACTAATCTAAATGATTTTCTGACCTTTGTTTTAAAAGTAAAATTACCCTCTCACAACTGACCAAAATCCATCTGCCTCTATTTTAAACTCCAAGTCCCCAGTTATTGTAATGCAGCTTTTATTTCCACCCAACTCTTGTAATAAATTTTTTTAGTGTTTTATCAAGTTCATGATTTATAATTAACATGTTGCATATTTTTTTAGAGGGATCTCTGGTAGCTCATCCGGCCTGTTTTAAATAAGTATAAATGGCCCTTGTAGGTTCATTGTGTTACTTTACATTGCTCCCTCTTTCAGCAAAGAGTTTAATTTGCGTCCACTATTCTAATGCAACAATTTCGTGTCTTTTTCAATAACAGTGGGATGAGGGCCTTAATTTTCAGAGATTGGTATCAGAAATTGGGAAATCATATCTGCCTTAGGAGAATGTGCGTACAAAGGCAAGTTTTTGTTTTTGTCCCTGTTGGGAAGTGCGGCTGAGTCAGGTCATTGGTCTGGGTAGGAGGTTTAAGGCAACCACCGTGGTTGTTGGATGTAGAGGGGGCCTGCTTTAAAAAGCCTACCTTGGTGCTGTGCGACCTCGTTGCAGTTATAATGAATGATACAAAGTATTCTATTCCTCAACAACCACAGATTTCCCCATGACTTATGTCAACCACCTCATGCCCTATGCTTGGCCATGGTCTCTATACCAGACTATGGAAACCTACCTACACACACATGACCCTTTTATTGTCCTGTTACTAAGCTAGACCCCTCCTTCTTTCCCCTTGAGTCCCTCATAACCCCTATGCTAAGCTATGATGTCTTAATGCTCTTTAACCAACACACTGCATAAAATAAATGAATCTAAGAGTGACAGTAGGGAATGGAATTAAACAGAAATTTCAAAACAGTCACCCACCCGTCCGTCAATCCATCCATCCCCACCTTTAAGAATGGACATTTGATAATTTTATTGAAAGTAATCAATCACCTAGGTCCCTTTTTAAAGTATCAATGGAAGAAAGTGCAAACTCTTGAAACCGTTGGAGGAATGCAGCAGGTAAGGCAGCATCAGAGGAATCGGAGAGTCGACGTTTCGGGCCTAGACCCTTCGTCAGGACTGAGGAGGGGGAATGGAGCTGGGAAATAGAGAGAGGAGGGGTGGAGATGGGGGTAGGTAGGTTGGATAGCGATAGGTGGATGCAGGTAGGGTTAGTGGGGATTGATCAGTGGGAAGGGTGGGGCGGATAGGTGGGAAAGGAAATGGACAGGTAGTGACAAGTCAAGGAGTTGGGGATGAGAGGGACGCATAGACATGGGATGAGGCAGGGGTGGGGAGATTTTAAAACTGACGAATTCAATGTTTAGCCCATCAGGCTGTAGACTCCCGAGGTGAAATATGACGTGTTGTTCCTCCAGTTTGTGTGTGGCATCATTTAGGCACCGAAGGAGGCCCAGGATGGACACGTCACAAGGGAGTGGGACGGGGTGTTAAAACGGTTGCACCTCGAAGGTGTTGTTGATTTATAGCATACAGAGTGCAGATACTCTGTAAATCTGTCACCGAGTCTATGATTGGTCTCACCGATGTAGAGGAGGCCACTTTGGGAGCAATGGATACAGTAGACCAGGTTGGAGGATGTATAGGTGAACTCCTGTGGGATACGGAAAGTTTGTCTTGGGCCTCAGTTGGACGTGAGGGGGCAGGTATAGCACCTCCTGCAGTTGCATGGAAAGGTGCCGGGTGTGGTGGGGTTGGTGGGGAGTGTGGACCGGACAAGAGAGTCGCGGAGTGAGCAGTCCCTTTTGAAAGACAGATGGACTGCCTGTCCAGCTCCTTCCTCCCCTATCGACCACACCCTTCCCACTGATCAATCCCCACTACACTTACCAACATCTACCTATCACAATCCCACCTACCTTCCCTCCAGCCCCACCCCTCTTCCCTCTATCCATTCCCCAGCTCCCTTCCCCCCACCCCCCACCCCAGCCCAACCCTGATGAAGGGTCTAGGCCCGAAACGCTGCTACCTGACCTGCTGTGTTCCTCCAGCTCCACGCTGTATCAACTCCGTCTCCAGCATCTGCAGTTCTTGCTATCTCTGAAGCTCTTGAAACCTCCTAACCTCCAGTGTGTATATAAACATTGTGCAGTTCACAACAGAACTAAGAGAGCCAGACAGGTCATTAGGCAATGTTTTCCTCCGAGCTTGGGTGTTTCCTTAGTCTCCTGGATGTACGGGCTTTTAATAAAGACTGCTTTTGCATTCTTGGTGAAGAGTCCAGACATTTCTAAGACTGTTGAAACAGTTGAGCCCTCGGGAAAATGTTCTTCAATTGACAGCTCTAGCTCACTTGTTATCTGTAATCAAAAGAATCTGGTCAAATGTGTAGATTTCTAGGAAGAACTTATAAAGGTCAAGAGGGCATGGGGCCAATCCCCAACCAATTGTTGAATTTCAATCTGAGCTTTTATTAAGCATTTGGCCCTAATTTCCATATCTGAGGCACCAAAATACCCTTTAAATAGGCATCTTGAATAGTTGGGAGTAAGTTTCATGCCACTGTCAGGGTGTATTGCATCACAATCACTTATGCTTGATCATTTTATTTTATTCACTTGTGGGATGTGGGCATCACTGGCTCGCCAGCACTTTTTATTGCCCTTTAGTTGCCCTTGAGTAGTCATATTTTCACCCAAAGGCAGGCACAATCTGATCCAATTCTCTTATTCCCATTCTGTATGTTGGCAGGAATAAACGGCAAAATATTTTTCTTTCAAAAAAGCAGCAGCCAACCCTGTGCCAAAATAATAAATGATCACTGAGAAGGTCTTTCTAATGGCAAAGATCCTTTTTAAACTCCTTTTTGATTTTGGTGAGGTTGTGTGCAAATCTGAGTAACAACTGAATTCAGAATGTTTTTTTTTTCCCTTGCAAATTCATACCTTTTTTTTAAGAAGCAAGAGAGTTCTAACAGGAGGCATCAAGCCAAGCTTAATAGTGCTTGAACAGCAACTCCAGTACTGAAGGCAATTAAGATATCACTGTAGTAAACTTTGCACATCACAAATTCGGCATGTAGCAGTACCAAACCTATTCACACTGTTCTGTTTGATTCACATAATTCACTGGAACCAGGTTTTGTTACTTGGTAAAAGAAAATAATTATTGTGTTGAATTGTCTTGGCAGGCTGCAGATGCACATGTTGAATGGAGCGTTACTGGCATTGCTGTTTCCTGTAGTTAATACCAGGCTGGTGAGTATTCCATTTTATGCCTTCACAATGTGATGAATCTTTTGGTTCTGATACCCCTCCTTTCTTAAAAGTTACAGATTTGTGGGGTTTGTTTTTGTTCGGAATTTGCCTTTCTTGAAATATGAATTCACACCAGCGTAGTGATTTTTCTTTCAAACTTAACTTGACACTCATTCTTGGTGCAAGTTGCGAGTATATTGGAACCTTGGCCTACCTAGTCTTTCTTTAAGTGTATAAAGAAACTCTTGTTGGCTAGTGGTGATAATCAAATGCATAGTCCTTATAATTGCACTAACAGTCACGCTACCAGTCTTGTTGAAGCAAAGTCAAATTTATGCATAGGCAGTGATGCTGACATTCGATATGGCACTTCATTTTGAAGTGTCTCAATCACTTCAAATAGTGATGACCGTGAGAATGATAATGATAGGCTGTTGACTCACTGACATTATTCTTCAGTAGCAGCATGCAGTTAAAGCTACTTGATGAATTGAATGCCTAGTTAATGTTTTATTATGATTTTTGATTGAAATGGGGATTTTTGATATGACCCAGGATTTCCCTGCTCTTCTTCTGTACATTTTATCTTTTAGTGTTCATTTAAACAATCCAAACAGGTAGGCCAGGCCTAAAGTGACTATTTCTTGGGTATGGGGCGTGAGTTCACTTTTTAATCCAGGGATGCAAGTGTGATCAAATGAACAAATCTTGCAAAACTTTTTTAAAATACCAGAACTCTCTATTAAGTGTGTAGTGGTTTGATCCGTATTGTTTAACTTGTAGTAAGATGTGTTTTTTGTTCTGTTTGTGCGTCGATACATTATTCTAACGGTTGTTTGGGTAGTGTTACCATTCTCTTAACACTAAGCTCAGCAAGTTGATATCAATATTGAACACAGTCTCTTTCAATTACAAGTATTTCCAAGAGTGTCCATTTGCAACTGAATGGAGTCTAAAACACAGTGATTTGCTGAGTGAAATCACCAGTTGTATTTGTTTCTTTATTCAGTGGCAATGATTTCATCACGTTCACAATGAAAGCTTGTGGCACTTGGCAATTAATGGAATTACAAAACTCATTATGGCGGCTCTTGATTTGTCTGTTGAAAGGATTCTTTTGTTGAAATGCTGCAGATTGTATGCTGTTTAAGAACCAAGAGCTGAAACTGTCTTGTACAAGAATGGTATAAAGCTCTGTGGTGATATTTTCTTTATACCCTGTATGAACCTACACGGACCATATTTCTAATTTTTATTAAAATGTGATAGGAGAGAAATTTGGGACTTGAGATTTTTTTCCATGTATCCAATCGTGTACTTGGGCATCATTGCAGAATACAATGACATTTTATTTCCTGTTGGTAATACAGTCCATGTTATAAGTGGATTCAGAGATAGTAGGAACTGCCGATGCTGGAGAGTCTGAGATAACAAGGTGTAGAGCTGGATGAACACAGCA
>JAHRHZ010000016.1:45115002-45135892 GCA_024137785.1 Ginglymostoma cirratum | reverse complement strand
TGCTGTGTTCATCCAGCTCTACACCTTGTTATCCCATGTTGTAAGTGATTATTATCAGCATGGCTAATGGGGAGTGTGTATTGACTGCTGCAAGTAAGGTGATATCTAATGCTTTCTTAAAAATTAAATCCAAATTAGTAATTTGTAAAGCCAATGCATTGATAAAATCCACAGAGGAATCATTTATTAATTGCCTACATCCTACATTTCTCTGCTAGCTGGGGTCATCAGCATGTGCTGATGCAGTTGTATTTTGACTGAAATATTGGGCTGTCTTTGTCAGTCACTCTATGTTTGGGACAGTGTGCATGTAAGCCCTTTGTTAGCAAGTGGGAAAATTTTGGAGGATGCCTCACTCCAGTGCTTTAAAACTGTATTTCCTGTCAGCTACTTCAGGTTTACACAGCTTTGGGACCTAAGGAGAAGGTTGTATGACACTGGTGGGCTTGAGGGAACTGGAGAAAGTAATTCAGTGGAAGGATGATGGAGAAATGAAGGCAGGTTTATCAGTAGGTTGATTCAGGTATGGAGGGAATGTCCTATGAGGAGCATTTGAGTAGATTGGGTTGTACGCATTGTGTTTAGAAGAATGGGAGGTGGCCTTTATGTCCTTTGAATTGTTGTCGAGCCCTTTAAACATGTCCAATATTAAAACAAAGATGATGCTGAGGATGACAATGTGATTGTTCTAACTACGCCACATTGTGTGGAGACTTGGCTGGGGATAGATGAAGACCAAACTAGACACATTTAGCATGAAATTCTTGCTTAGTGGTTCTAATATTGCCTCATCGCACATGCAGAAATCTGGCAACGCAGGTCTGGTTCCTGAATATGCATCAAAGTGATGACTACTCCCTCAGGAACTAAAGACTCAAGAATTTTCAAAGCTTGATGTCATAGGATCACACAACACAGAAACAATTTGTGAATGTCACCAAAATTGGTGGTAGAGTCGACAGTGAAGAAGGTTATCTAAGAGTACAACGGCATCTTGATCAACTGGGCCAGTGGGCTGAGGAATGGCAGATGTGGTTTAATTTAGATAACTGCGAGGTGGTCCACCAGGGCAGGACTTAGACAGTTAATGGTAGGGCCCTGCGGAGTGTTGTCAAACAGCGAAATGTAGGGGTGCAAGTACATAGTGGCACCACAGTAGACAGGGTGGTGAAGAAGGCATTTGGTACGCTTGCTTTCAGCAGTCAGAGCATTCGTATTGTGGACTAGACAGTGTGGTTCCTGTACACCATGGGAACAGACCATGACTGTATTTGCACACACAGATCAGTGGCACGGTGGCACAGTGGTCAGCATTGCTGCCTCACAGCGCCAGGGACCCGGGTTTGATTCCAACCTCCGGTGACTGTCTGTGTGGAGTTTGCACATTCTCCCCGTATCTGTGTGGGTTTCCTCCGGGTGCTTTGGTTTCCTCCCACAGTCCAAAGATATGCAGGTTAGGTGGATTGGCCATGCAAAATTGCCCATAGTGTTCAGTGAGGTGTAGATTAGGTGGGTTGTAGGGGGATGGGTCTGGGCGGGATGCTATGAGGTTCAGTGTGGATTTGTTGGGCCGAAGGGCCTGTTTCAGCACTGTAGGGATTCTATTCTATGAGATATAGAGAGACAAGAGCAAGGAGATTATTCTCAACCTATGTAGGACATTGGTTAGACCTCAGCTGGAGTATTGTGTAGTCCTGGACATCGCACTTCAGGAGGAAGGATGTGAACACATTGGAGAGACTGCAGAAGAGGTTTATGAGGATGGTTCCAGCAATAGGCATTTCAGTTATGAGAATGGATTGGACAAGTTTGAACTGGTTTCTTGGGAGGGGCGAAGGGTGAGGGGAGATCTAACCTAATTTCTAACCGAAGTTCTCAAAATCATGAGGGGTCTGGACAGAGGGGATAAAGAGAAACTGCTTCTGCTCACAAAAGAAAAATCAAAAAAGCTTAAAAAAAACATTTTCAGACAGCGAGTGGTCAGGATTTGGAATGTCCTGCCTAAAAGTGTGATGGATGCAGCATTTAATTGAGGCATTCAAGAGATGGCTCTTTTAATAGAAACGATGTGCAGGGAAATGGCAGAGTTTGACACCAAATCAAAATGCTCAGAGAGCCAGCACAGGCCTGATGGACTGAATGGCCACTTTCTGCATGGTGTGACTCTGGGAGAACTTGCAGCCATTCTAGTGATCTCTCTCTAACTTCAGGAATCATTTAGATAATGTGCAGGATCAGTTGTGCAACATCATCAGTATAACTGCGATGGCTTTAGTGGGGAAGGACATTTCTCCACCCCATGATAAGCAGGTGACATGTCAGGATACACTAAATACTTGTGTATTTATAATTAAAAGAATGATGATGGATGGCTCAAGTCATGTGATTCCTGTGTCTCTTGACTCTGCACCAAACAAGCCAACTAGCACAGGTCTGAGGAATCCGTTTTCATGTTAAATTGGTCTAACAGCTTCTGTTTGGAATTATGCATCCTGTCCACTTCAACAGAATGACCTGGTAACTTGTTCTTTTCTCTTACCTTCTGTAAAATTCTGTTTGATTTCACATTGTTCAAACTAACTTATTAGCATTTTCACGGTTCATATTTGAACCCTTCAGGTCATTTTACAATTTACCTATTTCACTATTCATCTGCATAATCTTGAGCTTAAATTGGGTAATCAGTCGTGTTCTAGAAGTATCTAGAATCCCTACAGTGTGGAAACAGGCCCTTCGGCCCAACACCGAACCTTGGAGTATCCCAACCACACCCGTCCCCTTGTAACCCACCTAATCTACACATCCCTGAACGCTATGGGCAATTTAGCATGGCCAATCCACCTAACCTGCACATCTTTGGATTGTGGGAGGAAACTGGAGCACCCGGAGGAAACCCATGAGGACACAGGGAGAATGTGCAAACTCCACACAGACAGTTGCCCGAGGCTGGAATCGAACCTGAGTCCCTGGCGCTGTGCGGCAGCAGTGCTAACCACTGAGCCACCGTGCCATCCATGTTGCTATGTTTCTTCAAATAGTCTCTTGGTGATCAAGGATAACTCTTTATATGTTAATGAGACTGCTTATTTGCAATCAATAATTTAATCTTTAATGTTTGTTGGGTAATATTTATATAGCAGGCTTTCACTGACTTTTTAGTTAAATGTGACTTTGTTCAGTTCTCAACCTTTTGGAGTTGGCCACTTGACACTGGTATCCATGTTTAGGTCATTGTGACCTGTGTGTTGCTGTATACTGGTTGAGTCCAGTAAGATTCCAAATTATTTACTCATAGTTGCCTAATGTTGGATCTTACAGGAGAGAACATCCTCAGGAGCAGTTACTCAGTTATGCTGAGTTTAGTTTCTTTGGAGGGGTAGTATGAGATATATCATAATTAGTTTTTGCTCATAATCACTATTTGGCAAACAAGCTCAAAGTGCAGAATAGGCAAAAATAAAACAAAACAAAACAGTGAATGCTGGAAATCTGAAACAGAAATTTCTGAACGGTTCCAGAGATGGGTCACTGGACTCGACACTAACTCTGTTTCTCCACCAATGCTGCCAGTCCCACTGAGTTTTCTCAACAATTTCTGATTTGCTGCAGAATGGACTAGTCCTGTTAATGTATCCTTTCAAAAAAGTGGATGCATATTGATTTTGCATCAGTGCAGAATGTGGCAGTTTTGTGTCATTCATCTCTTCCTGTAGTTTGGCTGTTGTTTTGAGGGAAATGACTGAATGATAGCTACTGAATAAGATAGTAGAAGTTTCATAGTATTTAAATGATTGTACTCTTTGGGGGTCTTGAAAACATCAAGGTAGATATGTCCCGAGGGCTTGCTCGGATCTATCACAGGAATTTGAAGGTTGCAAGGGAGGAGATTGCTAAGGCTTTGTCAGGGATCTTTGTATCCTCTTTGCCACAGGCAAGATCCCTGAAGACAGGAGAATAACCAATGTTGTTCCTTTGTTTAAGAAGGCCAACAAGGATAATCCACAAAATTATAGGCCGGTGATCCTTACATCAGTGGCAGGGAAATTATTGGAGAGTATTCTGAGGGACATGATTTACTTGTGTTTCGAAAAGAATGGACTTATTCGGAATAGTTAGCATGGCTTTGTGTCAGGGGAGGTCTTGTTTCATAAATGTAATTGAGCTTTTTGAGGAAATGGAAAAGATATTGAGGGTAGGACAATGGATGTTGTCTACGTGAACTTTAGAGTTTTGATTACATGCATTTGATGAGGTCCCTCATGGTAGGCTTGTCCAAAAGATTAAGTCATATGGGATCCACGGTGACTTGGTACGTTGGATACAAAATTGATTGTTCATTGAAAGGTAGTTGTCAAGGGGCATTTTTCTGACTGAGACATTACACAGGGATCAGCGCTGAGACCTCTATTGTTTGTAATATATATAAATGATTTGGGTGAAATTATAGGTCATCTGATTAGTAAGTTTGCAGATGACACGGAAGTTTTTGGAATTGTGGATTGTGAGGAAGCTTGTCACAACATGCAGCAGGATAGAGATCACTTGGAAAGTTGGGTAGAGAAATGGCAGGTGGAGTTTAATCCAGACAAGTGTGAAGTGATGCTTTTTTTTTTGGAGGTCAAATGCAAGAGGAAAGTGTACGGTAAGTGGCAGGATCCTTAGGAGCATTGATATACAGAAGGATATTAGGGTGCAAGTCCACAGGTCCTTGAAAGTGGCAACACAAGTCAATAAGATAGTAAAGAAGATGTATGCCATGTTTGCCTTCATTGGTCAGGGCATTGAATATAAAAGTTGGCAAGTCATATTTCAACTGTGTAAAACTTTAGATGACATTTGGAGTATTGTGTGCCTATCTGCTTGCTTCATCATAAGAAGGATGTGGAGGCTTTGGAGAGAGTGCAGAAAAGGTTGGCCAAGAATGGAGTGTATTAGCAACAAGGAGAAGTTGGACAAACTTGGGTTGTTTTTGATAGAGTGTAGAAGCCTGAAGGAAATATATAAAATAAGGAGATGGATGGACAGTCAGAGTCTTTTTCCCAAGGTGTAAATGTGAAAAAAAACTATTGGGCATAGGCTTAAGGTGAGAGGTGGAAAGTTTAAAGGAAATGTGCGGGGCAATTTATTTTAATGCAGAGGGTGGTAGATGCTTGAAATACCCTGCGAGGGGAGGGGGTAGAAGCAGATAGGATAGCAATGTTTGAGGCATTTAGATAGACCCATGAACAGGCAGGGAATTAATGGATATGGAGCGTGTACAGGCAGATGAGATTAATTTAGAATAGCTACGCAGTGGGCAGAAGGGCCCGTTCCTTTGCTGTACTGTTCTTGTTCTTTGTGCTCTTTCACAGTGCCTCCACAAAATGAGATTGAGAATAACCATTTCTCAGCTAATACAATACCCTGGAAACTGACACCGGGTATGGAAATTAAAACTCATTTCTGCCTGTCTTTACAGGGTTGACAATCTGTGCCATAAGTGTGCCTGATGATTGATTTATTGTCGAGTGTACTGAAATACAGTGAAAAGCTTTGGTTACGAGCAGTGCGGAATGAACTTCCTGAGGAAGTGTTGGATGTGGGTACAATTACAACGTTTAAAAGACATTTGGATAAGTACAAGAATGAGAAAGGTTTAGAGGGATACGGGCCGGGAGCAGGCACGTGGGACTAGTTTCGTTTGAGATGATGTTTGGTATGGACTGGTTGGACCCAAGAGTGTGTTTCTGTGATGTATGACTCTATGACTCTATGACTCTGTCATTACCTCCCACGTTTGTCCACCTTCCAATTTACATGCAGGAATAGGCTGACCATGAATTTTCCAGCTCTTTGTTATGTTTTATTTTGGTTTCATATAGATCTTATTGGCATGCAACAGTGAAGTTGCTTTGATTGAGTTGGTGCCCAGATGAAGCCTTGAATTAGGGCTAAGAGGTCACATGGTGCATGCTCTGTTGTGATGTTTTATCTTGCAGAATTAGGCTCTCCAAACGATGTTTGAAGGTTGAAGGAATGACTGTTCAGAGGGTGTCCTTGGCAATGTTTCTGAGAAGGCTTCAATATATGACATGATTACATTGAAAGAAGTGTACAAAATGAGAGGCTTACATGCAGGGGGAATGGAAAAGTGTCAGCACAATTCACACAGGAGGCATACTTGCTAATTATAATGGTGTGTCCAGTGAAAGCACTGAATAAATGTAACATCTAGTCTGTCCTTCTCATTACTTGAGCTACTCTTCCTGGTTCCCTTACAATAGTGAGTTCCCCCCTTCTCCATGATGATGATCATTTCCAGAGCAAATGTTAGCCATGCTGGACTCCCTCAGGGCACTGTTCTGGAGGATGCCATGGGATTGGAGCTAATGGCACTATAACCATTGCCAAAAGATTCTGGAAATGGATTCAAATCAAGAGAGAAGCTCCCGCGAAAGACTGATGCAATTTATTTTCTCAGTCTATCCTTCAAAGCTCACTGCAACTTGCAGGCTGGTGCACAAGTACACAGGATGTCCAGTCTGTATGATTTAGTCAATGGAATGATGCTCAAAATTAAAAGGAATGTTGAAAAATCCAATACGTCCATTCATTTGATAGTTTCTCCCAAACTGCTATGTGCCTCCTGCATGTTTTAAAATATGATTGGAGAATTGGAACAATATTGATGTTGATCAAGTGTTATGAATTTCAACCCAATTTTCTAATTTTTAGCAGCCTCTGTTACTCCTCTAACCAATATGATCAGAAAGTGGAGTCTAAATTTCCATTTGATAATCATTCTCCTTCCCACTATTATAATTTCTCCAGTGTCACTGCTTCAGTGTGATGCATTATCCCCTGTTGACTCAACATTCATAAGTATTGCTGAATGGAAAATCGTGCATTTTGTTAAAGCTTTTTATCTTCCAGCAGGACATTCACAAGAATCCCAACGTAAAGGGGTGTATTTTATACTGCATGAGAAGTGTGCTGATTGATTAGCAAATGGGCCCTAACTGGTAGAGGCATCATCATGGAGAATGACCACTTAACTCCCATGTTTTGTTCAGATTTAAACCAGACAACTTGACTCTGACTGGTCAAGGCCTTGTCCTGAAGAACGAGCCAGAGGATCGCTTGCAATCTTGTTAAGCTGAAACCGGCGCAGTGTGTGTACATGTTCATGCTATCTGCAAAGAACCAGGACATTGTGTATTGTTAAAGCTTCCAGTGTCTGCAAGTGTTGCACTGACAATTTTACATTAGTTAGTTACAAGTGTAATTCTTGGCACACTCAGAATTATTTAGCAAATACTGTCCAATCTCAATTACATCTACATTGTTGAGTTTTGCAAACGTAGACTGGTTGTGCATACCCAGTACCATGCATTTGTAAGCTTTTGAAGGCATATGTTGGTTATGATCAGTCATGGGATGCACAATCTGCACACCTGATATTGCACTGGCTGATGCTAAAATTCATGCAAAGTTAGTCATTGATTAATGCAGATGTATGTTCCTGAAAATCACCATGTTAAACAAAACTTCACTAATGGAAACTCGTACAGTCCCGGAAGGTCAAACAGGTACGGATTACAAGCACAAAAAGTTAATATAAGCACCAAAACTGGACTTGAAAATATGCAAGAAGAACATTGTTTAATATTTCTGGCCTGATAAACAGTGTTGCTTATCTGGAGGCTGTTGATCCTCAACCAATTCACCTGCAGCACCGAAAGTTAAAAGGTTGAGGAAAATCCGACAGCTGTTCTGTCGCCTTGGAGGTGAGGGGGGAAGGTTGGGGGGGGGGGGGGTGCGGTTTTAAGTGCCTTTGGGAACAGATTTGAGAAATGTATCCAGCCAAAACAAGCAGAATGAACAGGAATGTGTGCAGGAATACGGAGTTGTGAAGTGCACTTCTTCTGCACTGTTCTGAGTTAAGGGCAGAATTGTGTTATCTGAACTCAGATGTCTGTAACTGCAGCGAAGGATAGTAAAGCAAAGCCTGTGTAATGGTGAGATAACAAGGTGTAGAGTTGGATGAACACAGCAGGCCAAGCAATGGGGGCCTGGGAGTCCTTTGCGTGTCTGGTGGGCGGGGAATGGGGGACGGGTGCTCTGGGCTGGGGTGGGCTTGATTGTGGTGCCGGGAGGTGCCGGTGCATCGCTGTGGGTGTGTGTTTCAGGGGTCGCAGGGGGGAACGTTTTTGGGGGATCTCAATGTTCTGGGGGTGGGCATTGTCGCAGTTGGGACCAAGTTGGGGGGGCCTGGGTGTGGGCTGTGGACTGTTGGGGATGGTCCAGTTCCGTGGGTGGGTGCTGGGAAAGGTAATGTGGCTTTTGTCCCCACCTCCCTAACCTATCCTTCCTCCCACCTATCCCCTCCTCCCACTTCAAGCCCCACCCCCATCTCCTACCTACTAACCTCATCCCGCCACCTTGACCTGTCCACCCTCCCTGGACTGACCTATCTCCTCCCTACCTCCCCAACTACACTCACCTTTACTGGCTCCATCCCCGCCTCTTTGACCTGTCTGTCTCCTCTCCACTTATCTTCTCCTCTATCCATCTTCTATCCGCCTCCCCCTCTCTCCCTATTTATTTCAGAATCCCCTTGTGCTCCCCCATTTCTGAAGAAGGGTCTAGGCCCGAAACGTCAGCCTTCCTGCTCCTCTGATGCTGCTTAGCCTGCTGTGTTCATCCAGCTCTACACCTTGTTATCTCAGATTCTCCAGCATCTGCAGTTCCTGTGTAATGGTGAACTGTATTCGTTGAAGCCTATCATTGATAGAAATCTCTCTGGCTTGATGGCAACACCCTGTTAATGATGAACGGCACCGGATTGCTACTGCATAGTAGCAGCATGGCTAGCTCCCCTTGTTGATCAAATTTATACAAGTGTTTCTCGTGAATTATTTTGACTAGTGCAAAATAAAGAGATTCAACAATGTCTTTATGGCTTACAGCGTACTCGTTTTGGACTACCTAATGACTACTGTCCCGTTTTGCAGTGGGCAAAAATGACACTCCAAGTTGAGCTCTGTTTTGCACGAAAGCAAACAGCAGTGTGCTATGAAAAGGAAGGAAGTAGCTGCAGATAAAACTTTGCAAAAAAAACCAACGCTTCCTGTTAAGAAATATATTAAATGCATAGTTTTTGTCTTTTGCATGGAATTTTTGCGTGTGTGTCTGTAGTCCGTGTGCTTGTTTCTTCGGTACTTCAAAACCAGAGTGTTAGTTCACAAATTAATGTTAGAAGGTCTGTATTCTGTGGAAGACAGCCAGGTTTTACACTCTGAATTGCCAATCGTAGGACTGCTATGAGCTTGTTTGTCCCCTCTTCCTCTATTTATATCACACTTCTCTCTCTCTCTTTTTGTGTGGGGTATGGTTAACTGGCACCAGGCATTCACCCAATATCTTAGTGCGAGAGGCTGTTCTTTATATTAAGTCGAGACCATCTGTGTGGACAAGCTGTTCAGCCTTTTCCTGTGCTTGCCTGATGTTTGCACTCCAGTTGGCAGCATTGAGCGCTGAGGACTGTAGCCAATATTGCAATCCCTACCTCTGGATTGCTGTGCCCAGCTTTGATTCATTGTTGAGATCAGTGAACACACTGGTACAAACTTAGAATGAGAGGTCGTTTTGTTCTTTACATTGTTGAACCATCGTGGGAATTTCAAACATTAGTTATAAAATTATGCTTTCTTCATTTTAAAAATACAAAAATTTTTCCACAAGAATGAAACACAATTCCTTTATTCCACCAACCCCTTTTTTTTTTTTTTTGCTATTTCCTAATTAGTTTCCGGAAAATAATGTTTGTTGTTGTTGTTGGCTTGTGGTTTCACTGTTGTTAAATGCCAGCTGGTAGCTAACAGAAAAACCAGAAGGAGGAGGTTTTATCGCTGAGAATGTGTGCTTGGGCACTCCCAGATTAAAAACCAGACAGTAACCACTTATAGGAAGGTGATAAACGATAGTTGCTCTTCATTTGACCGGAGTTTTTATTACTTTATTAGTAATAATAAAGTATTCTGACACCAGCACTTGGTAATTTAATCTTGGATGACATGGCAGGTATTGAGGGAGTGCTACATTGTCACTGGTGTTGACTTTTGGATAAATTGAGTTCCCAACATTCTAATCCATTTGCAAGAAACAAATGGATACACCTGCATTGCTGTGGCGCCTTTTCACGTCCTTGACCTTCAAAAGCTTTTTATTGTCAATGAAATACTTTTTGAAGTATTGTCACCGTAGAAAAGTAGAACCACAGACTTCGAGTTAAGCAATACAATGGAACATCGAATCTGGATTTCTCTGAGCAAATTACTGGACTTGCACGGGTATTTAATTTGGATGTTAAATTTATGGTGTTAATTGCCGATTAGAATAACTAACACTATTGATTAAAAGGTAAAAATTTACATTTCTAATCACCCCCTTTAAATCCTATTACCACTTTTGATGAGCAACAGATAAAGACAGTGTAAATTAGAGATTGTTAGTGCTCAATACAAGTGAAACCATAATCAGAAACACAAGTGGAGCAAATCCACTTGTATCGCCGTTCTAGTTGTAATGCTCCCTTTGCCACCGTGTGAAATAATTGTTTTGTCTAAGTATGACCACAGTTTTTCAAGCAAATTTAATTTGTGGTAAAATGCCCCAGTTGTTTTTGATTGGAAATTGATCACGTTAGCCTTGGACAAGAGTTAGAATCATAGAATCCCTTCTGTGTGGAAGCAGGCCATTTGGCCCTTGGAAGAGCATCCCACCCTATCCCTGTAACCCTGCATTTCCCATGGCTAACCCACCTAATCTACACATCCCTGAACACTACGGGCAATTTAGCCAATCCACCTAACCTGCACACCTTTTGGACTGTGAGAGGAAACCCATGCAGACACAGGGAGAATGTGCAAATTCCACACGGACACTCTCTCAAAGTGGAATTGAACCCTGGTCCCTGCTGCTTCACAGCTCCAATGCTAACCACTGGGCCACTGTGTTGCGTTGTTGGTTTTTGGCCCTTTGCTAACATGTTGTGGCAGTGGGCTGAACTTTAAGCTCTGGAAGCACATTTTATTTAAAACATTCAATGGTTGGCCTTCCTGCTGCCTACCCAGCTGCCCCCCCCCCCCACCTCTTTTGTAATCCTACAAGGAGCAGAAGAGGTGCCAACCAGTCCATACCCCATGGATATACTGAGGCCCTTTAACTGGTCACCATGGTGGGGAAGGCTCTCACTAAACAGGAGGTCTGGCAGCATCAGCTGCAGAGAAGTGTATAGCCCAAGGGTGTGTTTGTGATGGGATCAGGTCTCCAGCAGGTCCATCCAAGGACCATTTTAGCCCTCCCTCTGATCTCTTGAACCCAGACTCTAACCGTTCTCGCTGAGCCTCTTGACCCAGGACTTAACTGGGCTCCTCGTCATGGTTAGACAGACTGCACCCTCAGCAGTGGTCATAATTCCAGGTTGGTGCTGGTGGGAATGGTCTGGGTGCAGGGTGGGGCAGCAGTGTTGCTGGCCATTTGATTGGCAAACAGCTCTTTTAAGGTGGGACTTTCTCCTGGGTTTGGTAGGAGCTGGTAGAGCCTTGCCTGAAAGCGTTTAACACTGCTGCCCATGTTTGATTGCAGTTGGAGAAGATAGTTGAGAGGATTTGGGTGTGGGCATTGCAGCGACAATGTGAATTGTAGCCCAGTTTCTGCCTCACAGTCAGTGGCTTCCTTTGGCAGTGCACTGTGTATTGAGCTGGTAGAATGAATGGCAGTGTGATTTTTGTTTTGTATCTTGATACCCAGATTAGAGAGCACCTCAGACAGTGCAGCCTTTTTTCAGGTACAGTAGTGAAATGCCATCCTGGATTATTTATTCCAGTCTCTGGGATGGAACTTTCATCTTGTAACCTTCTAACTAAAGTGAGACGGCTGTTGCTGTGCCGCGGTTAATGAATACAATTCAGAGGGAGTAGTGTTTTTAAAATTCTGACATCTCTGGCAGGTCAGCATCTGTTACCCACCCCTGATTGCCCTTGAGACTGTGGTGGTGAGCTGTGAATGAGTACACAGTAACTGTGATAGAAACCACTGAGAAGGCTGTAAACCCTCAAAATATCTTTACTATTTTTCAACTTTCATGATATTTGTAAATGAACCATCACCCCTGTGTAAAAACAAAATAAAATCAGGTTTCCCCTTAAAAGCACAGAAACCATCAAACTTTTTTTTTAAGAATGTTATTCTAAATGCATTGCTTATTTACTTATTTAGCTTTTTCTAGTCTCATGTATAAATTTTGAATCCTATGTAGATTGCACTCAGCATCTTCAGCAAGTGAATCTACTTGAATACGTTGGAACCCTACACGATTTGATCTGTAGCCCTTTAGTTCAGGGAACATTACATGTTAACACTGTCAATGTACTTCTCATGTGATGTTCGTAGTTCATCACAGTTCTAGCCTTGTGCTCAGCTCTTGTTTCAGATAATCTCTGCAGATATCACTGAACTGCTGCGTGGTTTTCTGAAGTGTTTTATGGACAGTTACCCATGCTACAACCCCACAAGTATGCTGTTGTAAAATTAGACTGATAGCAGAGATGGTGTGGTGTAGATTTCTTGCTTTCTGCATAATTAAGTATATGTAGAAGGCTGCAGAAAGGTTGCAGGCAGAATAAGGTAATGTAATGTGATTTAAAAGACGTCTGGCTTAAGGAAGGTAGGAACAGGAGTAGCCCATTCAGCCCCTCAAAGAGACAATGGCTGATGTTAAAAGCTGAAGCCCATATTTTGGAGTAGATGCTGTTTAAATAAGACCTCGGAATGACTGCCATGGTACACAGTTTACTGATTCTCCTGTCATTGCACGATCCTGAGCATTAGATCAACCACTGATGTTGCCTGTATGGGAAATTCTTGATATTTCTCTTCGTCTTTTTTAAAGTATGTCTGTTTCAGAAACAGGACTATTCCAATATTTAGAGCTGTAATAGGGGATCTCTATTAAATTTAATAGAGGTGATTGTCATTTAAAATGGTAGCTAAAATAATCCTGCTTCTATTACCACGACAGGAGGTAAATTTCATTGTTAGATGGCCTTCAAAAAAGGAGAGATGACAGTCAATCTGGTAATGAAGATGAATGAAAGGAGAGAGTGATCTTGCAGTAAAGCTCTGTCGCACACCCAGATTCCGGCTGTAACCCTGTTGTGTTTTAGGTGTAAGGATTCAGATTTAAGCTGCCATTGTCCAGCTACTTCACCTTGGAATTGTATGGCACAGATTCTTCTCTGTAACAATAGTTCCTTTTAAGCTTTAGGGGCATCTGAAATGTTGATGTACATTGGAGCTCATTTCTCACCAGTAGTTCAAATTGAATTCTGCCTGTCATTTTAAACTTTCTCCCACATAACGTCATAGAGTAAAATTAAGAAAGATGCTTAACTCCTGTAATTTTTCATACATTCATTGTGCAAATGCCGTGGATTCATTTAATGATAAGGATTCTCTTCAGTATTTTCCCCTGAATGCCTGATATGATACGAAGCTCATCCTCTATGAGATGATCTCCTTCATAAGACTAGTGTGTCTGTTCAACCATCTAGTTAACAGTGCAATTACCAAAACTTGAAGACTTGTCTCTGGATGTTTCAAAAACAGCCAGGCTTACTAAAGGAGCAGGAAAGCTGATGTTTTGGGTCTAGATCCTTCTTCTGAAGAAGGGTCGAGACCTGAAATGTTAACTTTCCTGCTCCTCTGATGCTGCTGGGCCTGCTGTGTTCATCCAGCTCTACACCTTGCTGTCTCAGATTCTCCAGCATCGGCAGTTTCTACTATCTCTGTAACAGGCTTAACAAGCTAACGATACTTATTTTAAACAAAATAATTTCAATCAGGTATGTGACATGGCAAAAACAAGTGGTTAGCAAAGCTCTTGGTAATCTAGCTGATAGAAGGTGTAAGTGAATGGGTGAGATAAAGAATGCATGTTTATTTCACAAGTACTTTGTATATTATCTTCCCAGCTCCCCTTCGAGATGGAGGTCTACTATATCCAACACATCACACTATACATCGTTCCGATCTATCTGTTGCAGAAAGGGGGTAAGCTTTTTGGGTTTTTAAATATTTTAAATGCCAAACTCCGTTGTAAATATGTGATTAATTACACATTTTTCTACATTGCCTCAGCCAGTGGCTGTTGACAGAGTAAATGCTTGGCCTAGTGTGGAAAAGCAAACGCTAAAACCAGAAACATAACATGACTGATCACTGGTTTATGCTGAATTCAATGATCTCAAGAAATAATAATGCACTCAATCTTACTCGGTCTCTCCCTCCATGCAAGGGGGCGGAGAATCAAGAGGGAATTCTGATCCTGATCTCTAGCCAGTAACTCAAATCTGACAAAGTGTATCTGGGTGTCAGATGAGAACAGAATTTGGTCCTTCTATAATGACTCTTTCAGCTAACAAATTGGTTAGACTTCGTCATAAAGAACGAAACTTGGACAAGATATTGGAAATGTTGGCAGACCAAGCAAACAATGGTACATTCAGGAGAGGAGGAATATTGGGTTGCTCAATGGAGGTTCTTTTAAAAACATTTGAATGGAACTAGTCAGTACATTGTATTAAAGCCTGGTTTTCCACCTTGGGAGATCAAGACCCAAACAGCAATTACTGAAAACTAAACCCAAAATCCCTGGTTCTGGGGGTGGGAGCTTGAGCACACCCATTCAGGCTGCTTCTGTTGGAGCCATAGAGCTGTACAGTATGGAAACAAACCCTTTGGTCCAATTCATCCATGCCAACCTGATATCCTTAATTAATCTAGTCCCATTTGCCAGCATTTGGTCCATGACTCTCTAAACCCTTCCTATTCATATACCCACTGAGATGCCTGTTAAGTGTTTATAATCCCATTTCCTCTGGGAGCTCATTCCATACACGCACCACCCTCTGCATGAAAAAGTCGCTCCTGAGATCCGTTTTGAATCTTTCGCTCTCGCCTTAAACCTATGCCCTCTAATTTTGGACTCTTTCCCCCCCCACCACCACCATGGAGAAGAACAAAGAAACATCTATTCAGTAACCATAAAAGCAACAAATTTAAAAGGCATCCAGAAGGGTATATATGGGAAGGGTTGAGAGGGATATGGGCCAAATGCTGGCAAATGGGACTAGGTCAGATTGGGAAGTCTGGTTGGTGTGGATGGATTGGACTAAAGGGTCTGTTTTTGTGCTGTCTGACTGTCTAATGTCCATGATACTGTTGCAAGCTCCATCTTGCAGGTGACAACCCTGCATGAACCTATTTATAAACCTGACTGACTGATGGTCAGCTGGGGCCATCTGCTGGTGGCTTGCAGAAATTAACATCAATAGTCTGGATTTTGTTTAGATTATAGCTATCCCCCAAAGCCATAGAAGTTGTGTTCCTGTAAATGTTAGGTAATTTTATATTTGAATGTTTTTATTTCAACTTTGCCTCATTGCTAAGTGGCCCCTTTGTAAAGTTATCTTTTATAGACCTGCCAGAGCTGGTAAAGCTTGTAGGAAATAAGCTGTAAAACATAAATTTGAATAACTGAAACCCAAACCAGGTTGGCAGTTTATATCATTTGCTCTTTGCATTTTGTTTGCCAAGGGCCATTATTGTGGTGAAAGTTGAGAAGTGCTAGTTATGTGAAAATCAAATTATTTGATAATTTGCCAAGGAACCATTCTTAACAACGTGCACACTGTCACAGGAGGGGAATTAAGCTTGCAGAAGTAAAATATTGCAGCTGCTGGACATCAGAAAGAAAAATTGAAAAAGCTGGAAATATTCATGTCTGGCAGTGAAGTTTGATTTTTGGCTGCTTCAAAGATAGCAACATTAAAGGTCATGTGTCTTGTTACTGATAAAGAGCAGGTTGCGAGGTGGTATTGATGAGTCAGTATGCAGTGAATTCTCACTAACTAATGGCACTGCAGGAACAATAGCAAAATACCGCAGTCTTTGGGGGTCCGCAATACAAAGCGAAAATGCTTGAAACTCTAAGCAGGGCACATTTCACATCAGCAGGCTGGTTGGTTTGTGAACAAAGTTCTGGCTATCGAGGAATATGGACGAAAATAAATGGTGTTACATTCTTCTCTGGTGGTGCAACAGTTGGCAAGAGCTGTCCATGTCTGCCGGTGGGTCAACTCTTAATCCTAGCTCTGCAAATCACAGCACAGGCATCAGTTTCTGTTTAAAGTGTTTGGGCAGCTGCCCTCTGGGTTCAATGTTACTGAAGTACAGGTGAGTGTCTCTCACCTAAGGGGCTGTTTTTCATGTGTGAGCCCAGACTCTGGCATGGCATGTTGTTAACGGCCACTGTGGCGAAGCCTTGCTGTGTGGCCAGATCTGATTTTCGTGTCCTTCATTGTGACAGTCCCTTAGTTGTAGAACATAGAACATAAAACATTACAGCGCAGTACAGGCCCTTCAGCCCTCGATGTTGCGCCGACCTGTGAAACCAATCTGAAGCCCATCTAACCTACACTATTCCATTATCATCCATATGTTTATCCAACGACCATTTAAATGTCCTTAAAGTTGGCTAGTCGACTACTGTTGCAGGCAGGGCATTCCACGCCCTTACTAACCTCTCAGTAAAGAACCTACCTCTGACATCTGTCCTATATCTATCACCCCTTAATTTAAAGCGATGTCCCCTTATGCTAGGCATCACCATCCGAGGAAAAGGGCTCTCACTGTCACCCTATCTAATCCTCTGATCATCTTGTATGTCTCTATTAAGTCACCTCTTAACCTTCTTCTCTCTAACGAAAACAGCCTCAAGTCCCTCAGCCTTTCCTCATAAGACCTTCCCTCCATACCAGGCAACATCCTGGTAAATCTCCTCTGCCCCCTTTCCAACGCTTCCACGTCCTTCCTATAATGCGGCGACCAGAACTGTATGCAATACTCCAAGTGCGGCCGCAGCAGAGTTTTGTACAGCTGCAACATGACCTCATGGCTCCGAAACTCAATCCCTCTACCAATAAAACCTAACACACCGTACGCCTTCTTAACAACCCTATCAACCTGAGTGGCAACTTTCAGGGATCTGTGCACATGGACACCGAGATCTCTCTGCTCATCCACACTACCAAGAATCTTACCATTAGCCCAGTACTCTGTATTCCTGTTACTCCTTCCAAAGTGAATCACCTCACACTTTTCTGCATTAAACTCCATTTGCCACCTCTCAGCCCAGTAACCTGCAACATCCTTCCGCACTACCACAACTCCACTGACTTTAGTGTCATCCGCAAATTTACTAACCCATCCTTCTACGCACTCATCCAGGTCATTTATGAAAATGACAAACAGCAGTGGCCCCAAAACAGATCCTTGCAGTACACCACTAGTAATTGAACTCCAGGATGAACATTTCCCATCAAACACCACCCCCTGTCTTCTTCCAGCTAGCCAATTTCTGATCCAAACCTCTAAATCACCCTCAATCCCATGCCTCCGTATTTTCTGCAATAGCCTACCGTGCGGAACCTTATCAAACGCTTTACTGAAATCCATATACACCACATCAACCGCTTTACCCTCATCCACCTGTTTAGTCACCTTCTCAAAGAACTCAATAAGGTTTGTGAGGCACAACCTACCCTTCACAAAACCGTGTTGACTATCCCTAATCAAATTATTCCTTTCTAGATGATTATAAATCCTATCTCTTTTCATCCTTTCCAACACTTTACCCACAACCGAAGTAAGGCTCACCGGTCTATAATTACCAGGGTTGTCTTTACTCCCCTTCTTGAACAAGGGGACAACATTTGCTATCCTCCAGTCTTCTGGCACTATTCCTGTAGACAATGATGACATAAAGATCAAAGCCAAAGGCTCTGCAATCTCCTCCCTAGCGTCCCAGAGAACGCTAGGATAAATCCCATCCGGCCCGGGGACTTATCTATTTTCACACTTTCCAGAATTGCTAACACCTCCTCCTTATGAACCTCAATCCCGTCTAGTCTAATAGCCCGTATCTCAGTATTCTCCTCGACAACATTGTCTTTTTCCTGTGTGAATACTGACAAAAAATATTCATTTAGTGCCTCTCCTATCTCTTCAGACTCCATGCACGACTTCCCACTACTGTCCTTGACTGGCCCTAATCTTACTCTAGTCATTCTTTCATTCCTGACATACCTATAGAAAGCTTTAGGGTTTTCCTTGATCCTACCTGCCAAAGACTTCTCATGTCCCCTGCTGGCTCTTCTTAGCTCTCTCTTTAGGTCCTTCCTGGCTAACCTGTAACTCTCAAGTGCCCTAACTGAGCCTTCGCGCCTCATCTTTACATAAGCCTCCTTCTTCCTCTTGACAAGAGATTCAACTTCTTTAGTAAACCACGGTTCCTTCACTCGACCATTTCCTCCCTGTCTGACAGGTACAGACTTATCAAGGACACGCAGTAGCTGTTCCTTGAACAAGCTCCACATTCCAATTGTACCCAGCCCCTGCAGTTTCCTTCCCCATCCTATGCATCCTAAATCTTGCCTAATCACCTCATAATTGCCTTTCCCCCAGCTATAACTCTTGCCCTGCGGTATATACCTATCCCTTTCCGTCGCTAAAGTAAACGTAACCAAATTGTGGTCACTATCACCAAAGTGCTCACCTACCTCCAAATCTAACACCTGGCCTGGTTCATCACCCAGTACCAAATCCAATGTGGCCTTGCCTCTTGTTGGCCTATCTACATACTGTGTCAGGAAACCCTCCTGCACACATTGGACAAAAACTGACCCATCTAAAGTACTCGAACTATAGCGCTTCCAGTCAATATTTGGAAAGTTAAAGTCCCCCATAACAACTGCCCTGTTACTTTCGCTCCTATCCAGAATCATCTTTGTTATCCTTTCCTCTACATCTCTGGAACTTTTTGGAGGCCTATAGAAAACTCCCAACAGGGTGACCTCTCCTTTCCTGTTTCTAACCTCAGCCCATACTACCTCAGTAGACAAGTCCTCATCAAACGTCCTTTCTGCCACCGTAATACTGTCCTTGACTAACAATGCCACACCCACCACCTTCCCTGATCTTACTGAAACATCTAAACCCCGGAACCTGCAACAACCTTTCCTGTCCCTGCTCTATCCATGTCTCCGAAATGGCCACAACATCAAAGTCCCAGGTACTAACCCATGCTGCAAGTTCACCCACCTTATTCCGGATGCTCCTGGCGTTGAAGTAGACACACTTCAAACCACCTTCCTGCCTGCCGGTACACTCCTGCGACCTTGAAACCTTAATCATGACCTCACTACTCTCAATCTCCTGTACACTGGAGCTACAATTCAGGTTCCCATCCCCCTGCTGAATTAGTTTAAACCATCCCGAAGAGCATTAGCAAATTTCCCCCCCCAGGATACTGGTACCCCTCTGGTTCAGGAGTAGACCATCCCGTTTGTAGAGGCCCCACCTACCCCGGAATGAGCCCCAATTATCCAGTATCTGAATCCCTCCCTCCTGCACCATCCCTGTAGCCACGTGTTCAACTGCTCTCTCTCCCTATTCCTCGCATCGCTAGCACGTGGCACGGGTAACGAACCAGAGATAACAACTCTGTTTGTTCTAGCTCTAAGCTTCCACCCTAGCTCCTTGAATTTCTGCCTTACATCCTTTTTCCTACCTATGTTGTTGGTGCCTATATGGACCACGACTTGGGGCTGCTTCCCCTCCCCCTCAAGGATCCCGAAAACACGATCCAAGACATCACAGACCCTGGCACCCGGGAGGCAACACACCAAACGCGAGTCTCTCTCGTTCCCACAGAATCTCCTATCTGTCCCCCTAACTATGGAGTCCCCAATGACTAATGCTCTCTTCCTCTCCCTCCTTCCCTTCTGAGCAACAGGGACAGACTCTGTGCCAGAGACCTGTACCCCATAGCTTACCCCTGGTAAGTCCCCCCCCCCCAACAGTATCCAAAACGGTATACTTGTTATTGAGGGGAATGGCCACAGGGGATCCCCGCACTGTCTGCTTGTTCCCTTTCCGTCCCCTGACTGTAACCCATCGACCTTTTTCCTGTACCTGAGGTGTGACTACCTCCCTGTAACTCCTCTCAATTACCCCCTCAGCCTCCCGAATGATCTGAAGTTGATCCAGCTCCAGCGCCAGTTCCCTAACGTGGTTTCCGAGGAGCTGGAGTTGGGTGCACTTCCCGCAGATGAAGTCAGTGGGGACACTAACGGTGACCCTTACCTCCCACATTCTACAGGAGGAGCATGCAACTGCCCTAACATCCATTCCCAGTGTTCTGAATTCCCAAACAGACTATTTAATAAAAAGAAAAACTAGTAACTTTACTAAATCGGTGCTCAGAACCTTTTTTGTTTGGTTAGAGGAGGAGGATGGGTGGGAGACACTACAACATCTCAAATGTCCTCATTCTTCAAGGACCGCAACTTCCCCCCCACAGTGGTTGAGAACGCCCTCGACCGTGTCTCCCGCATTTCCCGGAACACGTCCCTCATGCCCCGTCCCCGCAATAATAACCAAAAAAGAATCCCCCTCGTCCTCACATACCACCCCACCAACCTCCGGATCCAGCGCATCATCCTCCGACACTTCCGCCATCTGCAATCAGACCCCACCACCAAAGACATTTTTCCCTCCCCACCCTTATCTGCCTTCCGGAGGGACCACTCCCTCCGCGACTACCTTGTTCGCTCCACACTCCCCTCCAGCCCCACCACACCCGGCACTTTTCCTTGTAATCGCAGGAAGTGCTACACCTGCCCCCACACCTCCTCCCTCACCCCAATCCCAGGCCCCAAGAAGACTTTCCACATCAGGCAGATGTTCACCTGCACATCTGCCAATGTGGTATACTACATCCGCTGTA
>JAHRHZ010000016.1:45072559-45110002 GCA_024137785.1 Ginglymostoma cirratum | reverse complement strand
GGCCTAGAAAATTTTCTGAAGAAGGGTCTAGGCCCGAAACGTCAGCCTTCCTGCTCCTCTGATGCTGCTTGGCCTGCTGTGTTCATCCAGTTCTACACCTTGCTATCTCAGATTCTCCAGCATCTGCAGTTCCTACTATATCTATCTATACCTCTGATCATTTTGTATACCTCTTTCAAGTCACCTCTCATCCTTCATCGTTCTAAAGAGAAAAGCCCTAGTGCTCTCAACCTTTCCTCGTAAGACCCTCCCTCCATTCCAGGCGACATCCTGGTAAATCTCCTCTGCACCTGTTCCAATGCTTCCACATCTTCTCTGCAATGAGGCGACCAGAACTGGATACAATACTCCAGATGTGGCCGAACCAGGCTTTTGTATCGCTGGAGCATAACTTCACGGCTCTTGAACTCAGTCCCTCTATTAATGAAAACTAACACACCATACGCCTTCTTAACAACTCTATCCACCTGGGTGGCAGCTTTCAGGGAACTGTGGACATGAACCCCAAGATCCCTCTGCTCCTCCACACTGCCAAGAATCTTTCCGTTAACCCTGTATTCCGCTTTCAAATTTGTCCTTCCAAAATGAATGATGGATTGGAGCATGTATTTCCCCATAAACAGCAAAGTAATTGCAGCCAGAACAAGCCAGCTTGAAACTCCATAAATGCCATTTTTGAAAATGAAAGTTGCATCACGGTCAGTTGACTACAACACACTTGTTTCAGTAATTGTGTGGCTAGGGAACTGGTGTAGCAGCAGGAAGAATCCTTTCTACTGCTTTTTTTGCTTATACATCTCTCGGTTTCACTTTGAAGGAATGTTTTTGTCACGTTGAATTGGACATTCATTCATAGACCTGGCAAAGCTGCTAGCATTGACAATGATACTGTTTCCAACTTTCAGTTCCTTAGTTTTTATTGACGTTATGGAACCAAAATATTTTGGGTGGTGCTGGAGATGACTTATGGGATTTCCCGTTATTTCAGTATGTGTGGGCCAGAAAATGGACCAGCGACTTAAAGCTACAGTTCTATCGTGTGTGGTTTTTTTTCCCCTATCTTCACACTTTTCACTTGGAGAGAATCAAAGAAGGATTCTCTGTATGATGAACAATCTGACAGGCTGCAATGGGGTGGTATCTGTGTTAGTACTGGCCATTAGCGGGGAATAATTTTCTTGACACTCTCAACTCCCGTGGCCTGTGGAATTCTCTGCCATGCAAAGCAGTTGAGGCCAAGGCACTGCTTTATATTTAACTCCTCCTTGCAAAAATTCAAAGAACTGTGAATGCTATAAATCTAAAATGAAAGCAGAAATTACTGGAGAAACTCGGCAAGCCTGGCAGCATCTGGTTAAAGAAACAGTTTGGGATTTTGCAAAAGGATCACTGTATTCAAAACGTTAACTTTGCTTTCTCCACAGACCTGCTGAGTTTCTGCAGCAATTTCTGTTTTTGTTTCAGGAGTTAGATACATTCCTTGGTGCTAAAGGGGTAAAAGTGTACGGGGAGAAAGTGAGAACAGGGACTTGTATAATCAGTATGAATGTGTTGAATGATGGAGCAAGCTTGAAGGCCCGAACGGACTACTTCTCCTATTTTCTCTGTTTTTGTAAGTACCACATACAATGGGATGCTGTCAGGGCACCACACGCACCAGTCACTAGAACTCTGCTGGATGTCACCAAGAATTCAGAGTCTCCAAAAGTCTGGATTGACTGAAGTGAGATTTGAATCATACACACTTGGTCTCAGAGATGAATGTGCTAATACAAAGCCAACCTCCCTCATGGAAAATACATAAAGAAAAAGACCACTCAGCCCAATGAACCTGTACTGGCTCTATGAAAGTACTATCAAATTAGTCCTACTCTGTGATCTATCCCTATTCAGTGATGCAGTCTAAAGAAAAAACTGTTATCTAACCATGGATTACTAGCAGCTAAATAGTGAACATCTTTGCGATTAAACTCAAAAGAACATTTGTGTGGGAGGCAGTGCTTGATGTTTGTACAGATTTACCAGACCCTGCACTGAAAGTTGCATGGGTAATTTCAAGACAGATTTGTAATCAGCACCTTTTGGGCTTTTTTTTTTAGTTTTCTTCTCTTTAAACAAGTTTCAAATTAAATTTAATTACAGTTCATTTTAACATCAACTTGTTTTTCTTTATGCAGCATTTTTTTTGGGTGGGAAAGGAATATTTTTTAGACAGTGTTGATGACCTAATCATGAAGTACTGAGACTAATAGTGTGAGGAAATGGATTTGAGAGCAATTAATTAAATTTGGATATCATGATGATGATTGTTCTACCAGTTTGTTAGTGCATCTTCCTTGCACTGTTGTGTTCAGTAAATCTTTCCTTTCCTAGTGAAAACAGTGAGTTTATTAGAATAGCAAGAAATGTAAAAAGCTTAAAGCCAACTGTAATCCTTTAACATTTCAAAAAGTCATTGTTTACATGAATTCTCTTTAAACTCTGGTAACCTGCTTTTCGCGATGCTTGCTTTCATATTGCAAGTTTGCTTTTATAAAGTGCGTGGGGGAGTTGGAACTACTATTTCACCACATTGCAAAACCAATCTGTACTGTTACTTTTCTGTTGTGTTTTATATTTGTGTGTGTATATTTTATAATATATATTATACTTCCTATGTGTAGATTTTATTTAAAATACATTTGACACTATGTAGAGGTGTTCACTTGTGTGAAAATTCTCTGTTACTGTATATTCAACCTCTAAGACTGGATGACAAAGGCATAACTCTGCATTCTGGCTGGAAAATCAACTTACAAATATTAAGATAATGATTTACCATCTAAATATGATACGTTTTGGAAGAAGCAGCAAGTTGTAACTGGCTGCATGTTGTAATAGAAATTAAGTTACATGTGTAAACGGAGATAGTAAGAACTGCAGATGTTGGAGTCAGAGATAGCACAGTGTGGAGTTGGAGGGACACAGCAGGTCAGACAGCATCAGAGGAGCAGGAAAGTTGACATTTCAGATTCACACCCTTCATCAGGACTGGGGAGAAGGAAGGGAGCTCGGGGTGGTGGGGCTGGGGGAAGGTAGGTGGGATGGTGATAGGTGGATGCAGGTAGTGGGTAGTGGAGATTGGTCGGTGGGAAGGGTGGGAAAATAGGTGGGAAAGAAGGTGGACAGGTTGTGTCAGGTCGAGGAGGTGGGGATGAGAGTGAGGGTTGGACATGGATGAGGCTGGTGGTGGGGAGATTTTGTAACTGGTGAAGTCTGTGTTGAGACCATTGGGCTCTAAGCTCCCCAGGTGGAATATGAGGTGTTCCTCCCTATTGTGACGCTACTGTGTGCAGTAATCTTTTTGCAACTTCCTGCCAAAATGTCAATGGCCACAGTTTGTCATTAGTTCTGAATAGATTTCTTTCTCTGCCCAAGTTATCCCCCTCCCATTTCCTAGAGGCACTGATTTCATGCTGGGATATGGTTTCGGGAGTGTCAGAGGGTGTCGGCCAAATAGACCATCTTCGTCTCTGAGCTGGCAGGTTGGTGTCTGTGGGGGTACCACTGCCAACCTCGTGCTTGTATGTGCAATGAGGACACAATCCAGTTTGACTGCTTTGGGCCAGATGAACCCCTGCTCTGGCTACAGGATGAAAAAAACCAGAGCAGGTTAAATATTGATGCATTGAATGGCGCAATAAACTCAATAGACCAAATGGCCTGCTTCTGCTCCTTTGTTTTAATTTTGTTCCTCCCATATGCCCATGAGAGGCTCAGGTAATATTTCAAGTGTTACTCAGCAGTGGTGAGCAAGTTTCGCACTAGTCTTCCTGGCACATGTGGTTCAAGGCACTACATCTAAAAGCTTCGGGAGGACCTCTAGATAACGAGATTCACTTTAATTTTAAAATGGCTCCCCCACACTCAAGGCTGATGCTGATTTATTTGACTTCTTTGTTCTTTTAACATAAGCAGGACGTGGGTATTCGCAAAGCTGCGCTGAGATACAATCTTTTGAAATGAATCTGCATTATTCATGGGAGTAGCTGCTGTGAGAACTGTGAGAACTTTAAATATATTTCTCCTTTTTTGTTACATATCTTCAGGGATTTCCTTTAATCAATAATTGTGTGCTGTGTCTAATTTAAAGCAAGTTATTAGTAGAACAAACTGATGCAGTTGTTCCATTTCATCCCCTCTAGTTCTGACTTGTGGAACATCAAACGCCAGTAACCAATTTCACATTGTAATCAGAAGTGCAAGTTAGAGAGATGGGGAGTCATTATTGTTTCATCTAATTTGTATGTTGATGTATAATTATTGTTGTGGAGTGTGTGGGGTAATGGATTATCCACAGGGAGGTAGTAAACCAGGGTTAAACAGTCCAGATGTGAGGATGTAAGAATATTTTTGGAGTTTTGCTTGATTTCTTCTGTGAGTTAATTGAATTTAATGCAGAATATGGCTACAGGAGATTTAAATGATTGGTGCACAGTCGACCACATAATGGATCATAGGATTTGGGGAAGGTGTAGGTCTTAGTGTGCTGTAAAGTCAGGATAAACTTTTGTGCTTTTCTTTTGTATTGTCACATTTAATGAAAGTCTTTGGCTGAACCTACATTCAATCTGTTGTATTGATTACAGTGGATAGCTGCTGTACTTTGACAAAATGATCATTTGGTACAAACCTACTTGGGAAAGAGCACTGATTCTCAAGTGCTACTACTCCTGTGGTCACCACAAAAGTTAATCAAAGTAAATCAAACTTTGATTTAATCAAAGTACTCAAAGTCCTCATTTTATTACCTAATGGACGCACATTAACAGAAACAGCTGACTAGCTTCCTGTATTTAACAGGAACTACTGTTTATTGCAAAAAAGTAGGTTCTAGCCACAGGTAAGCAAAACTATAATCTATTAACTATCACCATGTAACTCTAATTCCCTTTTAAAACCTCTGTGCACACATGCAGATTGACACAGTAAAACAATAATAAAGACTGATGTTATGGGTGGAAGATAAAAATACACTGGAAGCACTGTTCAGGAAGACCAGTCGACAGGATTTGATGAGTTGTTCCATAGAAACAGAGAAACATAGAAAATAGGTGCAGGAGTAGACCACTTGGCCCTTTTTTGAGCCTGCACCACCATGCACCAAATGGATGATCATGCAATTTCAGCATCCCACTCCAGCTGTCTCTCTGCATACCCCTTGATTCCTTTAGCCGCAAGGGCCACATGCAGCTCCCTCTTGAATATATCTAATGAACTGGCCCCAACAGCTTTCTGTGGGTGAAAATTCCACAGGCTCACAACTGAGTGAAGAAAGTCTTCCTCATCTCAGTCCTGAATGGCTTACCCCTTATTCTTAGACTGTGACCCCTAGTTCTGGACTTGCCCAACATCGGGAACATTCTCCCCCCATCTAGCCTGTCCAATCCCGTCAGAATTTTGTATGTTTTTATGAGACTCCCCTTTCTTTTTGCTTTTGCTTCCTTAGGCCTTCTGCTCTCTGATCGTCTCCTCTCTGGATTCTTTTATTACTTTGTAGGTTGCACAGGGACACCAGTTATATAGTTACTTTGTGGGTAAACGTGACGGCTTTCGGTTACTGCTGAGGAAAAATAACTGTCTCCAGGCTTGTGTTACTTTGCTGCAGAGAGTTAAAGACAGACTGTACTTTATCCAGTTTGGAGACCTTTTGCCTTTGTACACTAGCTGGTCAGCTGCCCAGAAACCAGTCAGATTGGTGTTGTCAGGCTGATGGCCTTTGGCATAGACAACTGGTCACAGTTTTACACAAACCAATAAGCGATCTGTTGCTGACTGAATCTCACTCCACACACATCCCCCAGTGCCACCTTCTCGAATGCTGCCGCACTGCTCAAATGCGGTGTTAAACACAACTCCTGATGAGTTCCAGTAACTTTTTTTTTTAAGTATTGCAATTACTGCCACAGTCCTTGGTTTTAAAGCAGTCCTTTTCCATTTAATCCACAATCTAAAGTAAAGGAAAATAAAAATAAACATTTTGAAAATATGCATGTGAAGAGGCAGAAACATTACGTCTCTCTTGTTTCCTTCTCTAGAGTTTCACGACTGAGGGCAAGAGTTCACAAGTTGTTTGAATCTAAGATTCTAGCTCTTCACTTTGGCTGTACATGTATATTATCATGGAATGAGAATAAGCTAACTTGAAGAGAATAGGAATAAATAAGTCATTTTTGAGTCGACAGGCTATAACCAGTGAAGTGCAGCAAGGAGTAATGCATGATCCTCCGTTTTTTAGAATCAGTATCAATGATTAAGACAAGGGAACAAAAACAGAAATTGCTGGAAAAGCTCAGGTCTGGCAGCATCAGTGGAGAGAAATCAAGAGTTAATGTTTCAGGGTCCAGTGACTCTTCCTCCGAATGGGACCTGAAACATTAATTCTGATTTCTCTCCACTGATGCTGCCAGACCCGCTGAACATATCCAGGAATTTCTGTTTTTGCTTCTGATTTACGGCATCCACAGTTCTTTGATTTCCTCCGATCAGTAAAAAACCAAATGTATCCAAGATTTATTTGCTGATCTAACTTTGAGTTTTCAATAATGTGAATAGGATGCAAAGAAGGCAACATTATTTAGACAGGTTAGGTGAATATACAGGGAAGTGGGCAGTGGTGTATATAATGTGTAGAAAAATGAAATTATCCCTTTGGTATGTAAAATATGACAGCAGAGTATTTTTAAATGACAAGAGCCTGGGAAATGTTGGCATTCAGAATGACCTCGGTGCCCTTGATCATGAAAATTAACATTCAGATTTAGCCAGGATTCGGAAAGCAAAAGAAATTCATTACAAAGGGATTGGAGCATATGAGTTAAGTGATCTTACTGCAGTTGTTTATGGCCTTTGCAAGGGCATATCTGGAATACGGTGTATAGTTTTGGGCCCCTTACCCATGGAAAGATGCATATGCCCTGGAAAATATGCAAGAAGGGTTCACTGCTCTGATTCCTAAAATGAATTTCCTAGAAAGGGAGACTGAGTAGAATAAGAGGTAATCTAATTGAAAGATGTTGATTTCTGAAAGGACTTGAAATGGTAGATGCTGGGAGGATGCCTCAGTGGTTGGCAAGTATAGAACTGGCAGTAGCACGATAAAGGGACTAATAATTTTAGACTGAGATGAAGAGGAGTGTCTTCACTTGAGGGCAATGAACATTTAGAATTGGCCATCCCAGGGAACTACATTTCTCAAATTAAAATGAAACAGTGATAAACTTTTTGAATACCAAGCAATTGGAGAATATAGGGATGAAATAGGTAGATGTAACTAGGGTAGCAGATCAACCATGACCTTATTGAATGCCATAGTAGACTTGAGGGGCCAAATCACCTTCTGTTGGTTTTTGTGCCGTTTCCTGTGATCAGTTCAGTTACCACCGTTTTGTTATGCTTTGCATGCAGATTTGGGCACTTGTATGGATGGTATGAGTGAATTTTAACAGTTTGGTCGAAAACAAAGTGTTCGTACAGGAAAGCTGAAATTTGTGCAGGCCATGGAAAAGCTCTAAAGATGTTTGAACAAATCATCAGCGTTTGCCAAGGCTAAAAGGGAGAGAGAACTGATTTGGGGGTAGGGGGGAGGGGTTGGAAAATGATGAAATAAAAGGAAAACTCTAAGTCGGCAAGTAAGTCAGAATTCCAGCACCTGATTTCTGTTTGATGGAAATGATCTTTATAAAGTGGCTGTCGATCATTGTCTCAAAGTGCTGCTCAAACTCACCATTTTACCATGGGTCAGTTTAGCAATATGCCTGGAAAGCAGACAGATTGTAAGACCATCCCTGTCACTGGCTGTGATCAACCTCTACCTGTGTGTTAGTCATTGATGCTGTTCCAGTGTCTGATGACACAGCTCTGTATCAAGCTTTCTGTTGTTTCAGGAGACAGTAACTCTTGGTAGTTGCCACAACACTTGCAGGTATGGGGTTATCTTGGTGTGTGTGTCTAGTCATGGTCTGCTGGCTGTAGATGTATGATTGTGATATATCTGGTGCTAAAGTTAATGAATCCTGTGTATGTTTTATGACTACTATTGGTGTTGTCTAAAGTAATGGTTGGTAGCAACCAGTAGAGGGCACTCTACAAGGAGGTCCTTCATCTTTCCATTGGGGATTTGGGGTGGAGTGTGCTGCATGTGGCAGTTCCATCCAAGAGAAGTAGATCGCTGGGTGCCAGGTCATGTGCTGATTTTGTGGCCTGGTGGAAACTGTATTGTATATTTATGTTGAATGTTTTCGTTTGCAGCCCCTGTTTAGATTCTTAAGAAGGTTCCTTTATAAAATTTCTGGTTGCACTTCAAGTCCATGCTCCTAATTTACAGGCATGTGCACTGTGGTGGTAGGCAGTACAGAGGACCTTCACATGGGCGTGCTCCTGGGCTTGACCAAAGTGACTATCAACAAATCCAGGCCGCAGGCCATGGAGGGAGTCATAATACCTGACTGTCTGCCCCTCCTCCACAGTTAGGTCCACACTGGGTTGCCCATCGAGAGGGAACGTGGCCCAATAGAGGCTTCTGTAGTGATTGTAATGAGGTCACCCAGGTGGACATCATAGAATATGAGCTCCCTGATTGGACCAGATTAACAGCCCCAATCAGGGAGCCCTGGCTGACAGATAAGAACAGAGTGTCAGAGTACTGTTCACTCTGAGAGCTAGCTCTGAAAAATCAGTATCAAGGACTCTTCATGTGTAAATAAAAGGTGACCCGGTGATGAGATACTGTGCCTACTAATTTAGTGGGCAGAACAGGGCGTGAAGTGCATTGTCATCCTGGACATTATTATCTTGATTTGATCGTTTAGATTCGTTTTTATTACAGTGCCCCACCAAAGGCTGTGTAACCTGATATTGGCTATTGAGGCACAGTGGTAGAGTCCCATCCTCTAGGCTAGAAGGTCCACATTCAAGGCCAGGAATGCATCATGATGTGCTAGGATAAGTTGATTCAGCATACTTAGAAAGGAGGATTGGTGGTAGCCCTCTCCCCAAACCACAAGCTGCTTAGTGGTTGTTTGCATAGCCACACAACAGTTAGATCTGATTTTTCCCACAACTTCTGGGACTGAGTTTCCATTTGCAGTAATTCTTTGCAGAGGCAAACATGCTTCACTGTCTGTGGGTGTAAGCATACTTGTGGGCACATACACAGTACCTCTGGTATAACCTGATGTATCTGGCATCTTTACATTGGCCCTGTGTAAGGTGGCACTGGTGCCAGCATCACCCCTTTTCCAAGCATTTGTCTTTGGCAAAGTGGAGAGTGACAGCCCTTTGCCTGCTTTCTACGTGGGATTGCAAGTTTGTGGCAAAGAAATCTGGTGAATTTCAGCCTAACATCTATTCCTTTCTCTAGGTCTTGCACCTAAGTTACACACCAACTAACACTAATCACCAAAATTACCTTATTGAGAGAAGTATGCAGGTCATTTTGAGATTTATTAACCAGGATTGAGTGCAGAGAGTAGTACAGAACATGAATTCAGTTTGTTTTCTTGAAACAAATATTATTGAACCTGTATCCATTTTTCATGTGACCAATTATTGAGTCAAATAAATTTATTAAATTAAAATCTTCTAGTTTCATATAAGTCCCTTTCCAACAATTTCTAACATTGAACCTGGTTTGGGATGAGGAATTCATTAATGTCTTAAAAATGAATCTTAAAATGCCACATTTCTAGCACAATCTAGTGCAGGTTTTGACACCCCATTGATGTTTCCACGTAACTTTTGCTGATCCTCTGCTGAGTCTTGACCATGAAAATCGGTAGCTTTTATCACAGCAGTCCCACCGACCTTGTCAGGGGGACGCGAGAACAGTCAGTAACTCAGCGAGGGCTCCGATAATCTGGGTTGCTGTCCTGTGTTGACGTTTGCTGAATGACCTGGGGGGAGGTGGACTTTCCTCACATCCCGAGCATGACCATGGCCCAAAGGAGAAGGTGCTGGACTGTGGATAGCTGTCTGAAAGTCAGAGTTTCTGTGAAATGGGCATATGGCCAGCTGAAGTCAGGCTGACCATGCTGAGTGAGCTAAGTGAGGGTTCATGTGAATGGTTGGGCTATGGTTGGATTTCTGAAGAGTGGATTTTGTTGTTTTTTTTTAGAAAATGTGGTCTTCGGGCAAACTTTTTGTTGCTTGGGGTTTTTGCCAACTCTCCAGGCTCCAGACAGGTACACACAATGGGCTTTTCACCTTTGTGTGTTTGTGTTTGTGTGTGTGTGTGTGTGTGTGTTTAGGCACCCTGACAGATGGAGCTGTTTGTGGTATGAGTTGCCATTATCGACTGGCTGTGATGCAGGCTGAACTTAATATTGGATCCCAGCGTGTAACCTGAACTATTAGATCTGACTTTGTTTCGGTTTTTTTTTTATTACATGCAGATAATTTACTGAACACACTTGCAAGAGGCTGCCAGTTAATTTTTAACACAATGACTCAAGGAACCAAAAGGCATGAACATAGAACATTACAGCGCAGTACAGGCCCTTCGGCCCTCGATGTTGTGCCAACCTGTGAAACCAATCTGAAGCCCATCTAACCTACACTATTCCATTATCATCCGTATGTTTATCCAATGAACATTTAAATGCCCTTAAAGTTGGCAAGTCTACTACTGTTGTGGCAGGGCAGGTTCCTTGACAACATGCAAGAGCTTTGGAAGAGTGGTCAAGGATTGATTATTTTTTAAGGAGGTAGGTAATGACAGCAGGAAAGGAAGGGTCCCGGAGCTGAGAAAAAAGGAAAGTTCACAAAATTGGTTATCAGTGGGGCCAGGAAGGCAAGTTGAGTGATCAACAGTTTTGTGGGAATAGGTTCAAGACAAAATCATGGGGCCATACATAGAATCAAAAGAGAAATTAGAGAAAGATGCAAGTTTAAAATTGAAGCAAGCAGGGAATCTTGGAGGATATGGCAAAGTGCTGAGACAACCAGCAGGAGGGGAAAAAACCTACTTGGCCTAAATCTGAGTAACCTACCTGTTTCAGATGCATCTGTCCATGTCATTATTAGTATGAGTAACCACTACACAGTCCATCTGGAGACAAAAGTCTAGTCTTGGTAATGAGGACACTCGTATCATGTTGTGTGGCACTATACGATATAGGATAGATTCAGAACAGATCTAGCAACTGCAAATTGGCCTTCCGTAAGGTACTGTGAGCTGTCAACAGCAGCATAATTGCATGTGACCACCATCTGTAACGTCATGGCCTGACGCATCCCTCACTCTACCATTACCATTAAGCTGCCAACCAACTTTGGTTCATTGAACAATGCAGGCATAACTAAAAATATGCCTGCTGGTGAAGCTACATCACAGGACTACAGACATGCTAAATAGCAGAAGTGGCACATTGTAGACAGCTAAGCAGTCCCACAAGGATAGACCAGATCAAACCTCTCCGGCCCTGTCACATCCTGTTGTGAATTGGTGTGAACATCAAACAGCTAACTGGAGAATGAGGTTTGACAGACATTACATAGATGGGGCAACCCAGCACATTAGTGCTGAAGATGAGTCTAAAATATTTACAATCATCTGCTACCATGATGTGGAGGTGCTGGTGTTGGACTGGGGTGGACAAAGTCAAAAATCACACGACACCAGGTTATAGTCCAACAGGTGTGTCAGACATGATCTCTCTTTGATGAAGCTGTGCTAACACAGCCCTATTTCACTATGCACTTCCATGTACTCCACAATCTTATCCTTAATAATGAACACTAGATGAAACATTGGAAAGGTTTCATTACAGGAATCAGAAATGTACTCAGGCACATGCAACCATTTTTATCCTTGCGATACCATAATAAACAGTAAAACTAGAGTGAAGAGTTACTAATATCTCCACACGAAGGCACTATATTTTATATTCTGGTGTTCTGAGGAAGAGTCACCAGACCCAATACGTTAACTCTGTATGTTTTTCTTCACTGATGCTGCCAGACCTGCTGAGCTTTTCCAGCAACTTCTGTTTTTGTCGATGTTTATATTTAGGCTGTTACAGCTGCAACTAGTTTCCTTTTTGGCTGATTTCTATGCAGTCGCTAAATGCTCTTTCCCTTCATCTGGTGCCTCTCCCAGAGACATCTGAAATGAACTGCCAACAAAACAAAGACTTTAACTTCAGAGCGGTTACGTGGGTTTCTTAGACTTCATTTTGTACAGTTTTACTCTTTCTGGCATGTGCTACACTTTCTGGATTATTCTGTTTCTTTATATGTCTTGACTCTTGTTGCTAAGGCTCCAGCCAATGCTCGTGTAATTTTCTTATTGGCTGCTTAGGCCTCCGAGACCCAGAACAGGAGGTCAATGCCGTGCTTAGTGTGCCACGCTGATCGTCATGCATGGATTATTGTAGCAGCACAGCCACATAGTTGGAGGGAACGTTTGGTTCCAGTACAGTGTTATTTTTCTCATATATCACTGTACTCGGCCCTTCCCTAATTGCCCAGAGGGCAGATAATAGTCAGTCATATTGCTGTGGATCTGGAGGCACATATTGGCCAGACCAGGTAAGGGTGATATATTTCTTTCCCCAAAAGACGTTAGTGAAGCAAATACTTTTGTTTCCATGGCAATCAATAGCAGGCTTGGGTGGAATTTGCACATTCTCCTCGTGTCTGTGTGGGTTGTTCTGGGTGCTCTGGTTTCATCCCACAGTCCAAAGATGTGCAGGTGAGGTAGATTGGCCATGCTAAATTGTTCTGTCCAGGGATATGCAGGCTAGGTGGGTTAGTGTGGCAAATGCAAGATTACAGGGATAGCATAGAGGTCTGTGTAGGATGCTCTTCAGAGAGCTGGTGCAGTCTCAATGGGCCAAATGACCTCTTTCCGCACTGTAGGGATTCTTGATGCCATGTAATCATGATTGCCATTAGACTAGCTTTTTATTCTAAATTTTTGTTTTTATTTAATTCAAATTTAACCAACTGCCAAAGTAAGATTCCAATCCATGTTCCTAGAACATTAAACTGGGTACTGGATTACAAATCCATTGATTGTTACCACTAGCTACAAACTCCTCCTCATCCTGGCATGTTAATTGGGACCAGCCCGGGAAGTTCCCAGAAGTTAAAGCATCGAGACTTCCGGTGACTGGCCAAAGGAATTTAAGATCTTTTAATATCAAGTCTGTGCAATATATAAAATCCTTCCTTTGCACCACATGCTGTACCATTTCAGTATAGTTTTAGTCACTTTAGAGATGGATTTCAAATTTTTAACATTAATCTTTCCATTAACTTTACGCTGTTGTATTGTTATGACCAGGCACAGCAAGCCAAACTAAATCAGCTTTACTATCACTGGGTTTGCTACACCTGTGAGATTAAAATATTCATTAACTCAAAATGTGCCCTATTGTTCCTGGTCAAACTCTACAAATAACAGATCTTGGACACCAAGTTTATAACTTAAACAAAAGTTAATAATTTATTATTAATGCTGTAACTTTAGCAGGATAAAACTAAACATCAAGGTAGTTGTTTCAGAGATAGTAGGAACTGCAGATGCTGGAGAATCTGAGATAACAAGGTGTAGAGCTGGATGTACACAGCAGGCCAAACAGCATCAGAGGAGCAGGAAGGCTGACGTTTCGGGTCTAGACCCTTCTTCAGAAATGGGGGAGGGGAAGGGGGTTCTGAAATAAATAGGGAGAGAGGGGGAGGCGATAGAAGATGGATAGAGGAGAAGATAAGTGGAGAGGAGACAGACAGGTCAAAGAGGCGGGGATGGAGCCAGTAAAGGTGAGTGTAGGTGGGGAGGTAGGGAGGAGATAGGTCAGTCCAGGGAGGACAGACAGGTCAAGGGGGTGGGATGAGGTTAGTAGGTAGGAGATGGGGCTGCAGCTTGAGGTGGGAGGAGGGAATAGGTAGGAGGAAGGACAGGTTAGGGAGGAGTGGACTAGCTGGGCTGGTTTTGGGTTGCAGTGCGGGGAGGGAAGATTTTGAAGCTTGTGAAGTCCACATTGATACCATTGGACTTAGTGCGAACTGAGCGTAGGTGTTCCGGAGGCTTGGGGACCGCTTTGCGGAACACCTACGCTTGGTTTGCACTGAACAACTGCACCTCCCAGTCGCGAACTGTTTCAACTCCCCCTCCCATTCCTTAGACGACATGTCCATCCTGGGCCTCCTGCAGTGCCACAACAATGCCACCCGAAGGTTGCAGGAACAGCACCTCATATTTTGCTTGAGAGCCCTGCAGCCCAATGGTATCAATGTGGACTTCACAAGCTCCCCTCCCCCTACCGCATCCCAAAACCAGCCCAGCTTGTCCCCACCTCCCTAACCTGTCCTTACTCCCACCTATCCCCTCCTCCCACCTCAAGCTCCACCTCCATCTCTTACCTACTAACATCATCCCACCCCCTTGACCTGTCCATCCTCCCTGGCCTGACGTATTCCCTCCCTAACTCCCCACCTACACTCACCTTTACTGGCTCCATCCCCGCCTCTTTGACCTGTCTGTCTCCTCTCTACCTATCTTCTCCTTTGTCCATCTTCAATCCGCCTCCCCCTCTCTCCCTATTTATTTCAGAACCCCCTTCCCCTCGCCCATTTCTGAAGAAGGGTCTAGGCCTGAAACATCAGCTTTCCCGCTCCTCTGATGCTGTTGGCCTGCTGTGTTCATCCAGCTCTACACCTTGTTACCTCTAAACATAAAGGTAGTCTAATTATGACTATGATTTTATTCCAATCTTCTTTGATCATAGCTTGTCTGTCTGAGAGAGAATGGGGTTGACAGGCACAGTTAAGGAAAAAAAAATTAAAATAAAATTATTTGCAAGTTCAATAATTTGCAGTGTCAAATGATGGATGTTTAGTCTTTATGCAATCCATGGACAATACATTATTCCCAAGCACGATTATATATCTCATTCTGAAGTCACCAGTGAATGTGCACTATTTAGTTATTTTTTTTATTATTTCTCAGAGCATTCGACCGTTCTTTAACTGGACATAAAAGTAGAGAGAGAAAAACACAGCATCTGGTGCTGAAGCTTCCAAAATCATTCTGTATCTGCCAAACTCAGTCAACCCTCTTTTTGTTTTTTCCGTTTTTTGTTAACATTCTGTGTAGTTGGCCAGATATCACTGGTCCTCCCCAAGTGACCAACTCCTAATCCAAACAGCTGCCAGCCCTGTGTATGGCAACACACTCTGTCGAATAGTTTGGTGTTGCTTAGATTAGTAATTAAGTTGCATTGTATTCTAGGCCAGTCATCAACAGCAAACATCTGCATTTGTCTTTTCTCTTAAAATTCACAGCTGTACAAAGTTCATCTAACACTAATCTCAACTCTCAGTTTCCACCAAAATAGTTGATTTAAAAATAAATAATGAGGCTCTCTACAGTACAGTAATGTCTACTTTTCTCAATTTTATATTAATGACAAAGGCAATGTATATTTACACAGTCACTATGGTACTGTAAGATATCCCAAGGTGCTGTGCATGTGCTGTCAAACAAAGTTTATATTACTGAATAACTTAAGGACATATTAGACCAAGTGACCAAAAACTTTGTCGAAAACGTAGGTTTTAGGGAGCATTTTAAAGAAAGGACAAATGGTGGACAGTTCAAAGGAATTCCAGAATTCAGGGCCTACACAGCTAAAGGCATGACCACTAATGGTGTTAAAATAAAGCCTGCTAAATAGGCCCAATTTGGCACAGCTCAGAGATGTCAAAGTAGCAGGGTGGAAGAGATTATAGAAATAAGCAGAGCCAAGCAAATGAAGGTGTGTTTGATGATTTGAAGGTTGGGAATTTTAAAATCAGGATGAAAATTTTAAAATTGGCGTGTTCCTTTACTGGAAGCCGGTGTGGGTCAGCAGGTACTGGATCCTGGGTAAATGGGATTTACCGCAACTTTGGACATGGGAAGCAGTGTTCATCACAAAACAGGTGGGAAAGGCTGTTTTTCTCTGTTTTAGTTTTGTGAAATATGTGGGTTGATGGTTCTACTAAAGCATTCTGAGGTCTGACAAAATTGTCAATTCTGAGGGAAAGCTCATTTCCAAAGTCTAAATTCACAGTTGTAACTTCTTTATGTAGCATGTTTGTGACATGCAGTTGTTTTGAAGAGTCACTCGTGCTGTATGTAATTCTAAGAATTGTAGGTGGATCAATTCAGGATAACAATAGCTTATTATTAGATTGGATTGTGCAATCAGACCATGACCCATTGTTTGATATTCTGCTGCTTTCATATAGTGTCTGTAATGTAGACATCAGGGGAAGCCTTCCTCTGATGTTTGTTCTGTCTTATTGAATAACATATCCTGGTATGGTCTTTTACAACTGTGTTAGTTCTTCAGTTTAAAAAAAAAACACTTGTTCTCTTTCACAACAAACTTTGACAGGACCAGCGGGCAAGTAACAAAGTCTAGCATTACCTCTATCATCTAACATTTGATGAGCCTAGTTTCCGCACATGCTGGCTAGCTCCTAGGCAGCCATTTTACTTATTTTGTAAGCTACCATGTTTATCTGGTAAAATTTATGAGCAGCATTTTCTACGTTATCTTGTATGTTCACATTTGGGCAGACTGGCCTGGATTGTTTTTGGTTGAGATGAAGAGGTTGTTGATTGTGATCTGTGTGCAGTGGGCGTTATTTTATATCCACAGTTAAACAAGATTTGGTTGTCGTGGTTGCATCTGAGGCTCATAATTTATCCATGTGAAGTACATATGTGGAAAGCCAGCAATCCAACTTGAACTTCTTTCCAAACTCTTTTAGGTAGCTAGGAGCATGGCAAGTTCTAGAGCATAGAGCTTCAGTACTATTACTGGAAATATTTTTGGTACCCATAACCTTTGCAGTATCCAGTGTATCCAGCAATTTCGTGATATCATGTGGAGTGAATTAAACTGGCTGAAGCCTGGCATCTATGATACTGGGGATCTCCAAGGTCTTGGATGTTATTCCCTCTTGTTGATTCCTTCACCACCTGCCACAGATGTAGCAGACTTAATCAGCTCGATCTGTAGCTGAGCCACTCATGTTGATAGACATTGAAGCCCTAGCCACTGTATGTTCTGCACCCTTGCTACCTCTAGTGCTTCCTCCAAGTGTTGTTTATCATGGAGGAGCACTCATTTATCAGCTCAGCGTGCAGTGAGAAGTGGTAATCAGCAGAAGGCTTCCTTGCCTGTGTTTTTCCTGATGCCGTGAGACATCTTGAGGTCCAGAGTCAATGTTGAGGACTCTCTGATTGTGCATCACTCTGCCACCACCTCTTTATTTTGTCAGTAGGGCAGGATATACAAAGGGTGGTGTTGGTGACATCAGTAAGGTATGATTCCATGAGTATGATTATGTGAGGCTGTTGCTGTTGACTAGTTTGTGAGATAGTTTTCTTAAATTTGGCACTGGAGGCCGGATGTAAGCATGGAGGACTTCAGCAGACTTGGCCCTGTTAACCCTGCAATGTCCTTTCCACTGTCTAGGTCACTGCCAGCTGAGCTTTCCAGTTGATTCCTTTTGTTTTGTTTGAGCTCTTTGGCTTGGCCATTCCAATCTGCTACAGTTGTATCAGGGGGTAATTAAGAGTCAACTACGTTGCTATGGATCATGTAGTGCAGATCTGACAGCAGATTTCTTTCCCTAAACAATACTAGGAGCCAGATGGATTTTATTTTTACAATTGATAGTGGTTTCAAAGTAATCACTAAACTTCTAACCTCTTATTTTAATTGAATTCAGATTCTATCATCTGTAATGGTGGCATTCAAACCTATTTTATCTCCAAAACATTACATGAGTCTCTGAATTAGATCAACAACAGCACTACTACACTATTGCCCCAACCCCTTTGCTGGGTAGACAGTAGTGTTATAGCTATACCAGAGCAGGGGCCTGGCAAGTTCTGGTGCACAAGTCTTCAGAACTATTGCCAGAATGTTGTCAGGGCCCATAGTCTTTGCAGTATCCAGTGCCTCCAGCCTTTTCCTGATATCAAATTGGCTGCAGACTGGTATCTCTGATGCTTGAGACCTCTGGAGAGGGTTTGGCTTGGGTTATCGCTCTCAAGAACAAGTAGGCCATTCAGCCCCTCAAGCTCATTCCACCATTCAATGAAATTATGGCTGATCTGTGGCCTAACTCCATTTACCTGCCTTTGGCCCATTTCCTTAATAAGTTTGATTAACATAAAAAAAACTATCTCAGATATACAATTAACCCAACATCCACTTTCATTTGTGGAGGAGAGTTCTAAATATCTACCACCATCTTTGTTTAGAAGTGTTTCCTAACATCTTTCCTGAACAGCCTGGGCCTAATTCTCAGACTATGCCCCCTTCTTCTAGAATCACCAATCAGTGAAAATCATTTATCTTTATCTACCCCTGTCTTTTCCTGTTAATATCTTGAAGACTTCAATCAGATTGCCCCATAAAAATGAAATAGAAATAATGTTGGAAGTATTGTAGTAGCAATGTTGTAGCAACGTCTTGAATTACCTTTGGCTTTGGGTTTAAGTGATTGAGAATCACCGAGTTCACAGTTGCCCACGAGTGATGATGTGCTGATCTGGATCCATTGTAAAATGAAACCATATTAACTCAGACCACTCTGTACATAAGTTGAAGTTCATGCTTTCTTCTGTGTTTCATGATTTGAGTTCATGCTGTTTTTCTCATAGATGTTAGGTCAAAATCCTGAAAGCTACTCCTCAGTTGCAGTCTTTACCCAATTAATGCAATGGCCTGAAGAAAGCGATTCACCATCACCTTTTCTGAGTTTAGAGTTTAGAAAGAAGTTCAAGTTGGATTGCTGACTTTCCACGTATGTACTTCACATGGATAAATTATGAGTCTCAAATGCAACAGTGACAACCAAATCTTGTTTAACTGTGGATATAAAATAACGCCCACTGCACACAGATCACAATCAACAACCTCTTCATGTCAACCAAAAACAATCCAGGCCAGTCTGCCCAAATGTGCATACACATGATAACATAGAAAATGCTGCATGAGTAGGTACTTGTCACACCTCCTCACTCAGATGTTGGGATGGGGGGGATCCTGCCTTAAACTTGTTCTTGAAGGTTTTCTACTGTTACTGCACCATGAAGCACAAATTGTTTATTTATATTGTAGCTTGCATTTCCGTACATTAGAAACATTTACACTCTTCCTTTAACTTAATTTGTTTCCAAAGCACATGTGTTGCATGTCTTTTTAATGGTTTAATTTCTGACTTGTAGTTCCTTGCAAGCCCCCCGCCTCCAACTTTTGTATCATAAACAACAATTGTTGCATTTATCATTGTAAATATGTGTGCAAGCCAATTTCTCATATAACGTATAATCTAGAAACTGACAGTTATTTCAGTTGGTCACTGTGTTTATGCTGCACACGAACCACCTAGCATCTTTTTCTTAACTAAACCTATAAACATTATTATCCTCATCCTTTGTCCTTAAATGTATATATTCAGGTAGCCTCATCTACTCCTCCAGTAGGAGATTTTGTGGTGCATGCTTGTGACATTGGCCCTACCTCTGGGCCAGCTCTGGGTTCAAGTCCTGTGCAAGGACTTGTTGGCTACAGAAGATATGCTTAGTAACATGACCAACTGATCGATTTTTCAGCCTATAAATCCCACCAATTTGCCTGATGGCAGCAGTAAGAGTGTGGTCGTTTGGTAGTCAGCCATTCTTCAGCAGGCAGTGCCAAATCACAGCAATAGTTTACCCGTAAGCACAGAGCAATCCAACAGAAGTCTGTGGCTCTACCCTCGGAAATGAGAACGGGAGAAAATACAGCCATGATCCTAGTACTGAGGTCCTCATTCTAATTGTTTTCCAGGTGAAGAGGTTTCTCTTGCTTTCCCTATCGGTGATTGTCTTCATTTTTATGTCCTATATATCCACCATACCAAACCACTATAGCAACTTAAAGACCTCCATTCAGCATTACTGTTTGTAATGTGAAGAACAATAGCCTGTTCAATATTAACTGTATTTAAAATCTCATGATAACATACATTTTCTATGAAACCTTTCTTCCTCTTTCCATTTGTTAGTATAAGCTTTATTTCCATTACAAATTGCTATGTCTCCATTTCAGTTGGAAATGGCCTTTGAAAACTTGTCATCTTGTAATTACACTATCTCACCAGAGGTGGTACAATAGCACATCAGTTTTGCATCCCCCTTCTCGGGTCATATTGCAGAATAGCTCAGATACCTAACCAGTTTTACTTCTCCAGTACTTGAATTCCAAGTCTTTTAAATTAAATTAGATACAAAATCATGATTTCGAAATAGATACTGAATTAGATTTGTGTAGCTGATCCAATTATCTGTCCATCCTCATCTCACTGTTAGACAACACTTGGTCTTGGCTTTAAAAATCACTGCCGATCTGTTAATAACATATCAAGCATCACATACAGTATGCCAATGTGTATCATAAATACTCTTGCAAGATTTTCTATGTCTGTCTTTTTGGAAGGAACAACATTTGCGTTACTTGGTCCCTGTAAATCACCTAGGCCTTCATAATACCCTCCGCATTACGTGACACATCATTGCTGAGTTTATGAAAAGTCATAACCTCCAACTCACCTTGACCAAACAAATCTAGAGATGGGCCAGAAATGTAGTCTAAATAAATTAAATAAAGCTACCTCAAAAAGAATTGTTTGCAAAAACAGCACGCAAAACCTTAATGAGACTAGCAGATGCTGCGATAGGGTTTGTACTTGTGTTGTTTTGAAGTGCATTGTTCTTGTTATGTGAGCTGACCCTGAAAAATAGTAAAACTGACCGATGTGTTCAAAATCACTGGCACAGCCCCAGAAGGGCTGGCAACACATGCATAGCCCTGAATATGAAAGTGAGTAATTAATGGACTTAGGAACTTATTCAACAGGTATACATAATGTTGTTCGCCTGAAGTAAGGCAAGTACAAAACATTCAAATGTTGAAGATGTCAGATTGGTAATATCAAATGAGACAAAATGTGTGAAACATTTTTTTAACACAGTGATAATTTCTAGTTTTTACGTACTTTCATCATGGACGTTATTTCAATATTAGTGGAGAGTAAAGGAAAATAGTATTTGAATTTTCAACAGAACTATCTGATGTTTACCAAAAGTTACCTGTCATCACTCTCCTGAATCCTATATGCACCAATTAATTTACAAGGTACTGCATACCCTCTTTATCCAGTTCACAGGAACATGTACGACCCTTTCCAATTAATCCACCCTTTAACATATGGGTTTTCTTTTCCAGTTAGTTTTCTTCCAGACAGACTTCTCACCCCTGCCCCACTCATCTCGAATCCAACCTGCCACTTCTTTGAGAGTTAAACTGGGATTCTTCTTCCTGTCTATCAATTCACTCTCTTTCTCCACTCTGACATATCTCTCTAAGCTTATGGCCAGCTACCTGTCTGTTTTCACTATCATTCGTTTCTCCCTTCTCTATGGTGGCTTAATTACCTTCCATCTCTTGTCTCCCTTCTCTTCATTTTCTTCCTTTCTGCCTCATTTTATTGGCACTTATTTTCCAATTGGCTACTTTTCTTCATCTCTAACGTTCTGGTAAATAGTTATCTCTCAATCATTTCTTGTCAGTAATGCCCACCACCATATGTAACAATGCCACCTTCGCTAATAATACCCATTTCCAGTGATTTTTTAACTGTTAGTGCAGGAAGTCAGAGGAGCCTTAAGATGGGGGTGAGTTAGCCGTCAAAGTCTGGGAGAGGTAGGATTTTGGATTGAGACACTGAGTTTTGGTTCTGAGTAGATAATAAGGCTCCAGATGTTAGCATTAAGATTTTAGTTGTACATTCCCAATTTTCTCTCTTTAATTAAAGATATCATAATCCTCCCTAATACCACTTAACCTGGGATTCTCCCAAGAGAGGTAAGTTATAGTCTCTGTGGGTAGGGTGAAAAGGGAATAGGGTGGAACCCTGGCAAAGTGCTGCATTAGCTTCAGAATATTTGACACTAATACCTCTATTTAAAATATCTTCTGCTTTATATTTGAACAGGGTGGCATTACAGCTGTTAAATTCATTCAGCCAAGATGCAATGACTCATTCCACTGAGGCGTTGCCTCTATTTCTAAAGAAGCTCATACGAGTTGATGTAAACTCGGATAGCTCAACAGAACAATGTAGCATGGTGGCAAATTCTGCCATTTCAGCTGACTCTTCCAGTGGAAAAGAGAGAAAGATGGCTGCTAAAGAAGTCTTTTTAAAAGTAAAATAAAACTAGAAGTCAAATGACAGTTCTGGTGGTGGTGAAGGAGTCCATTGTCTAGGCCCACTAAAGTTTACTTTTCACAGACTTGATCTGTGCATTCCTTTAGGTCACAGTGCCAGTATGTGCCTACCGTTGAAAGTGTGTGATACCCCAGCATTGGTAAAGCCTCAAACTGATGGCCATCAGCTTACATCTTAAAATAAACATCCGGCATGATTTCTACAAGCCAGCTTCATTCTCATAAAAATCCTATCACTCATGCTATTAACAGATTAACAAAGTCATGAGGTAGTAGGAACTGCAGATGCTGGAGAATCTGAGGTAACAAGGTGGAGAGCTGGATGAACACAGCAGGCCAAGCAGCATCAGAGGAGCAGGAAAGCTGACATTTCGGGCCTAGACCCTTCTTCACAAAACAAAGTCATGAGATTCATTTTCAATAAAGGAAGAGCAAATGGATTCTAAGGCTGGTTTAAAATGGAAAGATCTGCAAGTATTGTAACATCTGTCCCTGCTGTAACTTCTATAAAGAGAATAGAAAAACCACAAAATGTTGTACTCGAAAAGGAACAATGACCAGTCCAACAGCATGATGCATATTTGTGTAATTATATTGCTTTGGAAAACTTTGGTGAATCATCTACTGTGCTTTGGGCAGCCCTTATGTTTTTGTCACTGTCTATCATAATGCACAGCACAAGTTGCTTCCCAAAGATGCAGTAATAATGGTTTCCCTCTGGAAAAACTCAGTCTGTAGTAGGTGTTAGCTCCTCCTTTTGATTCTCTCTGTTAAGTCGTTAGTTCCCAAAGCCAGGGCATCTGGCTTTTTCTGTCATGCTGTCCTTCATATCAGTGACTTTGTCCACTTGCATTTCAACTCCACTGTCTCTTTTCTCATTATTCTGTTGCAATTTCTTGCATGTCTCATGTACTCTTTCAAATTCTCCAATCATTTTGAAGAAATGTCTGACCCCCTCCCTGACAATCATTGGAGGAATAAAGATTTTGCTTCTTTCAAATGTTCAAAGGCACAATTTGTTCTTGTGTCTCAAGTCCAAATAACAGCTATAATTCCTTCGCTTTGAATTCAACCTAGGTCTTCCTTCACTTTCACCTGAACCATTGTGTCTGGATCTCATTTGCTGCTGTATCTGAATGAAGCTAGTTTTAAATGTCAGAGCAGGCAAAATAAATTGGGGGAAGTGATGGCCTAGTGGTATTATCGCTGGACTGTAAATCCAGAGATCCAGGTAACGTTCTGAGGACTGGGGTTTGAATCCTGCCACGGCAGACGGTGGAATTTGAATTCAATAAGTATCTGGAATTAAAGGGTCTAATGATGACCGTGAATCTATTGCTGATTATCGGAAAAACCCATCTGGTTCACTAATGTCCTTCAGGGAAGGAAACTGCCATCCTTACCGGGCCTGGCTTACGTATGACTCTCGATCCACAGCAATGTAGTTGACTCTTAACTGCCATCTGGGCAATTAGGGATGGGCAATAGCCTAGCCAGTAACACCCTCATCTGTGAATGAATTGAATCACCCTTGGCACCAAGGTGTCATGTGACTGAGTATACCATCAAGCAGCATCAACATTTAGTCACTTAAATCAAGGCAGAAACCCTTCAGCGGTGATAGTCATTTCTGAGATGTAAAAAGATAGTCGGGTTTTTTATAGTGAATCCTACGAGCCACAGAATATCACTGCTACAGCGAAATGCTACAATTAACCATTTTCATCCATGGCGTCATTAGTTTTCCCCATTGTAAGAGAGAAGTGTTGCCATTTGCACTTTTGATAATGTACCATTCAATTTTTACCAGTCTCTGTTGGATCAGTAACATAAATATTGGTGACACCAGTGCTGGGCAATGAGCATCTCCGACAAGGTAAAGCCTCCCTTTGACTTTCGTGAGTATCACTGAATCCTGCAGAATAACATCTTGGAAATTATCACTGTTCTTCCTTGGTCAAAATCCTGGAATTAACTAGCTAACACATGGTAATGTTCCTCTAATGATCTCGTGCAGCAGTTCAAGGAGGAAGTCCATCACCACTTGTCAAGGATGGGCAATAAATACAGCCCTGCTAATGGTGCGCACATCCCAAGTATACAAAAAAGCTATTGACATTTAGCAACAGTTCATTATTTCTTGCACCGTAACAGTAGACTTGCAGTGAAAGTGAAAGTGAAAAGGTGCTGATTTTACAAACTGAAAGTAAAATATTGGGTAGGCAGAAAGTAACTTCCTGTTACACTTCTGGCAGTGATTACAACCTAGCCCAAGTTTTAATTTTTGCTATTGTCATTGTTGGGTAGTACTGATGCAGATGTGCTAAGTAGGCCTAATGTCAACACTGGGAACCCCTTTGGATAAGTTTAAATTGCCAACCTAATGGCCGGGATCTCTATTATAGAGAGAAACCATGCATAATAAACAGCCTGATGAGATGTTTGGAGGAAATGACTGATTTTAATTTTAATAACTTGTTTTTTCAAAAGGTGTGTACAAACCAGAACCACTGGGTGATTTTTGGTGGGCTCTTCTTGCTACAGGACTTCTATTCTTCTATCATTTTACCTTTCTTCAGATCCTTGGCTTGGTGAGTATATTAAAAAAAACACTCGTCCCCATTACAAATGTGAAATAGTAAGCCTATGTATATATCTGCCTTAAAGTAACTTTGTTTTTCTAGCCATTTTTTCTAGACTTTTGTAGCATGATCTTGTATCAAAATGTAATGTACCACTGGGGTCCAAGAGGGGATAAAAACAAAGAAATAGATGATATTTTGCAAAGTCTGTAATTGTAATCTCTCACTTTCCAAGTTGCTTTCTATTATCTAAATAAGCACAGGTTATTATCCTGATCAAATGAGAATGTATTTATGCCTCGGAGGCAAGCCTGGAAGCCACACTCGTAAGACTACAGCACATAGTTTGGGTTGACACTCGCCTAGTTATTGTGGGAGTGCTGTGCTGGCAGAGGCACCAATTATCCAATGAGCTAATGAAGCAAAGTGTGCTTCTTAGGTGGATTATTTAAAAGATCCTGTGTCTTGCTTCAAAAGAGTTTTGGGGCGTTATCCCTGCTGACCTGACAAATAATCGCCTCTCAATTGACATCACAGAAACAGATTACCTAGTTGTTCTGACATTGCTGTTTGTAGAACTGTGCTGCCAGAAAATTGGCCCGTGCATGGACTATACTTCAACAGTACTTCATCGATTGAGAAGTGTTCTAGGATTGTACCCTCGTGGAAGTGGTCAGTGAGGGAAGAGAAATAGAAAAATCTGAAAGAATATGCACATTATCTATTTATTCTGTTCTTCCATTGTTGCAATCAAGTCAGCATCTATGGATGCTGTTAGGAAGAAGTATTATCCTAGCTTCTTGACAGAAGATGAAAGGAGTTTATTTTTAACAGTATAACTATTAGTCTTATAATTTTATCTATTGTCACAGTGAATCAAAGGATAGATTCAATAAGTTGGGGACTATTCTCCTCGGAGAGAAGGCTGACAGGAGATTTTATCTGAGGTTTTCATGTGATCTGGGTTGGGATATAATAGATAGGGAGAAGCTGTTACCACTTGGAAAAGAAAAAGAACAAGAGACCATGGATTTAAAGTAATGTGCAAAAGTAGCAAGAATGATGTAAGAAAAAATTTTTCCACACTGTAAGTAGTTAGGATCTGGAATGCATCACCTGGAAGTGTAGTGGAGGCAGGTTGATATGAGGCATTTGAGAGGGTATTGGATGATTATTTGGATAGAAATAATATGCAGGGATATGGGGAAAAAGCAGGAGCTTGGCACTTGGTAATATAACTGGCACAGGCACAAGGAGCCAAATGGCCGCCTCTGCACCATTACATGGAATTATTAGGCCTGAATTTGGCAAGAGCCTGTACAACTAAAATTGAAAACGAATGCTTATAATACAGGGAAATTCAGTTGCAGGTATGTCCTTCATTCAGTATTTTACTCTGTAACAGCATATCCAAGGGTCTCTTTTCAGCAAGTGTAATGGACCAGACCGAACCCCCTTCAAATATTTCAAGGAGATAGCCTAGACCCTAACTTTTTCTTATTAAATGCGAGTGTGAGGTGCTTTGTTCCAGATGCAATTCAATTGGTCAAACTACTCAGCTTTAAGCAAAACACACTTTATTTTTACCTCTAGTTAAAATACAAATAAAAGAAAGAAGAATTGGAATAGCCTAACACTATTGGAATATTTAACAGAATAATAGATTATTTAACTACTAAACACCAACTTTTCCAATATAGTATCATCCATAAACCCACCCTTGGCGAAGGCAAATTCAGTAAATATATTGTCTCACATGCAATGTTTCCCTAGTCCAGGAGAAAAAGAACATTGAGACTATTCTGGCAAAGAGAGAGAACTTGAGCTTTTAGCTGTAGCTGAGAGAGACGTATGGCAGCTTCAAAAACCCAACAACAATTGAAGGCTAAACTAAAACCCTAGTTCTATGGAAGCCTGACTCCACCCAATCATGCTGCTTCTATAGTTCCAATTTTTTTTTAAAGAAAAACCCAAAGCATCACAAGCTGTTTTACTCATTTGGAACAGACGGCTCGGTGTCTCTGTCTCAATCTTTTTTTTATAAAAAAACCAGGACAAGTACACTTCTCAAATGCCATAGTATCATCACACAAGGTATTGCTTGAGATTTTGACTTTTCTAAAAATGCTCTGGAGTAATGCAGTCATAACGAAAGCAAACACACATTGACTACAATATTTGGATCTGACAGGAAGCTTTTGATACCAACTATGATTTAATCTGCCTGCTTACCATTTTATGTTGGAGCCTTTGTATCTTCGGATGCCAGCTCTAGAAAGGTACAGAGATGGACACCCTAAGGAGGCCACAAAAACAGAAGTTGCTGGAAAAGCACAGCAAGTCTAGCAGCATCTGTGAAGGAAAAAAACAGAGTTAAGGAGGCCAGTTGTTCAGCATAATTTCAGTACAGCCATACCCTTTTTCTTCTCATGAACTGAAGACACGCTGTTTAAGATCTGTCTTCAGTTTATTGATTTCTTTTAAATGGAGCTGTCAATTTCCAAGTTTGTGTAGTTCTGACAATCTGATACCACTGTTGATGGAACAGAACAGCTAGAACATGGTGAAACAGGCAATTGGGAGCATGAACCTCCTGCCTAGGCACTGCAGATGTACACATGTTGGGAATTTCTCAGGATCCTGATGCACATCAGTAACGCAAGCTGAGACACGGGTCTCCCCATACTTGAAGATTAGGGCCATTTTTTAAATTCATATTTCAACAGCTTCAGGTCTAGTGAACCGTTTCACTTCTAGCGCAAGCACATTTTTTTGCCTAGCGTTTAAAGATATTCCCTACGTTCCTGGTTTTGTTATAAAACAAACCAAATGTGATGTATAGTTTTCCTTCTCTGTCTTTGCTGTTGAGGGGTGCAGACAGCTGTGGGAGTGCGGCTACATGATATAGAAGCCTGATAATTTATTGACATGGCCTTTGTTGCAGAGAGTGTGTGGAATGAGTGGTGGCAGGCTCTTCAACCAGACAAAACATCAAAGTCAGGTCCAATCCTCTCCTCACAGACATCCAGGTGTGATTTCTGACTAAATACTGCATGGCAATAAAAGCAGAATCCTGCTGATTTTGTTTCATCCTTTTGCTACTCCAAGATGTTTTAATATTGGAATTTCATCTTTATCATGGTCTGAGGGGGGGGAAAAAAATTACAAGTTTCAAAATAACTTTGACTAAATTTTTATTCTTTGTTAGCATTTTTAGCTGTCCTTGGAAAATATACGCTAAATGCGTACAGCTGTTATTAACACAGTTGATACGAGTAATGCATTATTTAATTAATATTTCTGATGATATTGCTATATTGTTGCTCTCCCACCTGAATAGAGCTGATTAAACATTTATAATTAAAAAGAATTGATTTCCTGACAAGCAGCACAACTGGTATTCCTCAAGGGCTGACGTTTACCAAGAGGGCTGGCTAAACAGATTATATCGCTGACTGACTGCTTTTTGAAATGGTGACAAATGCAGCTGATCCAGTAGGGAGTATAACTTGTCAAGTGCATGAGTACAAGAAAGAGATGCTGAGAGTCTACAGGGCGTACACATACTGTAATGATTGCTGATGGGCAGGGAGAAGACATCCTGCCAGAAAATCTGGCAAGAGATTGCAATTTGTAAACATGAGATTAGATTTCTGCTTTGAGTATGGTGGGTAACAATTAGGAATAGAATGGGATTTTTGATTGTTTTAACAAGTTGATAAAGAATACTTTTCGTGTAGGTTAGTGGATTAAGTAAATTTTAGTTAACGTTGATTTTAGTTTTGTTTATTACAGTAGAAGTACAAAAATGTGAATCTTGTTATGTGATTCTTTGCATAGGTCACTGGGAAATTCGTGTTTTTTAAATAAATTATTGGTCTCTACAGGTATCGTAAACAGAGAGAAGTCATTTTCAGTTTGACTGTAACTCATGAGATACTGCAAGAATTGGTGTCTGAATTACATTTATTTAAAATTTGGTTTGATGACTTGGGCAAGAGGACAAAATGTAATTCATCTAAATGTGCTGATGATTATAAAGGTAGTTGGAATATAAGCTATGAAAAGGGCACAAAGTCTATACAGGTGTATGGATGGTTTAAATAAGTAAGCATGGACTTGTCAATTGGAATGTAATGTGGAGAAATGTGAAGTTGTCCACTTTGGTAGGTAATAGAAAAGCAGAATAATTATTAGAAGCAAGAGATTGGGAAATGTTGGTATTCAGAGGGCCTGGGTATCCTCGTACACAAACCACAAAGTTGTACCTGCATCTTAGCAAGAAAATGATATGTTAGTCTTTTGCTACAAAGAATTTGGAGTACAAGATGTCTTGCTGTAATGATTTATGGCCTTTGCAAGATCAGACCTGGAGTGCTGTGTGTAGTTTTAGCCCCCTACTAAAGAAAGGATAAACTTGTCTGGAGGGAGTGCAATGACTGTTGGCCTTGACCCATGCAAAGTGTTTGAATATGTGAGACTGTATTCTCTTGAGTTTAGAAGAATGAGAGGTGTAGTCACATAATGATATAAAATTCTTAAAGACATGATCCTCTACGCTAGAGGATGCTTCCCCTGGCTAAGGGGTGTAGAATTAGTGGTCACAGTCTCAGGAAACGATGTAGGTCAGCTAGGACTTAAGAAGAAAAATATTCTTTAGTTGGAGAATTTTGAATCTTTTGGATTCCTCGACCCCAGCAGGCTGCAGGTGCGTTATCATTGAGCATATTTAATACTGAAACAGATTTTTGGTGTTTAAACTTTAGGGTCATCGAGAGATAGAGTTATAAAGTGGAGCTAAGGTCTAGGTTCATCCATGATCTTATTGACTGATGATGCATGGCCTATCCTTGCTCTTATTTCTTTCCACTGATATTAGAGGCATGGAAAGAAGAAGTGCAATAAAAGGAGAGTTGAAGAAACGGGGAGAATTAAGAACGGTCTGCACCATTATATGACAGGGACAAGAGGATGACGATGTGAAAAGATTTTGGAGGAATCTGAGTGTGACCCAATGCAGGGAGGTTTTTATTTCCCTCAGATTTCCCTGAGCTATGCTATTAAAGACAAAGTAAAAAATAATCAATGGCCCACTGAATCATGTAATGTGACTTGTGGCAAATCATATATCATCCGTCACAAGCAATATTATGGGCAATCTTCTAGAAATAAAATTAAAAGCTTACAGTACCCTTTAAAAGGATGAAATTTAGATGCTGCATGTCAAAAATTTTGAGTGTTTAGCTTGCTCCACAAATTATACTTTGTTTATCTCTGATTCAATGGTGTTTGATACAATCTGAATGGACAAAAAGGAGGAAGGAAGCCTACTGTTTCTCTGTCCATGTGGAAACTAGAAAGGTTATTGAGACAACAGAGAGGAGCCTATCTCAAACTTTTCACCCATACAGTCTAATTGACCTTGCAACCTACTTAGACCAAATCTGTGTGCAATATTTGAACAACTTCCTTAAATACACAGACTTATTAGCCGAAGTACACTACAACATGGTCCAGACCCTTCAATACCTGGGAACTATGTAATAGGAGATAATATGCATAGATAATGCATATACATCAATGCATAAATTTTATATAAAATGTGTTCCTTAACCTTAGCCAGTAAACAGATCTAGGTAAGTATTTCCATGCTGCTGTTTTAAATATGCTTGCTGACAAAACACATTTTATTTGCTGATATTGAACTTTATTGTTATTGAGCTTATTAGCTAAATTCAAAGGAACAATAGCTGTTTGAGATTTGCTGTCCAAATACTCTGCATATTTCAACCACACAATAATTTTCAGATGTCATTGTTGTCACAGAATGTATAATTTAAAATATTCCATGGATTTTCTAGAATTTGTTGTAACGTATAAAATAATAAAACACAGGCAAAGCTTTCAATTCAATAGATTATGTGTGTCTTAATTTATCTAGCATCTTTATTCCTATCCGTTTTAATTGAGAAAATTGTTGTGTGTCTTTCCTCTGCAAAACATGAAGCTTGAAGGAAGGTATTAGAATGGGTTAGGAAATAAGAAATAGTTGGTCATCCTGCCTGTGATACAAGCAAAAGCAGCATGTTTTTGTTGCTTTATAAATGCTTCCTGTGAAAAATAGAAACAGTCGAAGTCTGGAAATGTATAGTTATGTATTATGCAAAATACATTCTTAATTTTGCTTTGACCTCATGTCATCAACATGTTGTCAGTTTTGCCTCCTGCGAAATTGGAAAATGCACAAGGGCATATGTGATAACTGCAGTATCCAGCTCATAAGACATTGGGATATAATGTTGCATGCCCCAGGTTTTACAGTATTGAATATGTAGTTTTAATATATTGTGCAAGTTAGCTTTGAAATACCTCCAGTTGAAACATCTACTTACAGGTATGAACAATGCCATTAAATCCAAGATACAATGTATGACTGTCTGGTTGTTTGTAACACGTATCTTCTATTCATGCTGTTATAAAAGAATATTGCAAGTTAAGTACGATGTTCCAAAGTTACTTTAGACTGGGCACAAGTAAGGTGAGTGAAAGCAATAAAATACAGTCATTAGCCTAACACTTGTTAGCAAATTTCTTATTCGTAACTTGAAGGTCTTCAGCTGGTCAAAGAGAACTGGTAAATGATGAATCAAATGAAGAAATGAATTTTTGAAAGAAATAAATAATGTAATGCATGGGGTTTATGAGTGTTATTTATGTGGACTTCCAGAAAGCATTTGATGAAGTCTGCCATGAAAGGAGCCTTTAGATGAAATCAAAAACAAACTATTGACCTGGTAAGGAAATTTGCTGAACCAATGAAGGGGTATTGGGCAGTACTTTAATTACCAAAGCTGTATGACTTGTATCCCACTGGAACCTCTGTGAATCCATGACTATTCACCTCCTTTATTAATAGCTTGGATCATTAGACAGAAAGTTACATAGTCTAATGCGCCAATGGTACAATGTTAAGCAAAATTGTGAGCAATGTAGATAGGTATAGTATTGGAAAGAATTGTGAATGGGCCACTACCGTGGCAATTGGATTTCACGGCAGACTTAAAACGATAGATCTGAGTAATTTCCCAATTGCGAAAGCTTGAAACATTGGAAGTCCAAAGAAATTTGAAGATTCAGGTATATTTAAAATCAAAATGCCATGTATAGGGCCAAAATAGGACCAAAAAGGCAATTGGCATGTTGGTCATTATGTCTAGAGGAATAGAATACAAAGTTGCAGAAGTTACACTCCACAAAGCCCTGGAGTACTGTTCAATTCTGGGCATCAGATATTGGATGTCATGCAGTGTAGTTCTTTTAAGTCAACCTGTTGATATATGCTATAATAACCTCTGGGACAGGTGGAATTTGAACCTTGACCTTCTGGCCTGGAGGTAGGTACACTACCACTGTACCACAACACACTTTTGTCAAAGGAAGTGATGCTTACTAGAATGATAGCTGGACTCCAGAGGGAAATTACAAAGAGATTACACAAGTTGGAGTTGTAGTCTATGGAGTTTAGCAAACTAAGAAGAGATTTGATTGAAGCTTTCAAGATATTAAGGTATGGCAATAAGGTAGATTGATAGCATCTAAAGTGGGGAGTCTAGGATGAGGAAAATAGCCTAGATCTTAGAGCCAAACCTTTCAGAAATGAAATTAGATAATAGTCTATGTTGTAATTGTGTCAATGGGAACCATTTGAGATACCTTGGCTACATCCAGTGCATCAATCTTTCTAATTGATACTTGTCTAAGTTACTGATACCCATGGGAAAGGACACCCATATGAAGTCTTCAGCAGAAGAGAGACTTCATCTTGATAAGCAGAGATAACAAGGTGTAGAGCTGGATGAACACAGCAGGCCAAGCAGCATCAGAGGAGCAGGAAAGCTGACGTTTCGGGCCTAGACTCTTCCTCAGAAATGGGGGAGGGGAAGGGGATTCTGAAATAAATAGGGAGAGAGGGGGAGGCGGATAGAAGATGGACAAAGGAGAAGACGGGTGGAGAGGAGACAGACAGGTCAAAGAGGTGGGGATGGAGCCAGTAAAGGTGAGTGTAGGTGGGGAGTTAGGGAGGGGATAGGTCAGTCCAGGGAGGACTGAAAGGTCAAGGGGGCGGGATGAGGTTAGTAGGTAGGAGATGGGGGTGGGGCTTGAGGTGGGAGGAGAGGATAGGTGGGAGGAAGGACAGGTTAGGGAGGCGGCAACAAGCTGGGCTGGTTTTGGGATGCGGTTGGGGGAGGGGAGCTTGTGAAGTCCACATTGATACCATTGGGCTGCAGGGCTCTCAAGCAAAATATGAGGTGCTGTTCCTGCAACCTTTGGGTGGCATCGTTTTGGCACTGCAGGAGGCCCAGGATGGACATGTCGTCTAAGGAATGGGAGGGGGAGTTGAAATGGTTCGCGACTGGGAGGTGCAGTTGTTTAGTGCGAACCGAGTGTAGGTGTTCCGCAAAGTGGTCCCCAAGCCTCCGCTTGGTTTCCCCGATGTAGTGGAGGCCACAACGGGACCAGCGGATACAGTATACCACATTGGCAGATGTGCAGGTGAACATCTGCTTGATGTGGAAGGTCTTCTTAGGGCCTGGGATGGGGGTAAGGGGGGAGGTGTAGGGGCAGGTGTAGCACTTCCTGCAGTTGCAGGGAAAAGTGCCGGGTGTGGTGGGGCTGGAGGGGAGTGTGGAGCGGACAAGGGAGTCACGGAGAGGGTGGTCCCTCCGGAAAGCAGATAAGGGTGGGGAGGGAAAAATGTCTTTGGTAGTGGGGTCAGATTGCAGATGGCGGAAGTGCCGGAAGATGATGCATTGGATCCGGAGGTTGGTGGGGTGGTACATGAGGACGAGGGGGATTCTGTTTTGGTTGTTATTGCAGGGAGGGGATGTGAGGGATGAGTTGCGGGAAATGCGGGAGACATGGTCGGGGGCGTTTTCGACTACTGAGGGGGGGATGTTGCGGTCCTTGAAAAACGAGGACATCCGAGATGTTCAGGAGTGGAATGCGTCATCCTGGTAGCAGATGCGGCGGAGGAAAAGGAATTGTGAATAGGGGATGGCATTTTTGCAGGAGGGTGGATGGGAGGAGGTGTATTCTAGGTAGCTGTGGGAGTCGGTGGGCTTGAAATGGATATCGGTTTCTAGGTGGTTGCCAGAGATGGAAACAGAGAGGTCCAGGAAGGAGAGAGGTATCAGAGATGGTCCAGGTGAACTTAAGGTTGGCGTGCTTAAAAATCTCCCCTCCCCCAACCGCATCCCAAAACCAGGCCAGCTTGTCCCCGCCTCCCTAACCTGTCCTTCCTCCCACCTATCCCCTCCTCCCACCTCAAGCCCTACCCCCATCTCCTACCTACTAGCCTCATCCCTCCCCCTTGACCTGTCCATTCTCCCTGGATTGACCTATCCCCTCCCTAACACCCCACCTACACTCACCTTTACTGGCTCCATCCCCGCCTCTTTGACCTGTCTGTCTCCTCTCCACCTATCCTCTCCTCTATCCATCTTCTATCCGCCGCCCCCTCTCTCCCTGTTTATTTCAGAACCCCATTTCCCTCCCCCATTTCTGAAGAAGGGTCTAGGCCTGAAACGTCAGCCCTGCTGCTCCTCTGGTGCTGCTTGGCCTGCTGTGTTCATCCAGCTCTACACCTTATCTCAGATTCTCCAGTATCTGCAGTTCCTACTATCTCTTGATAAGCAGGATAGTTTTATTATGTAATCCTTAATAGCTAGTTACATTATAGCTGAGTGAGACAGGTCTCTTGTGAGAACTCCAATTAGACTTGAATATGTAAATATTACCCTTTGACTGTATGTAAATTAGCACCTAGAACAATTCCTACACACCACTGGTTAGCTCCCCGCAGATACAGCCCTTAATAGCCTTAATGGCTGAGTTTATTGCAAGTTATCTGTTAATTCTTTCAGTACTAGCTGCCTTACACAATAGGAAACACTTCTAGACTCCTAATATAGTAGAAGTTTTGAATGACAACTGATGCTACATCAATTGTTAATTTCACATTTGAGCTAGATTTTGTTTAATTTATTGAGAGATGTAGGACAGAGATATGGGGTATGTGGGTTAGATTTACACACATGCCATGATCTAATTAAATTGTGAAACTGGTTATGGCTAAACGGTCTATTCCTGTCCCTGTGCTTCTCCCCCAACCCCAACCCAGAATTAATTGCCTCTGTATCTGCTTAACGAAATGACATTCTGTCTACCTGAATGTTCCGGGCAAGGTTTATTATGCTTAATTTCTTCTGGAATATTCTTTTTCTGTATGTCTGTCTTCGCAATTTCATTCCCTGTATATGTTGTCTTTTTTCTTAAAACATAAGCCACCAATTTAAATGCTCTGTTTTCTTGGCAAATCTCTCTCGTTTGCCACATGCTAGAGGTAAACCAATATCCTCTATACCCTGTCTTGAGTTTTGAGATGATCGTTTTGTATGTGAGACTTCTTAAACCCCTAAATTATTTTGTTTCAATGTTGTTCGCTGCCTATTGCCATGTTTAATTATGTTTTCTTTAAATATTTAAATATCTTATTAGCTCAGACCATAATGAGCTGCATCAGTTTGGTATCATGATGACTGTGCAGAGTTGTTCAGTTACGCATCTGCTATCTGTAAATTTGATTCTAGATATCACTTCAAATAATAGGTTGAAAAAGTTGATTGAACCAAATGCAAAGTGTTGGAATTATTTTCAAATGCAATTGTTATATTTTAAAGCATTATTTTGCCTAGGTTTCCCAGTCAGCTATGTTTGTGAAATAAACCAAAGATATTTTTGTAGTATTATAATCATTAGTTCACCAAACTATAAAACCATGGTTGGTCACAAATAATAAATGCCTGAAACATGAAGCTAGACTTCCAGTAAGAACAAATTTGCATTTATATAGTACCTTAGCATGTCTCCCAGACTCGCATAGGATGAATTACTTCAAAGTTTGTGTCATGTACATAAATAGTGGCAGTTATTTTTCACCCTGCAAGGTCTCCCAAACAACAGGAATATGAATATCCAGTTAATGATGGTGTAGTCTGAGGGTGGCATGATAAACAGGCTGCACTGTTTTTCAGATAATGAATGGAGCCTTTAAAACTCGGCAGTTTAGATTTTTGTTTAACATTTCATCTAAAGCAGTTTGTTGTCTGCATTCTGTCGGCCTTCAGTCCCAAAGTGAACCAAAACTGACCAACTCAGGGCAGGGTGAGAGAGAGAGAGAAAATAATATTGACAAATGGCTCAAGCTTTCACCATTACAAACAAAAGCAATTGTGAATTTAGCCAACAGAAAATCCTTGCTAACATTTCCTGAGCACTCCTGAAAAATGAATTTGATGTTGTTGAGAGCAGGTATTGCACTAAACTTTAATGTATTATCTTGCATTTTTTTGCCAGTTTGAGCCATCCGATAATCCAGGAACACAGGCTAATGTTCTTGGAGTTTGAATCCCACCATGGCAGATAGTGAAATTTTGAATGCAATAAAATCTGGAATTGAAAATAAATGGTGATCGTATAAACCACTGCTGATTGTAAAAAGTCACCTGGTTCACTAACGACTAAATCTTTAGAGAAACTCAGTAGGTTTGGCAGCATCTGTGATCAGAAAATAGAGTTAATATTTCAGGTCCAGTGACCCTTCTTGCAAACCCATCCTTCATGAAGAGGGTTGCTGGACCCAAAACATTAACTCTGCTTTTTCTCCACAGATGCTGCCAGACCTGATAAGTTTCTTCAGCAATTTCTGTTTTTCTTTGGTTTCCTGCATCTCGTAGAGTCATAGAGCATGGAAACAGATCCTTCGGTCCAACTTGTGCATGCTGACCAGGTTTCAAAGTGAACGGGCGTCATTTGCTTACGTCTGGCTCGTATCCTTCTAAACCTTTCCCATCTGTGTCCCTTTCCAACTGTCTTTTTAAATTTTGTAACTTTACATGCATCTACCACTTCCTCTGGCAGTTCATTCCATATACGCACTGCCCTCTGTGTGAAAACGTTGACCCTCGGGTCTCTTTTTAAATCTTTTCCACCTCTCATCTTGAAAGTGCACCCTCTAGTTTTGAATTCCCCCACCCCAGGGAAAAGACCCTTGTTATTCACTTTATCTATGCCCCTCATGATTTCATAAACCTCTATAAGGTCACTCCTCAACCTCCTACTCTCCAGGGAAAAAGTCCCAGCCTATCCAACCTCTCCTTATAACTCAAACTCTCCAGACTTGGTACCCTTTCCAATTTAATAATATCCTTCCTCTAGCTGGGCAACCAAAATTGTATGCAGTACTCCAAAAGTGACCTCATCAACATCCTGTACAGCCTCAACGTGATGTCCCTACTCCTGTTTTCAATGAAGGCAGGCGTACTAAATGCGCGCTTCACTTCCCTGTCTACCTGTGACACCACTTTCAAGGAACTATGTACCTGAATCCCTAGGTCTTTCTGTTCAACAACACTCCCTGATGCCCTACCATTAACTGTGTAAGCCCTGATAACAAGCATGGGGCTGGATGAACACAGCAGGTCAAG
>JAHRHZ010000016.1:45039953-45072159 GCA_024137785.1 Ginglymostoma cirratum | reverse complement strand
CTCCCCCATTTCTGATGAAGGGTTTAGGCCCGAAACGTCAAGTTTTCCTGCTCCTATGATGCTGCTTGACCTGCTGTGTTCATCCAGCCCCATGCTTGTTATCTCGGATTCTCCAGCATCTGCAGTACCTTTTATCTCTGTGTAAGCCCTGCCCTGGTTTGTCCTGCTAAAATGCAACACCTCGCATTTATCTCAATTAAACTCCTTCTGCCACTCTCAGCCATTTGGCCAAGCTGATCAAGATCCCTTTTTAATCTTAGATAACCTTCTTCACTGTTTACAATACTATAAATTTTGCTGTCATCTGCCAACTGACTGACCATGCTTCCGTATTTTCATCGAAATCATTTATATGGATGACAAACAACAGTGGTCCCAGTACTGCTGTCTGCAGAACACTGGTGGTCACAGACCTATAGTCCGAATAACAACCCTCTCGCACCACCCTCTGTCTACTATCATCAAGCCACTTCTGTATCCAATTGGCAAGCGCTCCCTGAATCCCATGTGATCCATCTTTACTAACCAGTCTACCATCCAGAAACTTGTCAAAGACTAAAATCTATGTGAACAATGTGTACTGCTCAAACTTCATCAATCTTCTTGGTCATGTCTTCAAAACACTTAATCAAGTTTGAGAGACACAATTTCCCTCACACAAAGCCATGCTGACTATCCTTAATCAGTCCTTGCCTCTCCAAATGTATGTAAATTCTGTGTCTCAGAATCCCCTCCAACAACTCACCCGGCAGTTCCCTGGCTATTCTTTGCAGCTTTTCTTAAATAAAGGCACAAAATTAGACACCGTCTTCTGGCACCTCACCTATGGTTGTAGACACAAATATTTCTGCTGGGTGCCCCACAATTTCATCTCTAGCTTCCCACAATGTCCTGGGATACACTTGATCAGGTCTTGGGGATTTATCTATCTTTTAAATCTGCAATTCTTTGTTTTGTTTAAGAAAATCTTAAACCTTACTACATGTGACTCCAGATCAACAGCTATGTGGTTGGCTCTTAACTGCGTACTGAAATGGCCAAGCAAGCCCTGCAGCTCCAAAGTGGTTGGGGTGAGCAATAAATGTTGACCTAGCTAGTAGTGTTCCATGAATGAATTTTATAAAATACTATCACAGGCAATCCGCTATTTTGATTGTGTACTTTGTTTATTTTCCTAACTTGCTGACTTCAGAGCTGCTCTTGGCAGCAAAATTAAGTGCATAAGCAGTGTACAGTTCCTCGCTGTCTCTGAGCATTTCTGTCTAGCCTTGCGGCGCTAAATGTAAATATTCTGTCACAAAGTTAGTTTAGGATCACATCCATATTTTTGTGGAAAGCATGCACTGGTCTGTTGCTATAAACAGCAAATTAATTATAGTGTCTATATGCAGTAACTATAAAGAAATATATTGCTGTATATGGTGCATGTCTGAAAACCCTAATCAGTGGTTTCTTTCTGGAGTATTTCAATACATTTGATGCTAGGCTTGTTCAACATAACTCACTAATACATCAGTCTTTTGCTATGATTCATTGTAAATGATTACCATCCTTTTTTTAAAGTCTCGAAATGGCAGCTGGAATAATAGCAGCAGAAATTAAGTATTAGCATTGGAAAGAACAGGAAATTCTATTTAACTGCATAAATGCAAGGCCACATAGTGATGATATTATTTTCATGTTAACAGCCCTAATCCCAATGCATGTTTTCTGTAAAGACCACTTGATGTTGCATTCAATTGCATTCTAGCTTGGTGAGTTGCGAATCTGGGATGGTTATTCCCCAATAGGAGCCCTTTATTTTATGTGGAAGTCAGATAATTTCACAGAGGTTATCGGCAAAAGCCTTATAGGATAAAGTTCTTATCCAATTGGACTATTTAATTTATGGAACAAAAATAGAAATAATTATGTTCAGGGAGAAAGGTCTGAGGAAGGGTCACTCAAGCTGAAATATTAACAATTTCTCTCCACAGATGCTGCCAGACCTGTTGAGCTTTTCCAGCAATTTCTATTTTTGTATTTTTCTTCAATGAGGGACGGTTCATAGTATTCTAGGTGTGGTCCGACTAGCACAGTTTTAACATGGCTTCAATATTTTGTATGCTCCATTTCATTTGAAATAAAGATCAACATTCCATTTGCCTTCTCAATTACACATGCACAAATCCTTCTATTCTGTAGCTCTCTGGAGTCTTTCTCTATTTCAATAATATTCAGCATTTCTATTCTTCCTAAGTGCATAACCTTACACTTTCCGACATTATATTCCATCTGTTATGTTTTTACCCAGTCACTTAACCTGCCTGTAGCCTTCTGCAGAGCCTTTGTGTTATCCAACATTTGCCTTCCCATCTATTTTGTGTCATCTGAAAACTTAGCAGTAGATTTATTTCCCCCAGCCGTGCCATTGATATATGATGCAAATATGTTGTAAATACAATAATCTGAGGCACTCATCTAGTTACAGGTTGCCATCCTGAAAATGTCGTCTTTATTCCAATGTTCTGTTTTCTCTTCATAAGCCAATCCTCCAACCATGTTAATATTATCCACAGCACCAGGGGATCTTGTCTTAAGTTGATTTATATGTGGTTCCTTGAAATGACTTTTGGAAATCAAACCATATTAAATCCACTACTTCCCCATTATCCTGCTGATTACCACCTCCAAAAAATTCTACTAAATTTGTCAGGTATGATTTCCCCTTCATGAAGCCTTGCTGACTCTTCATGATTCTATGACATATTTCTAAATGCTATGTTATTCTATCCCGTTATTATTAACATTTCCCGGTAACCAATGTTAAACGAAGTTGTCAGTTTTTTTTTTGTCTGTCTCCCTTTTCTAACAAGTGTCCTGCACTGGCAGTCCCAGTCCTCTGGGACTTTCCCAGAATCTAATGTTTCTTGGAGAATTATTCCAGTAATAAAGCACCTACTTCCTTTTAGAACACCATTTCCTGCAAGGTCCCCTCAAAGGTGCAGACCGTCCTGACAGGTCAAGAGAGCAACTATATCCAGATTCTATTTTCCAAAAAGCAACTATTTGTAAAACTACTTTGAGTTGGCCTTTACATAAAATAAAAGACTTGCATTATATATAAAATATCACTTTTTCATGACCTCAGTGTCCCAAAGTGATTTACAGCCAATGAGGTATTTCAGAAGTGTAGCCATTGTTTTAATGTACAAACCATGGCAAATTCACACACACAGCAATAAAATGAATAGCTAGATCATGTGTTTTGGATGGTGTTGGTTGAGGGATAAATACTGGCCAGGACAATGATCTTTTCCATAGAATCCCTACAGTGTGGAAACAGGCCATTCGGCCCAACAAGTCCACACCACCCCTCTGAAGAGCATCCCAACCAGACCCATTCCCCTAATTTCCTGTGTCTAACCCACCTAACCTAAACATCCCTGGGCACTATGGGCAATTTAGCATGGTCAATCACTAACCTGCACATCTTTGGACCGTGTGAGGAAACCGGAACGTTCGAAGGAAACCCACACAGACATTGGGAGAATGTGCAAACTCCACACAGACAGTCACCTAAGGGTGGAATCAAACCTGGGTCCCTGCAGTGCTAACCACTGAACCACCATGCATTTTCTTGGAAATCCACCTTGTGAGATCATTTAAGCCCTTCTGAGAAGGCAGATGGGGCTTTAGTTTAACAAATCCTTTGAAAGATGGCACCTGTAGCCATCCAGCACTTTATTTGATTCTGTGCTTGGCTCTCTAGATTGGGACCTTAACCTATACATTTGCTTATAGCACTGAGGCAAAGAGGACAGAAATAACAGAACATTAAAGGCTGTATGAATCAGTCTTTATTTTTCTTTTTTAATGATCCCCAGGTATTCCAATGCACGTTATAGCCATTGAAGTTGCATTGTAATGGAGGAAGCAGCAGTTAATATGGGCACAGCAAATTTCCACATATAGCAATGCAATAAATGACTAGGTAATATATTTTTGAGATAATGGTTAAGGGATAGATGTTACCCAGCACTCTGGAGAATTTCTGTGCTCTCCCTTGAAACAGGCTTTAGGATATTTTAATTCATTTCAAAGAGCCCTCATTTTGGAGTTGTTGGTTGGTTCGCTGAGCTGACTGGTTTTCATGCAAACATTTCATCTCCCTTCTGGGTGACATTGTCAGTGCTGTGTAGCCTCCATTGAAGCGCTGTTATTCTGTCCTGCTCTGAATTGATATGGTCCGGTCTGTCATGGTGGGCAATCTTGTTTCTGGTTTTGTATTGCAGTGGTATGTAGATGGTGTCTATTTTAACATGTTAGTTAATTGCATTGGCTCAGACAACATGCTAAAATTACTAGATCTATGCCTTACCACATATTTCGTCTTCAACGGCCAGGGATATGAACAAATTAATGGAACATCTCAGAGCTCATAGCGGAAGCTGTTATTCAAAGAATGAAGCGCACAGCCCTCCCCCAGATCCAGCCTAAACTATGGGTTAAATACATGGACGATACTTTCATGATCATTAAGTGAGCAAAGTTGGAAGAAACACACCACCTTATTAACAGCATACTCACCGGGATCAGGTTCACCAAGGAAGAAGAGAACAGCAATCAACTCCCGTTTGTAGACATTATGGTGGAACGAACGAACAATGGAAATTACTTACCAGCGTGTACACACATGACGAAATCCTGAATTACAACAGTAACCACCCCAACATCCACAAACAAAGTTGTGTCAAGACTCTGTTTAAAAGAGCGATAACTCACTACAACACCCCGGAGCCGCGCAAACATGAAGAGGAACACCAATACAGAGTCTTTGCAAACAGTGGTTAACCTAACAGCTTTGTCTGCCGATGCCTGGTGAACAAACAACACCAAGAAGACATTGTACACCCCAACACACTGACCACCCTGTTCTATGTTAAAAACACATCAGAACTGACTACAAGACTCCTACGACCCCTTGGATTAAGGATAGCACACAAACCAACAGCCACACTTCGCAAGTTACTCTCAAAGATGAAAGACCCCATACTCACAATGAGCAGGACAAATATGATATATAAAATACTGTGCAGCAACTGCAAGAAACGCCACATTGGACATGAAACTCACTACCAGGATACACGAACACCAACTTGCAGCAAAATGGCACGACCAATTCTCCCTCATTTCAATTCAGCCCAACACAGAAGGACATCAATTTGACTGGGACAAAGCTACAGTACTAGGACTGGTGGGACAAAGACGAGCACGAGAACTCCTGGAGGCCTGGTTTGCAACCACTGATGCAATTAACAAACATGTTGCAATAGACACTATCTACATACCACTATGGTACAAAACCGGAAACAAGACTGCCCCCCCAGTGACAGACCAGACCATATAAATTCAGAGCAGGACAGAACAACAGCGCTTCAACAGAGACCACACAGCACTGATGATGTCACCTAGAGGGGAGACGAAACGTTTGCATGATAACCAGTCAGCTCGGCAAACCAACTAACAACTCCAATCACAACCCGAGCTACAGGTCTTTGTAAAAACATTAAAGCCCTCATTTTAGTGACTCATCTGAAAGACAGCGCCACTGTTAGTGTGGCAGTGCTCTTAGTAATGCACTCTGTCAGCCAGGAATATGGTCATTCATGCCATACAAGTGCTGGACAATGACCATCTCCAACACAAGAAAATCTAACCATCGCCCCTTGCTATGCCGTGGCGTTACCATCACTGGACCTCCCCACTATCGGCATTGTTGGGGTTACCACTGATCGGAAACTGAACTGGATCAGCCATATAAGTACTGTGGCTACAAAAGTGGCTCAGAAACAAGGAATTTCACAGTGAGCAACTCACCTTTTTGTCTCCCTTCCTAACTGCCTTCCAGGAAGGTGGCTTTTGACTGCCTTCTCCAGGGCATTTGTGATATGGGCATCACTGGATGGACATTTATTGCTCATCACCAAGTACAAAAAAACCTTTAGAATAGAGCTTGAACTTGGAACCTTCTTTCTTAAATGTGAGAGTTTAGCCCACTGTGTTAATAGTGACAAGGAGGAGGAAGGGAAAACTTACCTGGAATCTGCTGAATCTGCAACTTTCCAAAGGTTTCCTAAATTATGAGATCTGAAGAATGGGACCTTTTCAGAAGTTCATCAAGAGTGCAGAATGTTTCCTTCCTGTAACAAGAGTCAATAGTGGGGTTAGCAGGATTATTAATAATGCTTTATGTTGTTAGTAATTGTGGTTTTCTCTCTGCCAATCAAAATAAATAATCAGATTTCCTCATGAAAGCAGGATTGCCTTCTAGAATTGGACCACTCCCTCTGAACCCGGGGTCTCCTTCTCAAACCTTTTTTAAGATGGGGACTGACCTCCTGATCATTTGGTTAAGGCTGCCTACCTCACCATCTGTTCAATAGGGCAGAGAAACTCACCTTCTTCCCTTTTCAAATTGGATCTGTCTTCCTGTCACACAGGATAATTTATTCCAAATTTAACACTCGTCCATGGCTGCACTATATCAAAACAAGGACAGATGTCCCAGCCACAATATAAAATCTCCCAATGTGACAGGGGAATAAAGTACAAGGTTATAAAACTTAAAACCAAATTGCACATATCCTGTGAACTGCATTACAGAGAGGGAAGAAAAATGTTTAAGACAGAAGCTGTGCTTCCCTAGATTTGCTATTCCTGTAAATTCCCAGTGAAAATTGTTGACCATAAAAGAAATTCTTTAAGCAGGAAGCTGCTAATCTGTAAATTTGTACTTTTAAAAATAACTCTGCTTGGGGATATAAAGTAAGTCTTTTCACCTTCCTCTCTCAAATATCATATTGTTTTATTAAATTGCTTTTTCTCTGTCTCTTGCTTATGACGCACAACAAAAAAAAATTCTAAAGTCCTTTTATGGTGCTTTTCTCTACAAATGTAACGTTGAGTGTTTATTTTATTTTTAAGGTCACAGAAGTTAATCTGAACAACATGCTTTGTCCTGCAATATCGGACCCTTTTTACAGCTCCTGGTACCGGGTCTGGGCGTCGGGACATCAAACGTTGATGACAGTGACACACGGAAAATTGGTTACTCTTCTTTTCTATGCTGCTGCTCCTGCTTGCAAATACCTGGTAGATATGGTCAAGCTGCCAATGAAGAAAATAGTTTGAAATGCTGCAACAGGTCTTACTTGGCAAAGTATATTATTCAGATGATTTTTTTTTCAAATGGTGGCAGAAGATTTAGAAAGGTAGATTTTTTTAAAAAAAGGCTGCAAACAGTGGCAAAATAGTGGCCTTAAAGAGATCTTTATCTGAAATGGTTTTGTACTTTTTGAAATACAGTGAAACTGAATGTTCTTCACAACTTCAGATCTAAATGAGCAAGTTCAAAAAGAATAACTATCACGATAGAAAGTGAACAATTGTGAAAGATACAGGAAAAGGCTGGGACAGATTATTTGCTGTTTTGCCTTCCCATGTATTGTCTCTGACAAAAGTGCTGTTATCTAATATGTTCCCATTCAAACAGCTTTTGAGTAACTATAATTGAGCAATCCATCCAAACAATTGAAAATATTAAGTTGTGGAGTTCAAGGAAACTAACCTATTATGTTTCTTTCTCTCTACATGAGGAAGCTAGTTTATTTATGGATTAAATAAAAATGTCACAACAATGTTGCAAGGTTACTTGGAATAATTCTGCAAGAGTGTTGTATTTTGAGTCAACCTGTATTAATTCCTATTTCATCTTTTGAGGTTTTCAATTTTTTTTAAAAGGTGTGGATGCATTGTCCATATGATAGATAGGAGGCTAGATATGTGAGTTGATCCCAGGCTTCAACCAACAGTGCTCCATTACTGCTTGGCATGGCTTTTACTCAGAGTGGTTCGTAATCTGGTTCCACTTGATATTTTGTATACGTGACAGGGCTTTAACCAAAAATGTACTCTAATGAACATGCATCATAAAGATATACTGCCCATTTGAAGAAACTACTTACTGTCCCTTCTTGCTCAATTCTTAAATCCCAAAGATTTTGAGAACCAACAAAGATATTTTCACCTATTACCCATGTACATCTATTTACCAGACATGTTCATTTTAAGTGTATGCTGCAAGATATAGTTCCAATTGAATTGTAGGTGTTGCAATGATATTTGTGCAAATGTATCTGTGTGTGTGGACTTTGTCAAAGATCAAAATTTTGTAATTGTGTTCCCTATTGTGCAATGTTAGTCTAGTACATTTGCCTTAAAGAAATAATTCTAATGGTTACATGTACTTTAATGTGTTTGTGACTGAAAATAAAATTAATGTTTATGTGGCATGTAACTAGTTGGCCAATAGCACTATCCTTGTTATATAAATAAAGATTGGCTGTGTGGTATAAGGCAACCCTATTCAAACATCATTAATACAAATAAGTTAAAAATTTTAAAGCTATTTTCTACCATATTAAACATTCCAAAATGTTTCCCCTTTTAGAAAGTCAAAAAAATTCTTAAACAAAACCAGAATCTATTTTACTGTGATAGTGTACAGAGAAATATTCAATGTGACTCTGGGGTGGTTTGTTTTTCTCCTCAGTTTTGGTATTTTGTATTCCTTTTATTCCATACAAGCAGAAAACTGAGACAGGAAAATTGAATAACAAATCAGTATTGGTTGGCTTCTTGTGTCAACCCTGTTCCTTGTCCCATATCTTACAATAATCATTTATCTCTTTGGCTCTGCAGCGTCCGTCCAGCCGATTGCTTGTTATATGCAATTTCCATTTCGAGGCTTTCAAGTAGTTTTCTTTTAAAGGTCTGTCATTTTGTCCTTGTAAAAGATCCTATATTCAAGTTCAGCATTGGAAATAGTTTAAAGATAATAATCCAAGTTAATCTGTAACTCCTTTCCTTTTCAAATCCACATGGCACCATGATTCCTCATGAGTGCAAATTTGAATTCTGTCATCCAGATAAAAGTAAGTATGAATGTTTACCAATATTCAAGGTTTGAGTGCATTTAGAAGCGTACAAATATTTTTACATATTAATCATTGTAGATTATTCATTTGTAAGCTTGTCTTTTGGAAGTAGAAATTTGGACTTAAATATGAAGCACGTTTTCCCAATATTTTCTTTCATATTAATCTTTTCTGCTCTTTATCTGTTCAAACCTGGTCATTCCAATTTATGAACACTTTTAGTTGGTTGTTGTCATTTCTCAGGTAAAGCAGATTGGAATGTGGGGTCATGTATTTCCTTTTCAATCCAAAATGGGAGAACCAAGCATATCAGACTACTAAAAAAGTTCACCTGAAACCTATCATCTACTGGTACTGTAGTGAGAAAGTTTAATATTGTAACACGAGTAGCTGGTACCATTTCATCAAATAATTAAACTTGCCCCTAGTGGCTTAGTGGATGATTGCACTGTGGTTTCTACTTGAGTTCTACAAACCAAAAGATCCCAGGTCTGATGGTTGATCTGTGTTGTTAGCTGATTCAGCCAGATATGATGAGATCCCAATCCTGGTCTAGGAAGTAGAGGGGAAGAAAAGGTACTGATTGAATAGTGATAGATTGCATTGATCTTGCTGGACAGTGTACATGCATGATATCTAATAAGAACAAGAGTGGACTAATAGAGGATGTCACTATGGTTAAAAGTCATTACTGTTTCTTACTGGGCTGATATTTCCTAAAAGCAAAAGTGGAAGTGAGGAGACCACCCAGTCTATTAGCTAGAGAATAGTGCTTGTCAGGTTTAAGGGAATGAAAGTATTTTAAACCCTGAAATTACTGTACATTTGATATTTACTAATGTCACAACATTGATAAATTGCGGGATGTGGTACAGAAATGACACTCCAGACCCCTACTCTTTAATAGATGTTACTCACTTAACTAAATCTAGGTCTGTAAAGGTAGAGTATTGAGTGTTGGTAATACTTAAAATGACAAATTGAACAACACTTTGCAACACCATAAAAGGAAGGGGTTTTAAAATAGGGAATCGGTTGATTGGAAAGTCAACACTTCTATTGGGTTGGGTTGGGTTGGGTGGGGTGGGGTGGGGGCTGGCAGGAACACAGTGATCAGCAGCAAATAAAAGACATCTTGTAAATTATTTATGAATGGGCCTTTAGGGTTTGTTGGAAAATGAATTATGTTACATTACATTAAAACGTAGCATCTGAAGACATTCCAGAGACAGTAAGATGTCTAATAACACAGCTGAAACTATAGATAAACAGGCCCTATTACAGGTAGCCGAAATGCAAAGAGCAGCAGAGATGAAGCTGTGAGGCAGGGTGGGGTGAAGCTACAAGTTTACAAATTAAGCTTTGACATCAAATTTTCCAAAGCTTTTTGGAGTTTGTGAAGATATTTGACACATTCTACAACATCATATGGCTGCCTGAAATATATCTGCAAGCCATTCTGCAGTATTGATGGTTCAACTCAGGGAGCTGAATAATTGCCTGAAGTCACCTGATCACAGTAAGATAAATGCAAAGATGCTTTTGTTCTATTGATATTGATTCTGTCATCATTTCATTTTGCTTCTTTGTGCTGTATGATTCCAAGGTGTCAGGAAAAAAATTGTATTATTGTACATTTTCACATTGCATCTCCACTGTAAATATTGTTCTTGTGGGAGACTAATCTTTCATTTATGGCTAGCATTTGTAACTTTGCTGAAACATTTGAATGAATCAGCTGTGTTTTGTATACGCCAGATATACCTCAAAAATAGGAAAAAATGACATCCAAGCTAAGTTTTGAAGACAGCAAAAATAACAATTCCCTACAATTTTGGTGACACTGCCTATTGAAGTGTGCCACTTGTGTAGGTTTTCTAAATTTCTTGTTTCATGTTGCTTTTCTAAAGTTATAAACAGTTCTGCTTGTATAATAAAATTGAAGTTACCAACTGAAGCATATTTTGTCACAAATTGCAAATTTCTGGTTTGCTTTATGTTTATAAGTTGTTTAATAAAATGTTGAAGTGTTCAGTTTTTTTTTGTTACTCTCATCAAATTTTAGCCAATATTCTTCAGCCCTAGTGACAAACAGTATTGTTGCAGTTTAACATTTTCAGGAATGATGCATTTCCCAAAGCTTTGGTGGGGGAAAGCTTATCCAGGCAGAGTTTCTAAGTATCCTAATTGTTGGAGTGACAGAAGAAATTCCTCATTATCATCTTAATTAGAAGACTTTTTTGGGTGCAACACACCCTACAAGGGGAAACATTCCCTCCACTGCCACCCCAAATTGTCTAATGTTTCCTTTAATATTACTGAGTTAACATTTGAACATGAATAAAGGAGGTCCTCTGCTCAACCTTTACAGGAATCAGAGTAAACAGGTTGTCATAAATAGTGAACCCACTCCAAGCTGCCTCAAATACAAGTATGCACTCAAGTATGGAGACTAAACACATACACAGTACTCTGGTTGTAGTCTTACCAATATCCTGTCGTTGTAATAGGATTTCCATATTTCATCTTGCAATAAAGGCCAACATCAATTTACCTTCCTAATTACTTGCTATCTTAGTGAAACATGTACAAAGATGTACTGTCCCACTGTACTGCAGCATTTTACCTCCATCTGCCATTATTTTACAATTTGTCATTCTCATAACTTGCATTCAACCCATCTTGTATCAGAAGTACATTTGGCTACATTAGACTAGGTCACCATGGAAATAGTTCCGCACCAATTCCCTACAGCACTGCACATTTTGCAGCACGATCTGCCAGATGAATATGATCATCTGACCTTGTTTGTGGCACCTTATCCAGTATCTGTAGGAAATCCAAATTCATATCTTGTTCTTCTTTATCTACTTTGTACCATCCAAGAAAATAAATCCATTAAACAATTACCCGTTCCATGTTCACAGCCAAATTTATGACTTTTTAAAATGGTCTTCTAAACCACCTCTAGTAATGGAATTCAGTATTTTCCCAATTATGGATGTTAGACTAACTGACCTATTTCCCTAATCTTTGGCCCTTTCTCTCTCAAATGGTGCAAGCTGTCCAGGGATTTGCAGGATTATAAATAATAATCATTACGGCTGTAGCCATTGCTTTTAAGACCCCCAGGATGCAGGCAAGCGGGTGCATACCTCTCAAAAAGGTCAATCACTATCTCGCTTTTGTTCCTTCAGTTTCCACTATTCTTGGGAAGCTTTGTGTGTTGAATTGTGAAGAGTCATACAGAATTCCTCAGTGTCTGCTAGTTCCTAGTTTCCCTTGATTAATGCTTACTTGAGATACTTGCTTCCTTTGCAATGAAACCATCACTTACTATAGTATCTGCAAATCAATTTCAAGTTCCACTGTTGGGTCTAATCGTGGTTTTTCACTTCTGAAACACATCTAAGATAGCAGTGCTTTCTTGCCGGCACCACTTTTGCAACTTATCTACAAATTCCCATAGCTCATGGGACTTGTTATTTAGCCGTAAATCATGTAATAGTGGACTATAGTGCAGCTGGTTTCAGATTGCGTCTCTTTCCTATCTAAGCCACTTTTAGAAAGGCTACCAAGGTTATACCTTTAATCACCTTTGCACTTTTCTACAATTCACCTGCTCTTAGTTTCACATAGAATTATAGTTTACCATCTGTATTCAGTACTGAGCTGAAGGCACGGCCATTACTTGTGGATTCAAAAATTTGGGGATGCACCAGAGGCCAGAATGAAAGCAGGTAACTTGGATTTTAGACAGATGGGAATGGGCAAGGTCAGAAGGTTTTGGAAATAAGGACAATAATTTTTTGTGCACGAGTGATAGATAGGTTTGGTATGAGTTAAAATACTAGCACTACTAATACGAATATAAAAGTGTGTTGTGGGAAAATCTTATTTTTAGTAGTTGTCGCACATTGCTATACATCTCTATGACTCTACAACTATTGATTTAACAGAATCTTGTGATTACACTTGTATCTCTGATGATTTCAGAGCTGAATGTAGGCTGATAAGTGTAGGGTCTACAGCCATAGATTACAGCCTGATCCATCAAGATCCATAAAGGATTGTAATCCTTTCCCCTCAGAAATCTGACACTACAATTTACATATAATGGTCATTCAAACCACTTTAAAATCATCTCCAAGATGTCAAATACATGGGATAAGATGCTTTATTTCAGAGAAACCCATTGATTCCCCTGCACCCCCCTCCGAAAAAAAACAAACATGGCAGTCAACTTGTAATTGCAGGAGAACAGTAACAATAGTGAACTGGTCAAATTCTCTACAACAGGAAGCAGAGGAAGTCAGGTCTCAAGAAACACATCAACATGTGTAGATTTTAAAGGCATCAAGGGATAAGGGGTAAAAGTGGGAATATGACTGAGCTAGGCGTCAGCCAGAGTTGTAGTGAATGGTGGAGCAGGCTTGAAAGGTTGACTGGCCTACTCCTGCTCCATGTTTTTATGTTTCAATGTTCTATTAATTATCACCTGGGAGTCACTAGCTAATGACTGAGGAAAAAGACAACACCATGAGATGTGCACCACTACACTGACTAATGCCTCAGGTGGCTTCACAGAGATACCAATGCCAAAACAAACAATCCACAATCACACTTGGTAGCTTCACATGTAGAACTGATCCAACAAGGATAGGAAATGGAAACTCTTCGGAAATGTGCAAAAAGTGCACCACTGGAAGATATACCATCTGAAATGGATTGTCTGTTGCACGTCTATCATTTTTCATAGATGGCTGGATGCCAACAACAACAATATAAAGATGGAAAAAAGACATTATAAAGATTGCAGTGGAGCTGAGAAATTAGAGGAAATTTATTTTTTTTTTTAAAACTTCAACCTCAAACATTTGACATCTCTGCTTCTTACCATTTGCATTATGGAACAATATACTTGACTTTGGTTTAAATATGAACTTTAAAACAGATCTGATCTTAGGCTGGTCAGCAGTAATTCTGATGTCCCAGGGTGAGGTAGGGACAAAATAAAATATATTTCTCAACTGATATCCGATGAAACATAATTGAAAAATGTTCAGGGATACGAAATAAATGGAGAGCACAGCTGACGTCAGTTGTAACGTATTCCATAAAGAGAAGCCTAAAAACTATTTGCATGAACAATAGATGCCATACTCATCAATTGAACTATACTGCACAACATATTGTAGTGGTTCTGAAATAGTGAATTCATTTCATAGCAGCACAGGTTAAAGGTTTTGAAAGAACACTTGTAGAATTTAACTTCTGAAACTGTTCAATAAAATAAGTCATTCATTTCAACACTGACATGTGCTTTTATTGATAAAAAACATTGTGGAGAAAACATCCCACATATTTCACTAAATATTCTTTTAGATTTCTCCCCCCACCCCCCCAAAATAATCTTGAGTTTAGAAAAAGTCAGCGTAGGTTTCTGCAGGTTCCAGAATTCACGTTGTTCTGATTGTAGATGGACTCCCTTTAGAGAGCATTGCTGGGTGGACTCCCTTTGCTGCAAGTCCATTTGGATCCACTGGTACTGTTCATACTTTGTGAAGTGGTATCGCTCCTAACATGAGTGGAAATACTTTCAGTGACTGCTACCTCCACCATTGAACATTTAAAAATAAAGTCCATTCCATCAAATAAAAAGCATTTCTAATCCATTAAACCCACAATATTTAGTAATTGTGAGTTTTTATTGAATCTGTTTGTAACTAGTATAATATACATAGGCACGTGAAACACTCATTTTATCTCGTGTACCAACAGAGACCAGTTATGTATTAATCTTAATATTTTATTGGGTAAATGCTTTAAAATGTAACAATAGTGTTAAAACTACTACATTGTTCCACAATCCATGTCTCACAGACCCACTGATCATTTTTATTATAAAGTCCCTCCCCCCGCTTTTTGACTTACAACCATACTATAAATGCCCATTTCAACAATCATCACACTAATAGTAATTGTAAAATTTTAAATGTGGAAGGAGGATCTAGTCATAATGAAAGGGGGTTCTTCACATATACTGTGGTGCCATTATTCAACAGTTACTAATAAGAAAAAAAACATTTTTTTGGGCACAAGCTACACCAGGTAGCCGTCAACCCAGCATCACTGTAGCATCAGTAGGTAAATCAGTCTGCTGGTGACAGTGTTAACTCATCTCATCTTTTAACATATAAAAAAACCACTAAAATAACTTAGAAACTAGATCCAAAAAATTCTGAAAAGAATTGATTTCAATGTACAAAAACTGTCATACATGTGTTGTTACAAAAGTCTGAAACACAACTCTCTCGCTCTCTCAGTGCGATTGACAACCAGTGCAGTTACTAGGTCCAGAGTAAAATTAAGAAACAAGAGTTCAAACAACAATGGTAAAAATAATTAAACATCTTTAGTATAAAGATTTTCTGCTGGTCTCTAAGATACAGATTAAAGAAACCCTTAGGTCTGAGAGGCACACTATGGGGCTTCTTCAATACAGCCACTGCATGGGCAAAGTTACCAGACATCAATGTTCAACAGTGCTCATTGAGAATCTTCAAATTAAACTTAATTGAATCAATGCTACTAGCAAAACCAGTTAGAAATTGTACAAAAATAAAAAACAAATTGTTAAAACCTCCTGCAATAGCCTTGAAGGACTGGAAAGCAGGCTTAATTCACAGCAGCATTAGATCATGGCTGGAGGCATCTTTGGTTCGGTCTGAACGACAATGTGATGTAACCTTGACTGCACAACAGTATATAAAAATTGAACATGTTCAAGAGGCGGCAGGTAATGTAACAGCCCCATAAAAATATTAAATATCTAATGCTTCAGTTTAACTATTTTTTTTCCAAAGGAAAGAAAGTGACCAGCATGGACACACTGTCATGCTCCTATAGCTACACACGACGAGATATGTCCCATTCCACCATGCCATGCAGGGAAGTATTGCTGACCTCGTCCTTGCAAGGCTGCAGGATTTTATTTATTTGTTTTTATCATTATTACACTGGTAGTAAAGTTTTGTATAATATCTGCATATATCAAGATTATTCCGATATGATCTCGGAGTCAGCATGACCAGTCACGTGACCCATTCAGAGTCGTATAGCACCATTTTCTCCCCCACTAGTGGTGAGCTCAAAGAAAGGATGAGCATGCTGAGATGATGGACATGATGTTCAGAGAAATTCAGTAAACTAAGTTCCACTTGGCAGCCAAGATTGTTCAGTTTGTGCTATTTGTGTCAAAATTAAGGCAACACAAGTGATATAATAAATCATTTCTTTTCATCAATTACTGTGGATGTACAGCTCTTAATTTCTTTCAATGTGAATAATGGAAGGAGTTACCTAAGCTTCAGCTTCAGCATCACAGAATGGACTCTTTTCATAGGACACAGGCAAAATCTTTCACTGTCTGGGAATCTACCAAACCTAAAGACCATACTTTTCATTACCATTTCATTCATGTAGCTAAGGATATTCAAAAGGAGCAATTAATGGTTTTCTCCAACACTGATATTTAATGAAAAATGCAGTCGGTTTGAACATATCCAATAAAATAAACATTAATGGGTACTTGAAATGCTGCAGAATCTTTTACAAAGGAGACATTTTACTTTAGGTTTCAAACTTTACAGATTCTTAATAATTACCCTGATCTTTAATAAAAAGTTGTATCATGACTACAAATATCTTGTTATGGTGCCATATCCTTGGCTTAAATTAAATATGATTCACAAAGTTAAAGAAATAATAAATGTAGGAAGAAATGCTAACGAGTATTGTTGCAGATTTAACTTGTTTCAACTTTGTTTTAATGATAATCTAAAACAGCTTAATCTGATCTTTAAAACTACTACAAAGAAACACTGTCCTTCAAGATCAAATGTACAATAATACTATGTACACTCAATCTAAACTCTCAATTTAGATAGTCACCTGCAGTCTTCGGTTTCTGAATTTTTTTTTCTTAAAAAGATCAGCTCAACAATAACACCATGTTGTTAAACTTCATATTCCTAACCTATTTTACCACACTAATTCAGAACTTGCTGATCTGAAGTCTGTGGATACTCTAGGTTTTCTGTTAGATTTGTAACAACCAAAAGCAGACATCTAAAGTGACTCACATCCGATTATCTCTCATTTTCCCAAACAGTTCCTGTTAATTGGAAAATTTGCACTGTCATAATAAACTTAACTAATTTAAATTTCCATTCCTGATAATAAGAGGCTGAACAAAATAAATTTTACACAGACGTGTTGGGAGCTTCAGGCTGCACAAATACTGCACGTTAATATTTCCTGAGTTCTAGCACCATGTTTGCCCAGCTCCCTCGAGTCTCAACTCCCTCTTTTCTAGTATACCAATTTAAATATGATGAAACAGAGAACTGAAAATTGTTATAGTTAATCATCTATAAACTAAGCAGTTTGGCTTAAACGATACTTGTTTATCTTTAAAATATTACAGGTACAAAAACAAGTGCTAGAACTTAAAGAATCAAAGTTCAGTTAATAATTGGAAGTCCATATTTACATTTTCCTAGAACCAAATCCATATTTGTACTGTTTTCTATACTAATTCAGTGAGAAATTGAGGTGGGAGTATTTAATTATATTCTGCTGCAATGCAAAGCCAAACTGAATTCAACAAATGGCTGATTATACAACATTTCAAAAGGTGTTTCCAGATGACTCAAAGATGTGATGTTTTCGGTATACCCATCAGCGTGGAAAGAAATTCAGAACTAAGTTATCATCTTTACCAATTCAGAATTAGTGCCCTATCACAGAGAAAGTTACGAGCACAGAACAGATAGTCTGCAGGCCAGTCTTTTAAACTGAATGTTGTGCCACCTTGATTTGTATTATTATATTCATGTATTTTTAACTCCTAAATCAAACTGTTAAACCTATTTTTCACTCCATGCAAGTTTTTGCAAAAAAAACTTCATAGATAAATGTCTAATTATAACAATGTATTAAGAAAAAGCTTTCCCCACAAGGGAAAAAAAAGGCTGTGTATACATACACACGCAAATTATATACACTATCAAAGGGTGTGGGATATTATCTTAATTACTCTCCATTTGACAAGTATACCAATAGACTCGTTATTGTGAAAGGTTTTGACAAACATCTCAATCATGGCAGGTCAAGTACCATGCTTAATATTTTGATACTTGAGTAATTAAATGTAATTCTTTTCACAAAATTTTGTTGTCCTTTGAAAGCTGCATTTTAAAACAAAAAATGTAGTAAATTTAAAAAGCTATTCATACTAAAATGGTCAGTATGACAAAGGGATTTTATACAAATCAAATGCAATACTGAAATGATTTGTAACTCCTTTATAACATTTGAAACGATAAAGTTCTGATTTTTAAAGAAGGTTTATCCGATCATTGAAGAAATGTAGGTCCAATATCTGCCCAAGAACAAAGATACTATTTGATTAACCCTGCTCTTGCAAATTAAGAGTTCAAGCTGGACCAACCTAAATTATCTCAACTCTCCTTCCATTCATCCACAGGTTTAGGAAATTTTGGGAATGAAAAAAAAGTGAATTTCTTCGGAACTTATTTTATGAAAGGGCATGCTGAAAGAAAATACGTTGATTCATAATTATGAGTTGTTACCACCCGTTGCCAAATTGACATCAGCCAAATAGCTGCATGCCACTATGGCAACGGAAACTAACATCATAAAATGGTACAGTAATAGAGATAGCTAGACCAAGAAGGGGAAGGGTCCCCTGGGAAGAGGTCCGCTGAAAGATCAAGTGACTGGTCATGCAAGTCATTGTCAGGAATAATGGTTGTACGGTGGTAGAGGGTGTGCAATGCCATTCTGGTAGTGGTGATGCTGGCGGTGAGCTAGATACTCTGAGTAACTCAGTGTCATCTTTTCACTATGGTACCTGCAGAGAACAGAAAAAAAAACACATCAGTTTTTTATTTGCTAAAAGCTCATAAGAAGCACTCGGCCAACATGTTGAACATCCCACTAGACGCCTTTATGCTGCAAGATAACGCTGATGACATGAATTCTTTCCCAGATGAGTCAGCAATGTAGCACAGAGAGCAAGACAGACAATTAAAAATAAACAAACAAACAAACAACAAAGTTTGGTTTTGACAAAAGAGGAGTACTTCAGGCACTTACCTCAATTGTTTTATAATAAGACAGTAACAGACTATTATCATGTATCCAAGATGATGCACTCAGCTGCATAAAGGCAATTTGATGTTCTTTTCTCTCCTCAGTACCCCACTGAAGAGTCAATTGTAAATCTATTCCAGGGCTTGAACGTGATCTAATCGAACTCTTTGGTCTAGTACTGAATTAATGCTACTTTGGCACAGGTGCCACTGTTGGATTACATGTTAAACTGGGTCCAAACAGTAAGAACAAGGAAACTCTGAAAAATCATATCAGATTTGAAACATCATCTATTTCTTTCTCCATGGATGCTGCCAGACTCAGGCATCTCAAGCATTTTGTGTTTGCTTCAGATTTCCAGCATTCACAATATTTTGCTTTTACTTAAGGGACATTTTCTGGTTGTCCCAACATTTATTCCTCAGTCAACATGATCAACATTAACCGACTGTTTACCACACTTATTTTCAGGACTTACTGTGTATACTTGAGCTAACATTAAAGACTAGACTACAGAGTAAATTATTAGTTGCGAAATCTTTGGAGGAATTCTGCAGTCATGGAAAGAGTTATACGAATGCAAGTTCTGTGTTTGAATTGGAATCCTACATTCTAGATTTGGAAATGAACAGTGAAGCAGTAATTTAAGTCTCTTCAGTTTGGATGATATTTAAAATGCCACATGGCAAACCTTCAACATATGCATACAATCATTCCGTATATAACCATCTCACACCAAAATTTTATTGACAACCAAGAATTACTGTAAAATTGACAAGTTACCCATTTAGCTGCTTTTCTCAACAGCTAGGAAGAAATATTATAGATATGACTATAACCATTTATATCAACAAAAAAAGTACACAATGGTTAGATTAGGAGAACTCCACATTGGTCCAGATATTCTGATGGCCAGTCACTGGATCAGCATAGATTGGAGTTGTGAACTGGGACCATGCAGAATTCTTGGTGCAGCTAACTTCATGGGACTTACCTGGGAATTGAAACTTCTGATGGATAACTCTACCACATTGGTGGCCCTCTGAAAAATCCTCAGAGAACCAAGAATTCTGGCTCAATTAATCATCCAGGAAACATTCAAAACCTCCTGTAACCAGGTACTTTTAAACTGAACCTCCAATTCACATCAAAACCGCCTCCCCCTGTACTTGTATGTTTTCCAACCCAATTCCCAAATCACCCCCTATACAGCAAGCCAGGATCTTTCTGACCTCAGCAAATTACTAACCACTCCCCCTTGAGAATACCAACCAATCCCTCTACCAACCCAATGGACCCAAACACAGAATTGCACTGAACTGGCCACCCTTCCCCCGACCTGATCATACCAGACACTTGCTTCCTCTAATCTGAGGCACTCCAACCCAACCCTACCCTAACCAGGTGAACAGCCCCCATTTCGCCAGTGCATAGCATCTGTCTCTCCCTGCAATAATTTGAATTGGTCCCACTGAAATTAACTATACAACCAATCTACCCTAAATGCTCATCACTTAACTGGCACATTGCTGTCACTTTCAAAGTAGACTTTTGACCTTTAACTCAAAATATGGCAACAAGTGTTGTTTAAATAAAAGGGAGTGCCTTAGTCTTCAATGTTGCACCTGCACTGCATAGGCTGCTCCCTGGTTTCCCACGTTGGGTAAGAGCCTAACTCAGACTCTTGCCCAGAAATGACTGACACGTGCAGGTTAAAGAAGATTGCTATGTGTTGAATCTGTTCCAACTGAGCTTATCTTTCTCCCTAGCTTTGCCCCTTCCTATCTCCCTAATCTCCTTTTACCCCACAATTAACCAACCAAAGCCACTCCCCAGATATCCCCACTCATCCGATTCTGACCTCAACATTGGATTTTAATTCCTTAGTCAATGGCAGCTGGAACTGGTGTTGGATGAAGTCTGGAATCTTCAAATTTGGTCTCAGCACAGCCGTACAAAACATTCGTAGATTGTAAGGAATGCACACAACTGTTTTCTCTTTCCACATCTCATGTCATCAATTTATAGGTGATACATGATACTAAAATAGGTGGGAATGCAGTGAAGAAGAAATAAAGAGTTTACAAATGGATACTGATAAGCTTGGAGAATGGGCCAGAATCTAGCAGATGGAGTGCAATGCAGCTAAGTGTGAAAGGTTGTCCATTTTAGATGGCAAAACAAAAAAGGGCAAATTATTATTTAAATCCGAAGCAGATTCAAAGTGCATCAGTGCAGAGGGATCTGGGTGTCTTTGTACACAAATTGCAGAAAGTGGATATGCAGGTGTAGCATATATTTAGAAAGGTAAATGGAATTCTGGCATTTATTGCAAAAAGGACTGAATTACACAAGTATAGGAGTGTTGTTACAATTATATAAAAGCGTTGGTGAGACCACATCTGGAATACTGTGTCCAATTCTGGTCTCCTTACGTGAGGAAGGAAGTGGTGGCAATGGAGGCAGTTCAGTGGAGGTTCACAAGATTGATTCCAGGGATGAAAAGGCTGTCATATGAGGAGCAGTTGAATAGCTTGGGCTTGTATATGGAGTTCAGAAGTATGAGGTGGGGGTATCTGACTGAGGTACAGAAAATACTCAAGCGGATTGATAAGGTGGACACTGAACAGATGCTCCTTCTTATGGGACATTCTCAAACAACAGGGCACAGATATACAGTAAGAGGAAACTATTTTTGTCAGACGGCTGTGAATCTGTGGAACTCACTGCCAGAGTGCAGTGGAGGTGGTATCAACCAACAGATTCAGGAAAGAAAGAGATAGGTTTCAGATGAAAAGCAGGATAAAGGACTATGGGGAACAGGCAGGAAAACTGAGCTGAGACCAGGATAAGATCAGCCATGATCATGTTATATGGCAGAGCAGACTCGAAGGGCTAAATTGCTCACTCCCACTTCTAATTCCTATGTGCCTATTTACTCATCTTACCAACATTTCACTGGGTTGTTTCATCAATTCAGAACGAAAAGAAATCATAATGTTACCCAAATCTGAAAAAAACTGTTCTTCTGCCTAAGGGACAGGAATTTGCTATCACACTAAGCCATGTCAGTAAACAGAACACGGCATAGTATTTGGGTTCCAGAAACTCGGTCATGAAATGGGAGACAACAGTTCATATTCTGCTTGACTCATTTCTGTTATACTAAATTAATGTCTCAAGTAGCTGGAGATAACACCCACTGGAGTTACCTACCTAAAAGTCTGTTTGCAATTTAGGAATTATGTTAGGATATGTTGCAAAACAACCATGCCTCCAGATTTTCTATTGATAGATTGCAGCTCTTATTTTGTCCAGGTAGCTCAGTTTTATCTGTGAACGCAATTAGTAGTAACAAGCTGCTCATTTGTGGTAGTATTACAGCTATGTTCATCCCTCAGCCTTTCACTTTGCAACAGAAATTGTAATTTCCTTTCTCTTGTTCAAGAATGCAGAGGACAATTTCAGCAAGGTTAATAGGACCAGAGTGAGAGTTGGCTCAGGACAGATCAGGAATCAAAACACTGAACCTCGATCTGCTTTGTACATTTCAGTGAATAGAAGTAAAGCAGATAGGCTGCAGTGGTTCAAGAGGATGGGTCGAGGGTATTTAAGGATGGATAATGAATGCTTGCCTTGCCAGCAATGTCCATTTCTCGTAAAAATATAATTAACACAATTTATATTCCCAACAGAACCAATATGGTGGTTGACTAGTTAAAACTGGAGGAGGCAGCTCCACAAATATGCTCATCTCCAAATGATGGAACAGTATCACACCCATTAATGCAAAAGATAAGGTTGAAGCATTTGTAGCAATCTTCAGCCAGGAGTGCTGAGTGGATGATCCATCTTGACCGCCTCCAGTGGTCCCCAGCATTATAGATACCAGTATTCAGCCAACTCGAATCACTCCACATGGTATCAAGAAATAGTCAGAGGCACTGGATACTGCAATGTTATCATCGCTAGACTATTAATCCAGAAACCCAGCTAATGTTCTGGGGACCTGAGTTCAAATCCCACCATGGCAGGTTGTAGACTTTGAATTCAATAATTAAAAAGTCTGGAATTAAGACTGTACTGATCACCATGAAATCATTGCCGATTGTTGGAAAAACCCATCTGGTTCACTAACGTCCTTCAGGGAAGGAAATCTGCCACCTCACCTGGTCTGGCCTACATGTGACTGCAGCCCCGCAGCAATGTGATTATTCTAGACTGCCCTCTGAAATGGCCTATTAAGCCACTCAGTTGTACACTCAATTGCTACAAAGCCTCAAAAGAAATGAAACCAGACGGATCACCTGGCATTGACCTAGGCACGGGAAACGACAATGGCAACCTACAGCTGGTGGTTCAAGAAGGCAGCTCACCACCACCTTCTCAAGGGCAACTAGGGATGGGAAAGAAATGCTGGCAAGCCAGTGACACCCATATCCCACAGATGAAGGGAAAAGAAAAATATGGATTCCGACAACATTCCAGCAATGGTTCTGAACTCCAGATATAGCTCCAGAACTTGCTGTTCCCCTCACCAAGCTCTTCCGGTAGTTACAACACTGGCTTCTACTCAAGAAGTGGGAAACTGCCTAGATGCAGAGAGTCCCTAAAATGTGGAAACAGGCCAATTGGCCCACCAAGTCCACACCACTCCTCTGAAGAGCATCCACCCAGACCCGTCACCCTACCCCTAAAGCAGTAACCTAAACTGAGCATCCTGGATGCTCAGGGCAATTTAGCACAGCCAATCCACCTATCCTGCACATCTTTGGACTATGGGAGGAAATCAGAGAAAACCCATGCAGACGGGGAGAATGTGCAAACTCCACACAGACAGTCGCTTGAGGGTGGAATCGAACCTGGGTCCCATGCGCTGTGAGACAGCAGTATTAACCACTGAGCCATTGTGCCGTCCCAATTTATGTCTTGTGCACAAACAGAAAAGGACAAATTGAACCCAGAACATTTGTGCCCCATCAGTCTACTCTCAATCATCAGTAGAATGACAGAGGGGGTCATCAATAGTGCTATCAAGCAGCAGCTGCTCAGCACTAATCTACTCACTGATGCGCGGTTTGGGTTCCACTCAACTCCTAACATCATTACAGCCTTTGTTTTAATCAAGACAAAAAAAAGAGGAGAATTCCAGAGGTGAGGGGAGGTGAAAGTGACAGCCCTTGATAACTAGGCCACATTTGACAGATTGTCGCAATGTGGAGCCCTAGAAAAACTGGAAATCAGAGGCAAACACTGCACTGGCTGGCATCATATTTGGCAGATAGGAAAACGATTGTGGTTCTTGTAGTCATCTGAGATCCAGGACTTTTCTGCACGACTTCCTCAGAGTAGTGTTCTAGGCCCAACCATCTTCAGCTGCTTCATCAATAATTTTCCCTCCATCACAAGGTGAGAAGTGGGCACGTTTGTGCAACGTTCAGCATCATTCACAACTCCTGAAATAGTTCACATCCAAATGCAGCAATATCCAGGTTTGGCTGACAAGTGGCAAATAATATCTGCACCACAAAAGGGTCAGGCAAAGATCATCTTCAAACAGAATCTAATCACAGCCCCGTGACATTCAATGGTGTTACCATTACTGAAACCCCCACTATTGACATCTTGAGGTTACCAGTGACGAGAAACTGACTGGACTCACCATATAAATACAGTGGCCACAAGAACAGGTCAAAGGGTAGGAATATTGTGGTGGGTAACTCACCTCCTGACTCCCCAAAGCCTTTCCATAATCTATAAGGTACAAGTGAGAAATGCAATGGAATACTCCCCACTTGCCTGGATGGGTGCAGCCCTAACAACACTCAATAGGCCTGACACAACTCAAAGCATTGTGTTTGATTGACACCACAACCACAAGCATTCACTCCCTCCACAACTAACACCACCACTCAGTAGCAGCAGTGTGTAATATCTACAGTTACACTACAAAAATTCACCAACGGTCCTTAAGAGTTGCCAAACCCACAACCACTTCCATCTAGAAAGATAAGGGTAGCATATACATGGCAATACACCACTTGCAAGATCCCCTGTCAAACCACTCACCATCCTGACTTGAGACATCTATTGCTGTTCCTGCAGCAACACTGAATCAAAATGTTGGAACACTCTCCCTGACAGCATTTTGCATGTATCAACTGCAAATGGACTGCAGACATTGGAGAAAGCAGCTCACCACTATTTTTTCCAAGGATAACTAGAGATGAGCAATAAATGCTGGCCCAACCAGTAATGCCCACATATCATGAATGACTAACAAAAAAATCAAAATGTAACATTTCAATTTGTTAGTAGATGGGAGAATTAAAATGCAGTTACCAATGTAATACAGATCAAAGGTATGCTAACAGATTAAAACTGACAGGTCAAAGAAGATGGATTACATTTGAATTCACAAATATTACATAAAGCCAGCTGAACAGTATGATTTCATTCTTTCATAATGCAAGATCTTCATATGGCTAACATTTATAACACAATGTAGAAGATAACTGCTGAGTAATGCGCATTTAATTGTAGAACATAGAACAGTAAAGCACAATACAGGCCTTATGTACCACGATGTTGTGCCGACCTATTATCCGACTCTTAAGATCAAACTAACCTGCATACCCTTCATCTTACTATCAACCATGTGCCTATCCAAGAGTCGCTTAAAAGTCACTAATGTATCTGACTCTACTACCACTGCAGGCAGAGCATTCCAGGCACCCACCACTCTCTGTGTAAGGAACCTCCCTCTGACATCTCCCCTATACCTTCCTTCAATCACCTTAAAATTATGCCCCCTCGTAACAGTCATTTCCGCCCTGGGAAAAATTCACTGGCTATCCACTCTATGTCTCTCATCATTCTGTACACCTCTATCAAGTCATGTCTCATCCTTCTTTGCTCCAATGACAAAAACCCTAACTGCCTCAACCTTTCCACATAAGACCTGCCCTCCAGTCCAGGCAGCATCCTGGTAAATCTCCTCTGCACCCTCTCTAAATCTTCCACGTCCTTCCTATAATGAGGCGACCAGAACTGAACACAATGTTCCAGAGTGGTCTAACCAGTTTTTATAGAGCTGCAGCATAATCTTGCAGCTCAAACTTAATTCCCCTGCCAATGAAAGCCACCATACCGTATGCCTACTTGCAGCCCTATCAACTTGGGTAGCAACTTTGAGGGATCTATGGATGTGGACCTCGAGATCCCTCTGTTCCTCCACACTGCCAAGAATCCTGCCATTAACCCTGTATTCTGCATTCAAATTCAAACTCAACCTTCGAAAATGAATCACTTCACACTTCTCCAGGCTGAATTCCATCTGCTACTTCTTTGCCCAGCTCTGCATCCTGTCAATGTCCTGTTGCAATCTACAACAGCCGTCCACAATATCCACAACTCCACTAATGTTTGTGTCATCAGCAAACTTACCAACCCACCTTTCCAGAGATTATAGGAACTGCAGATGCTGGAGAATCCGAGATAACAAGGTTGTAGAGCTGGATGAACACAGCAGGCCAAGCAGCAGAGGAGCAGAAAGGCTGACGTTTCGGGCCTAGGCCCTTCATCAGAAATGGTGTTCATCCAGCTCTACACCTTGTTAACCCACCTTTCCACTTCCTCATCCAAGACATTTATAAACATCACAAAGAGCAGAGGTTCCAGAACAGATCCCTGTGGAACACCACTGGTCACCGAGTTCCAGGCGGAATACTTTCCATCTACTACCATCTTCTGTCTTCTATTGGGCAGCCAATTCTGTATCCAGGCAGCCAAATTTCCCTGAATCCCATACCCCCTCACTTTCGGAATGAGCCTACCAGGGGGAACCTTATCAAATGCCTTGCTAAAATCCATGTACACCACATCCACTGCTCTACCTTCAATGTGTTTTGTCACATCCTTAAAGAATTCAATAAGGCTTGTGAGGCATGACCTGCCCCTCACAAAGCCATGCTGACTATTTATAATCAAACTATGCTTTTCCAAATAATTACAAATACTTACCTCTCAGAATCCTCTTCAATAGTCTGTCCACCATGGAAGACAGACTGACTGGTCTGTAATTTCCAGGATTATCCCTATTCCCTTTCTTGAACAAGGGAATAATATTTGCCACCCTCTGGTCATCTGGTACTACTCCAGTGGGCAGTGAGGATGTAAAGATCATCACCAAAGGCGCCGCAATCTCTTCCCTCGCACCTGTAGTAATCTTGGGTATATCCCATCTAGCCCAGGGGACTTATCTACCCTTATGTTTTTCAAAATTTCTAGCACATCCTCCTTCCTAACATCAACCTGTTCGAGCATATCAGTTTGTTTCACGCTGACCTCAAAAACTACAAAGGTCCCTCTCACTGGTGAACAGTGAAGCAAAGTATTCATTAAGGACCTCCCCTACCTCCTCCGACTCCAGGCTCAAGTTACAATATCCCTAATTGAGGGTAGAGCCACTCTGGCCATCCTCTTGTTCCTCACGCAAGCATAGAACGCCTTGGACTTTTTCTTAATCCTACCCACCAAGGCTTTTTCATACCCCCTTCTAGCTCTCCCAATTCCATTCTTCAGTTCCCTCCTGGCTACCTTGTAACCTTCTAGAGCCCTGTCCAATCCTTGCTTCCTCAACCTTAAGCTTCCTTCTTCCTCTTGACTAGATGTTCCACATGTCTTGTCATTCACAGTTCCTTCACCTTACCATTGCTTCCTCGCCTCAGTGGGACAAACCTATCCAGCACTCGTAGCAGGTGCACCCTAAACAACCTCCACATTTCTGTCATGCATTTCCCTGAGGACAATTTATGTTCCGCAGTTCCTGCCTAATAGCATTGTAGTTCCCCCTCCCCCAATTAAATACTTTCCCATAGTCCGCTCCTATCCCTCTCCATGACTATAGTAAAGGTCAGGGAGTTATGATCACTATCACCGAAATGCTCTCCCACCGAGAGATCTGGACCTTGGGGTGGTTCATTGCGAAGCACCAACTTCAACATGGCCTCCCCTCTAGTCAGCCTATCTACATATTGAGACAGAAATCCTTCCTGGACATACCTGACAAAATCTGCTCCATCTAAACTATTTGCACTTTGGAGGTTCCAGTTGATATTAAGGAAGTTGAAGTCACCCATGAGAACAACCCTATTACTTCTGCACCTTTCCAAAATCTGCCTCCCCATCTGTTCCTCAGTGTCTCTGTTGTTATTGGGGGATCTACAGAAAACTCCCAATAAAGTGACTGCTCCTTTCCTGTTTCTGACTCCCACCCATACTGACCCAGTAGACAAAGCCTTCTCGATGACCTCCCTTTCTGCAGCTGTGATACTACCCCTGATTAGCAATGCCCCTCCCCCATCTCTTTTACCTCCATCCCTTTTTTTTTTATTATAAAGCATCTAAATCCCGTAACATCCAACAACCATTCTTGCCCCTGTGATATCCAAGTGTTCGTAATGGCCACAACATCGTAGCTCCAAGTACTGATCCATGTTCTAAGTTCGTCACCCTTATTCCTGAAACTTCTTGTGTTAAAAAAAGACACGCTTCAACCCGTCACACTGACTGCAACTTTGGCCTATCAACTGTCTGTCCTTCTCTGCATGCTGTATCTGCCTGTACACTGACTACCCCATCCTCTGATCTGTAGCTCCGGTTCCCATTTCCCTGCCAAACTAGTTTAAACCCTCCCAAAGAGCTCTAGCAAAGCTCTCGCCCAGGATATTGGTGCCCCTCCAGTTCAAGTGCAACCCATCTTTCTTGTACGGGTCCCACTTTCCCCAGAAGGTATCCCAAAGATCCACACAGTGGCTCAGTGTTTCGCACTACTGCCTCACAGCGCCAGGGTCCCGGGTTCGATTCTATCCTCAGGTGATTGCGTGGAGTTTGCACATTCTCGCTGCGTCTGCGTGGGTTTCCTCCAGGTGCTCCGGTTTCCTTTCACAGTCCAAAGATGTGCAGGTTAGGTGGATTGGCCATGCTAAACTGCCCATAGTGTTCAGGGACGTGTAGATTAAGTGGGTGGGTTATAGGGAGATGGGTCTGGGTGGGATGCTGAGAATCAGTGTGGACTTGTTGGGGTGAAGGGCCTATTTCCACACTAGGGATTCTATGATATCTGAAGCCCTCCCTCCTACTCTGTAGCCATGTGTTCAGCTGCACTCACTCTCTCTCCTAGCCTCTGGCACTGGTAGTAATCCTGGGATTACAACTCTGCTTGTCCTGCCTTTTAGCTTCCATCCTAACTCCCTATATTTGCTTTTCAGGTCCTCATCCCTTTCCCTGTTTTGTCATTGGTACCAATGTGCACCATGACTTCTGGCTGCTCACCCTCCCCCTTAAGAATCCTGTAGGCTCGATCTGAGACATCCCTGGCCCAGGCACCCGGGAGGCTCGTTCACAACCATAAAATTTCCTGTTTGTTCCCCTAACCATAGGAGATTCAATCACTATCGCTCTCCTATTCTCCCCGCTTCCCTTCTGAGCCACAGAGCCAGGCTCAGTGCCAGAGACTTGGCCGCTATGGCTTTCCCCTGGTAGGTTGTCCCCCACAACGGTATCCAAAGTGGTATAATTATTATTGAGGGGAATGGCCACAGGGGATCCCTCCACTGTGTGCCTATTTCCTTTCTCTCTCCTGACGGTCACCCAGCTACTTTTATGCCGTAACTTGGGTGCGACTACCTCCCTATAAGTCCTCTCTATCACCCAGTCAGCATCCCGAATGATCCGGAGTTCATCCAGCTCCAGTTCCCTAACGCGGTCTGCGAAGCGGTGGAATCGGGTGCACTTCTCACAGATGAAGTCAGTAGGGACACGAGTAGTGACCCTTACCTCCCACATCCTACAAGAGGAGCATGCAACTGCCCTAGGTTCCATCCGCTCTACTCTAGATTGACAAAAGAGATAAAGAGAGATTCTGTGTACCATGATAGCAGAATTAGGGAGTGATTTTGAAATAAAAGATGAAGTTCCCATCAAAATGCAAATTTCTCTCTTTGGGTATTTCACAATACTGAAGTTTGCAGAATTATAAACATTTAGTTAATCTGTAATTATCAGAGACTGCATCCATTACTAAATTGTTGCAGCATGATTAAGCAATGTAAAACAGCACTTTTAACATTTTTCCCATGTTTGAAAATATTGGGATAAAACAATGGAAATTCATCACACTATCTTTCCATTTCAGTTACACTTCCAGGGTACCTCCAGAATGACAAGGACATTCTCTTATCTGGAACAGTTGACCATATATAAATGGCGTGATGTATTATGCAAGGGCTGGTGATGGTGTTGGAATGAAGGAAGCCTTGCATATGTCTTGAGTTAGTAATGCTCATGTCATAGTCTTAAAAGTGCCTTTGCAAACTCATTTGTTCTCCATCTTGTGATTATCATATCATAGTGGCTGGGCCGAGTTTTCCATGGCTAATTGGAAGCCAAAGATCAACACTCCAACTTTGCTTTGCTTTTCGCCTATCCGTGCAATCCCAACCCCTAAATACCTCTATCTGAAAGCCACATATATAGTGTAACGCCACTAACACTGATCTCGTGTAACAGAATAGTGAGTGGAGGGCAGTCAGTAAAGAACTTCTCTACATTGAATTAATACGATGTTATTGCAATTGCAAAGCCTTTCCTTGAGAATTTTCCCTGCCCTGGTGGATGCTTCAACTAAAAAGAACAAAGAAAATTCACTTTGTTAAAAGCTTCCTCATCTTTGAGCAGAAATATGGCCAATTTAAATCCAGCAACCCACTCTGAATACTCATTTTGACAGCTGCAACACATTTCAATATAGCAGCAGAGAGAGCCCACACCATTCTAAAACACGCAATATTCTAAGAAAATAATTTGCCCCCTCCTCCATTATTAATAGTTCCTTCAAAAAAATATCCAGGATCCATATCCTTGCCAAAAAGTACTCCCTCAGCCATATTGTATGCATCTAATTGTACTGAAACGTCTATAATTTTTTTCAGGTATCATTCTCACAGACAGAGGCAAAAACATGACCTCTTCAGTGGAGAGGGTAAAAATCTCTATTACAAATGAAATTTCAACTAGTTTGAATTGAGGTGAAATGTCCGACACATAAAGCCAAGACAAATATGTCAAAAATCAATATATGTGCTGGCTTACAATGATATATTGCAGCATTAAAATAAAATATTCAATGAAATCTGAAGCAAGTAAAATGGTTTAGTACACACACATTCTTTGAAATAACCTTTATGAAGCACATTACTATTTTGGATGTGGGAGTAAGTAGCAAAACAGAATTCAGAAGAATTGCTTTCCCTGGAGTATAACAAAATGCCCATTTACTGAACTATGAAGTGACAGGATTCACATTTAACTTGCCACTTTGACACATCTAATTGTCATCAAGTCTGCTGCTACGGCAGTGTGTGTGCACATTAAGTGAAAAAATTAAGATTGAAATTGAAGGGAAAGGTGCTGCAAGAGTATTATGTTGCATCTGCCAACACAGTCACCCCAGACTGAGGTATAGAAATGCAACCACCACATATTCACTGCAGATGATGAAATACCCATTTGAGAAATTAGAAAGGAAACCTTGATCACATGATAATTCTAGATACAGGCCCATCAGTGCATTTTATCTCATCCGAAACAATTCCATAGTTTTGTCATAACAACATCTTTCCTAAGAACTGCACTGCCCTGGCTTTAATCAACTTTCCTGGCATTCCTTTCCAGTTGTTGGATCACCAACTGGTTAGAGGGATGATTATTGGCATTTATTCCAAATTTATACTTCCACCTCTGCTCAGGCCTTGCTCCAGCATATCTGAAAGCACTGATACACACATTTGGTTTTACTTAGCTCAGTAGTGGGTTTGCAACCTTAATCTGACAATATCATTGTGTATTATATGTGCACAGCTTTGAAGGTAGGACTAAAAAATATGCAGAGATAGTAGGAGCTGCAGATGCCGGAGAATCTGGAGATAACAAAGTGCAGAGCTGGATGAACACAGCAGGCCAAGCAGCATCAGAGGAGCAGGAAGGCT
>JAHRHZ010000016.1:44997365-45039553 GCA_024137785.1 Ginglymostoma cirratum | reverse complement strand
TGGATGAACACAGCAGGCCAAGCAGCTTCAGAAGAAGGGTCTAGGCCCGAAACGTCAGCCTTCCTGCTCCTCTGATGCTGCTTGGCCTGCTGCGTTCATCCAGCTCTACACCTCGTTATCTAAAAAATATACAGTTTGTTTATTTGGTCATTTAGCCCATACTAAAATAAACAATTTGAAATAGCAGTTTTTGTCATCAACAAGAGAGACTGTACACAAGTTTCCCATGCCCTGCTGCAAGCTTACAATGAGACATTCTTGTCATTTAATTCAATAGAAAATTAATGCTGCTTGTCATGTTTGCCTCATTTGGGAGTAATGCAAAAAACAATTTCTGTAACAAATAAATAACGTAATGAAAACAAATAAGCAGTTATGAAATTCTTCAATCTACTTCGGTACATTATGTTGGACTAGTCAAAGTCAAATAGCATGGAAACAGACCCTTCCGTCCAACTAGGCCACGCCGACCACGTTGTCAAAGTAAATGAGTCCCATTTGTCTCTGTTTGGCCGATATCCATGCAAACCTTCCCTATTCATGTACTTATCCAAATGCCTTTTAAATGCTGTAACTGTACCTGCATCCGCCACTTCGTCTGACAGTTCATTTCACACACTAACCACACTGCGTAAGAACATTGTCCCTCATGTCCTTAGAAGTACCTTCTCTGACCTTAGAAATATTCCCCTAGTTTTGAATTCCCCCACCCCAGGGAAAAGACCCATGCTATTCATTTTATCCACACCCTCCAAATCTGTGTCCCCTATCAGAAGGGCAATCCACACAACGTGACCAGATATACATTTCCAATTTTGTCACTCAACATCCTGTTTTGGAAAAATAATATCACCATTCCTATAGCAAATTCAGCACTTTAGATGTGGGCAGTATTTGCCGATTGAGACACCCCAAGAACAAAGAGGTAATTGAGAATTCCAAATTTATTCAAATCTAGAATTTAGGGGTCCAGCAATAATGATTTAGTGACACCTTGCTTTAATGTTAGATACATGGAATCTACAACATACAAGGACTACATTTAGATTAATGAATGTTGGTAAAACGGACAAACCAGCAGCCAACACTCTACACAATGCATTGGGAAGAAAAGTTTATGAAAAATATGTCTTAGAATACAGTTATCCAATAAACAGTGAAACAGGAGCAGAGGGATTGACCTCAGTGACTAATTCAATTTATGACTTCAACATAGTAAAAAAAAAAACACTTCATAGAAGCATTACCAAACAAATGTGACTCAGTCATATGAAGAGATAATTAAACAGACAGCCCAAAGTGGGTCGAAGAGATAGATTTTAAAGAGAAAAGCAATACTGAGATAGAAGAGGAAAAGGGAGAATTCCAGATCTTAGGCTCTTGGCACCTGATGGCACTGCTAAAGGTGCTGCCTAACTGGGAGCCAACTTTGATTAGTAAGCACAGTATGTGTGGGACGTAAGTATCACTTGGGGCAGCATCAAAATGTAAAGGAGGAAGAAAATGGAAGCTTGTCAGGGGTATGTGGAATAGTCTAGCTAATGTCAATAATGTAGAATCCATTTGTGTCCGAAAAAAAACTGTATTGTACTATGGAAGAAGCAAAATTTTGATAGTGGGGAATAAATAATGGAATTCCCAGAAAGATGGGTATCACTTTGGGAAGTGATAATGTGACAACTGGCTTTGCAGAAGAAAGGGAAGCTGAAGATGGAGCAGTAATTTGCAAGGAAGAGGGAATTTTTTTTTTGGGGTGGGGGGGTGTGGTGAGGTTGGATGATAACAGATATGAAGGAGCAGGGAAAGGCGATTGACGAGGAAGAAATGTCAATAATATCAGTAAACACAGGGGTTGGGAAAGGAAGTTGGATAGAAATAGCACATTAGTGGGAACAGGATCAAGGAGGGTCATGAATAGAGGGAAGTTTAGAGAAGGCACCAGGGCAGATAGGCAGGAAACTGTAGTTGGGTGGAGGTGGAGGAGTTAGGGGAAATTTGGCTTTCACTGGCTGGACTACAGGAGGGAAGCAGCTGAACTGTGACGATAAGTGACAAGAAAAAACCCACATGCTTCTCTTTAGCAGACAGCAGCTTAAGACAACACTTTTGAAAAGATGAAAGAGCCAGGTGAATGTTTATGCATTCCAGGATGATCCTGGTAAAGTGACTAGCTTTGGCTGATAAGAACTTGATTAATAAAAGGCTTTACGTGGTTAGAGTCAAAACCATTATCTGCCATACCCATTCAAGTCTACAGCCCCTGAACTTGGAGTGGATGTGGAAACTTTATCAAGGAGGTGAAACAAAAGGAGGAAAGGAAATAACTGAACAAAATAATGACAGTAAACAACATTCTGTACAGAAAATCACTGTGATTTTGGATTTGTCTAACGTATTGCTTAACAAGTATTAGGACAAAGACAAAGGAAAGGACAAATAAGAAAAACAAACTGCATTTATGCAGCACTTCCAACAAAGAATGTTCCAAACTGCTGTAATGAAGATACTATTATTTTTTGTTGAGGGTTCATGTTTGAAGGACTGCGCTTGGAGGGTTGTGGACAATGGCTCACTTGAAAAGACTGGGAAGATAATCAGAATTTTTTTAAAATAAAGGTGTCATTGAAAGGACACCTTCTGGAGATCACACTGCTTAAGCTAATTATTTGGACTTATTTTCTGGAAATCATGTGTCCGAGTTTATAGCTGTCAGGACTTAGTTTGTGTTTGGATATAGTCTGGCATCCAGTTGAGCTACAAGCTGCTGACAGAGGGAAACTATCCAGGTCATTATCTACCTCTGAGAAAACTGATAACTGAAAAATTCATCCAGCTGGTCATCAGAAAAACTCAGAATTCTTCTCAACACTTCCTGAATAAATATAAAGTTCCAATGACAATTGCATGTACTTAGTGCCAGCCATCTATGTTACCACCTGCCCTGGAAGTATGTTCCAAGCACTTGCTACCTGCATTGTAAAATAACTTCTGATGCACATCTCCTTTAAACTTTCCACCTCTCACTTTAGACCTATGCTCCCTAGTATTTGATATGTCCACACTAAGAAAGAAATGACGATTCACCTCGCTCGTAGTTTTTTTGTAGTTCTATTACGTTGCCCCTCACCCTGACACAAGTGAAAACAATCCAAGTTTGTCCAACTGCTCTTTACAGTTAATACACGTCAATCCAGGCAGTATTCTGGTAAACCTCCACTGCTTCCTCTCCAAAGCCTCTGCATCCTTCCTATAGTGTGGCAATCAGAACTGTGCACAGACCTTCAGAGTTTTATACAATTTCAACAAGGCTTGCCATCTTTTATACTCAACGCCCTGACCGATGAAGGCAAGCATGCGGTATTCCTTCTTTACTACTTTATCCGCTTGTGATGCCACTTTCAAGGAACTGTGGACTTGGACCTTCTGTATATCAATACTCTGAAGGGTTTGGCCATTTTCACTATACTTTCCTCTTACGTTTGACCTCCCAAAATGCATCACCTCACACTTGCCCAGATAAGGATTAGGGAGGCAAGACACCATGTTTTCAGGTTTAGAGTCAAAATAATGAAGAGATTCAACAAAGTTAGTCTCAATGTTTAAAAGGAGTCTGTAGATGTAAACTAGGAATAAGAACTTCAGCCATACATGTGACTATTGAAGAATCCTTTCCAGTAAAATAGCATCCTCAATATTTAGGTCCAGATAAACAAACCCAGGTGAATGTAGATTACAAAAAATATTGGAAAACCATTGAACTAAACCTAGTCAAACTAGCTGGAGCTCCTTAATTATGTTAGAGCCCAATCCTGCTGGTTCAACCAGATTCTGCAAAGGCTGATGTGATAACAATGACAGAAATCAATTCTTTATCTGGCAGACTGAATTGATTAGATTGGCAGTGCCAGCTTTCTAACAAAAATAGATTTGTTAATTGATACTGGTAGGTTTCTTTAACAATCCAACTTAAAGAGAAATCAGACTGCGTCAAACCAGACAGTCTTTTCCAATGCTGAGTAATGTCATTCACTTGAAAGCTACTTTCCAGAGATTGGTGGATCAAGTGGTAGCCAGTCTTTCTAACTGTGATGTGCTGGTATACAGTGACAATTGGACGGATCATCTAGAACAACTAGAAACTCTAAGAAAACCCCTGTCAGCCGATTTAGCAACAGTTGGCCAAAATTGAGAGCAAAGGTAATGTTGTTTAGTGCACATAATAGGTCTAGGATGTGCTACCAAGAACTGCAATATACAAATTTTGCTCGAATTCCCTGCTGCTGAAACTAAACAAGAAATTTAGATTTTTAGGACTATGTGATTTTTTTCCCCACAAGTTTTTAACCAAGTTTCAGCAGTGAATAGATTTGCTCCAGAAGGCAAACTAGTTATGTCAGGGATTGCCAAACATCTTTTGAGAAGTTCAGAGCAATCTTGGTAAATGAACCAATGTTGACTGCTCCCAACTTCTTAAACCCTTCAAGGTAGCAAACTATGCTGGGGGTAAGTGCATGATGATGAGTTGGACATGAAACAGGATATATATTCAAAAAAGTTAAATGGAAGTCCATAAGAATTCTCTACGGTAGAAAAAGAAACACTGGGACTGTTACTGGCTCAAACAGTTTGAAGGACTTCATTCAGTTCTCCTGTTTCTCCACAGCATTGATTCTACAGTCCCACCTTCTACAGAGGTACTTCCAACATCTCTTCGTTTTCCAAGAATTCCCTCCCAGTGTCTGATAGGGCCATCGGCCACATTCAATCTATTTCCCATACTTTCCCCCCTCCATTCTACAATAGGGATGCCCCCATCCTCACTTTCCTCTCCATTCAAAGGATCATCTTTTACTGTGGCCAGCAGGATGCCACCAAAGAAAACTCCCTCTGCCCTGTCAGAATTCCGCAGGGACTGCTCCCTTTTCAACCCTGTAGTACGTTCATCACTCCTTACACTTCTTCACTCTTCCACGGTACCTTCCCATTCAAATGCAGAAGATAACACTTGCCCCTTACCATCTCCCTACTCACTGTCAAAGCCCAAAATGTACTTTCCAAGTGAAGCAGAGATTTATCTGTACTTCTTTCAGCCCACACCACTGTATTCACTGCTCATAATACAGCAGTCTCTACACTGGCAAGACCAAATGCAGACTGGGTGACTGCTTCACTGAACACCTCCATTTTCGACAAGAATAACAAATCTTCTGGTAACTTGCTGTTCCAACTCTCATATCACTTACTTGCAAGTTGGAGGAATCTCATTTTCTGGCTTATGCAGTTCACATCTTTCAGAATGCAACTGGAAGTTCAACAACTTCAGACCATGAAATCTGTCCTCCATTTTGATTATTCGCCCATCATCTCGGTGTCTTGCTTACACGGATTTGCTTTCAGTACAGCTGACCTATTTCATGGCAAGAGCACCTAGTCTTCATCTATATTTCCTTTACCTTTAGCGCTCCCTTTGCCTTTTACTCGGGAATATCCTTATCATTTGTCCCTATTCACAAACCATCCTCATAGCCAATTTCACTCCCAATCATTTTGGGCAGCATGGTGGCTCAGTGGTTAAGCACTGCTGTCTCACAGCACGAGGGGCCCAGCTTCGATCCCAACCCTGGGCATCCGCCTGTGTGGAGTTTGCATGTTCTTTCAGTGTCGGTGTGGGTTTTCACCGAGTGCTCAGGTTTCCTCCCATAGCCCAAAAGGTGTGCGAGTTAGGTGGACAGGCCATGCTAAATTGCTCATAATGTTCAGCGATCGTGTAGGTTAGGTGCATTAGTCACGGAAGTTCAAAGTTACAGGGGTAGTGTAGGGATTGGTTCTGGGTCGGATGGGCTTTGGAGGGTCAGCGTGGACTTGCTGGGCCGAAAGGCCTGTTTCCAGAGTGGGGATTCTATCACCTCCCCCTTCACCTTTATCTATTGCACAAAACCCACTAATCCAAAACCCTTCAGTTTCAAAAAGTTGTCATTTGGATTCAAAATGGCAATTCTTTCTCTTTCCACAAATACTGCCAGACTTGCTGAGTTTCTGCAGTACTGTGTTCCTAATTCAGATCTCCAGACTCAGCAATACTGATCATAAGCCTTATATTTTTTGTGGAAAAATTCTGAAACTAAAGTGCCAGACTATTGCATTAGAATTTGGTGCGCTAGCCTTAGAACTTAAAAAGATGTGCACACTGCAGGGAAAAACGAAAGCACTAATCGTTGATAGTTAGTCAAGAACATAGAACAGTACAACACAGGAATAGGTCCTTTGGCCCAACATGTCTGTACTGACCATGATGCCATTTGAAACTAATCTCATCTGCCTACACATGATCCATGTCTGTTCACATGTCTGCCTAAATGCCTCTTAATGGTGCCATCATATCTGCTTCACAAGCTCCCCTGGTAGCATACTCTAGGCACCTACCACCCTCTGCATTAAAAAAATGCCTTGCACATCTCTTTTAAAGCTTCCCCCCCCTCACCTTAAACCTATGTCTGCTAGTATCAGACATTTCCATTCTTTGCGGGGGGCGGGGGGTAAAAACCTGACTATTCACATCTTCCATACTTCTTTAAGGACACCTCTCAGCCGATGATCCTCTCGCAAAATCAATTCAAAGTTTTTTGACCTCCAATCCAGGCAACAACCTCGTAAACCTCTTTTGTACCTTCTCCAAAGCCTCTACATCCTTCCTATAATGTAGCAACCAGAACTGTATTAGGACTAGAATTTAAAAGCAGGCATGTACTTTTGAGGCTTTATAAACCTTTGGTCAGACCACATTTAGAATACGGAGGGTAATTTTGGGCCTCCTACCTCAGGGAGGAGGTATGGCCCTGGCGCAGGTCCAGGGAGGTTCATGAGAATGATCTCAAGAATGAAAGGGTTAACATACAAGGAACGTTTGAGGACTCTGGGTCTATACTTGATGGAGTTTAGAAGGATATGGGGAGATCTAATTGAAACTAACAGAATACTGGAAGGCCTGGACAGGGTGGACATTGGGAAAATGCTTTAATTGGTAGGAGACACTAGTACCCGATGGCACAGCCTTAGAGTAAAGGGAAGATGCTTCAGAACAGAGAAGGAGAAAGTTCTTCAGCCAGAGAGTGGGGAATCTATGGAATTCATTACCACAGAAGGCTGTGGAGCCCAAGTCATTGAGTATGTTTAAGGCAGAGATAGATAGGTTCTGGATTGAGGGGAGAAAGCAGGAAAGTGGGGTTGGGAAACTTATCAGCCACGATCGAATGGCGGATCAGACTTGATGGGCCGAATCGCCTAATTTCTGCTCCTGTGTCTTATGGCCTGACGTACACAATATTCTAATTGTGGCCTAACTAAAGCTTTATTCAGCTGCAACATGACTTGTCAACTTTTATACTCAGTGCCCCGACCAATAAAGACAGTCATGTCTTCTATCTTATCCACGTTACCACTTTCAGGGAAACGGTATAGAAAGTATATAGTTTACTGTTGCATTTGACCCCCTAAATTGCATCACCTCATAATTACTTATGGAGCTGCACAGCATGGAAACAGGCCCATTGGTCTAACTCATCTATGCCAACCAGCTATTCTAAATTAATTTACTCCAATTTTCCAGCATTTGGCCCCTCCGTCTGCCAATTATTCACCCAACTTTCTAACTCATCTGTATCCGGCTATAAGAAGGTAACTTCATTTGAATTTTTCAATTATCAAGGGCGGCACCTGAATTAACTGTATAGGTTACAGGCAAAGAGAATGTGTGCAATTGTAATCAATTAATATGAAAAAGACACAAAGTGTAAAAGAGAATTAAGTTTAAAAATGGTGGCGGTATTATGGGTGCATTATATTAAATAACTTTGTGGCCTAGAATGTGAAGGGTTATGGATAGCTAGACTACTTTGTTTTTAGAAACACGTCAATGCAAGTGGAACATTTTGTTTTCAGAAAGGAATGTTTACACCCATCAGGTTGCAGTTTCTGGTTTGGAGATTGTTTGGATTTTTCAGTTGGTGGCCAGCCTAGAAAACAAAAAACACTTCCCAGCCCTATTCCACTGTTTCTGGAAAACTTCGAATCCCACAAAGAAACCTGGAGCCCCGCCCAATCTGAACCCAGTTGTTGTCCTGAAGAGTATCTGGAAGAATCCTCATTACAATGCTTCCTCAGCAAACTGTGTTGGCAAAGAGCTCAGAGACATTTCCTTGTGTTGGATAACACTCATTCACATACTGCACATCAGACCAACAGCTATGTGAACATCACACATTTTTTTGCCTTCAAGAGTGAAGATTTATTGGCTAGGTGTTATTTTAAACTCCTCAGTGAGCAATTTGCAGATAAAATCTGTTTATATCTTTTACCCAATACATGTACATTTTGGATTATTTAGATGTGTAAACATTTTTATTTTCACATTACAAACAAATTGCGCTAAATAATTCTGCATTTTCATGGATGAAATGGTTTTTCATTACTGAATATTCAATAAATCAATACTGCTTTTATTAAAGAAAGCCATTAATAGGTCTTTTTAGTGCAGGTCCACAGGGGAAGTATACAACTGGCCACATCAGGAACTGGGTTAAACAATTACATTCTTTTTCTAGTCCTGCTATAAACACAGTGCACTTCTCCTATCTTGGGTGTAACAGTGTATGTGTAGGGTTATTTTGCCATACAAAGACATATATTTTTGTGTTTGTTACTGTAGTAAATCGACAAAGCCACTATGTTGAAGTGTTGTCTTAAAATAAATTAAGAATTTTGTTTATTAAAGAAACCTACTCAAGAGTCTTTTTTATTTTAAACCTGATTAGATAAATAAAAATCACCATAGAACTCTATGGGAAGCTAGGAAAGTGATTGCTGGGCCTCTTGCGTAGATATTCGTATCATCGAAGGCTACAGGTGAGGTGCTGGAAGACTGGAGATCGGCTAATGTGGTGCCACTATTTAAGAAAGGTGGTCAGGAAGGGCCAGGAAACTATATAGTCAGGCAAGCTGGGCATAGTTGGTGGGCAAGTTGTTCAAAAGACAAGGGCGATTAGGGAAAGTCAGCATGGCTTTATGTGTGGGAAATCGTATCTCACTAACTTAATTGAGTTTTTTGAGGAAATAACAGAGGATTGATGGGGACAGAGCAGTGGAGTAATCTATCTGGACTTCATTAAGGCGTTTGACAAAGTTTCTTATGGTAGACTGGTTAGCAAAGTTAGATGACATGGAATACAGGGAGAGCTAGTCATTTGGATACAGAACTAGCTTAAAAGGTACAAGAACAGGATGGTGGTAGAGGGTTGCTTTTCAGGCTGGAGACCTGAGACCAGCGGCGTGTCACAAGGATTGGGGCTGGGTCCACTGCTTATTCATCATTTATACAAATGATTTGGATATGAACATAGAAGGTATGGTTGGTAAGTTTGCAGATGACACCAAAATTGGAGGTGTAGTGTACAGAAAAGAAGGTTACCTCAGTACAATGGGATCTTGATCAGATGGGCCAATGTGCTGAGGAGTGGCAGATGGAGTTTAGAAGAATGTGAGGTGCTGCATTTTGGAAAGGCATGCCAGGTCAGGACTTATGCACATAATGGTAAGGTGCTGAGGAGTGTTGCTGAACAAAGACCTGGGAGTGGTGATTCATTGTTCCTTGAATGTGGAGTTGCAGGTAGAAAGGATAGTGAAGGCAGCGTTTAGTATGCTTGCCTTTATTGGTCAGTGCATAGGAGTAAAGGAGTTGGAAGATCATGTTGGGGCTCTACAGGACATTGGTTAGGCCACTTTTGGAATACTGCACGCAATTTTGGTCTCCCTGCTATAGAAAGAATATTGCAAAATGTCAAAGGATTCAGAAAAGATTTACAAGGATGTTGTCAGGGTTCGAGGGCTTGAGTTACAGCGAGAGGCTGAATAGGCTGGGTCTATTTTCCCTGGAGTGTCAGAGGTGAGGCATGACCTTATAGAAGTTTAAAAGATCATGAGGGGCATGGATTGGGTGAATAGACAAGGTCTCTTCCCTGAGGCGGGGGAGTCCAAAGGTTGACAGAGCATAGGTTTAAGATGAGAGGAGAACTAAAAGGGTCTGAAGGGGCAACTTTTTCATGCAGAGCATGGTGCATGTATGGAATAAGTTGCCAGAGGAAGTGGAGGAGGCTGGTACAATTACAACATTTAAAAGGCTTTGGATAGGTATATGAATAGCAAAGGCTTATAGGGATATGCGCCAAATGCTGGCAATAGAATTAGATTTATTTAGAATATCTGATCAGCACGGACACATTGGACCAAAGGGTCTGTTTCTGTGCTGTACATCTCTGACTCTAACTGGTCCTGTTGATGACTAGGTAAAATATTTAAATATATCTAGGGACCAATGGAGTGTGCGGCACTGCAGAACGACAGCACAATCTCTAACCTTTGTCGTAACACCCTGAAAGTACTACTTCTGTCTCCAAAATGAATTCACTTATAATGCAGGAAATATAAAGCAACATTCTAGAACCACAGTTGCAGGGGTTACCAGGGAAAGAAAAAAAGACACTCACTGTCAGAATAAGTGAGTGCTAGCGAAGAGGGAATTCTAAGAGGGGATTGACAGCCAGTTGTTGGAGAGCCTCAAATGGTGCATTACCTCCTGGAATTACAAATAGGAGGATACAATCGAGGAAATAAATCTGAAATCAGAGTGTAAATAGCCAAAATTTATGGATTATACAGAAATCAACACCATCAAATAATTGGGGCCCTTGTAATTTAAGGATTATTCTCAGAGCCTTCATTAGGAGTGGCAGATTAGTCAGGTCAATATTCAGCTAGCAAAGATTGGGTAGGAGAGGATTTTTCAATAAAAAAAATGCTGAATAAAACTGGCGCAAACTATTTAAATTGTATGGACTAGTGTTACTACCCTTTCAGAACAGGTAAACTTTGATAGCACGAAAACATTATGTTGGCCGAAAATATATATTAGCCAGATATTATTATGACACAAATAAAGATTTGATAATGGTAGGCAAACTACACACATTATGATGATACAAATAAATACAGCATTGATAAATGAATATCTCGAATGTCCTGCATAGCAGTGGAAAAAGCATCAATGTAGTGGGGGCCTGGAGGTTCTTACTAGAGAAGGCTATCCTTTTGTATGACATTAAATGTCAACACACAAGTTTATCATCTGTACTATGGCCTCTGGGTATGCAAAGGGAACAGAAACTATTTCACACCGTAAGGATCTTAGTGCACAACAGCCAAAAGGTGCATAATGGACTATTTTTTGTAATCCATTTACGTAACAGGTATTGAAATGCTATACAATTATTCTTGCGGTTCACAGAAAAACTATGCTATCAGAAATCAGAAACTTGATTAACTAATAACACAAGTTGGTAATAACAGATTTATATTATCTTGCAGAACTATAAAATTCAAACAAGGTGGTGCATTGTATTCTTTGTTATACAAATTTGATTAAAATGGAGGGGGCGGGGGGGTTTACCAGATTTGAAATATTAACTTTGGCTTTCTCTCCACACAAATGCTGCCAGACCTGAATTTTTCTAGCAACCGCAGTTTTTTTTTGATTGAAGTGGAAATGGGCCTCTCTGGTAACAATGCTGATATTTCATAAACATGGAGATTCTTTTATGTTTCAATGTAACAAATTCATACAGGCAGAGTTATTAAGTAACAACTACATGATGGTAAAACAGGCCTGGACAAGAAGTGTTATCTCCATAACACGAAGATAAAGTTGAGGTTTAGACAGCAAGAGGAAAACGTACAGGAAGCATTTACAAATGCTAGAAATTAAGGAAGGGGGAGTCTATAAGCTTTAGAAAACCAGACTGGACTGTTAAAATGTTACAGAGATAGTAGGAACTACCAATGCTGGAGAATGAGTCAAAAAGGTGTAGAGCTGGATGAACACAGGAGGCCATGCAGCATCAGAGGAGCAGGAAAGTTGACGTTTCGGGTCTAGACCCTTCTTCAGAAATGGGGAGGGAAAGGCGGATAGAAGATGGATAAAAGAGAAGATAGGTGGAGAGAAGACAGACAGACAGGTCAAGGAGGCGGGGATGGAGCCAGTAAAGGTGAGTGTAGGTGGGGAGTTAGTGAGGGGATAGGTCAGTCCAGGGAGGACGGACAGGTCAAGGGGGCGGGAACAGGCTAGTAGGTGGGAGATGGGGGTGGAGCTTGAGGTGGGAGGACAGGTTAGGGAGGCAGGTACGAGCTGGGCTGGTTTTGGGATGCGGTCAGGGGAGGGGAGATTAAACTGACCAGGCACAGATTACCTCTTTTTAAAAAAAAAAATGCTATATGCAAGAGTAAAGAGGTCAGAAAGCTCAGATGGCTGAATGGCTGGTTTGTGATAGAGCGATGCCAACAGCGTGGGTTCAATTTCCCACACCAGCTAGGGTTACTACAAAGTATTTTCCTTCTCAACCACTCCCCTCGCCTGAGGCATGGCAACCCTCCACCAGTTCTATCTGTAATGAGCGAACAACCTCATGGTCCAGTAGGGCTGTGGTGACTTTACCTTTATACTAGAGTACAAAACCAACATATCATTACAAAAGAACAACAAAGGGCAATGTGACAGAAGAATCAGTACATGACAGGAGGGCAAAATAAATGACTAACAATTAAATCTACAAAATAGCATGTTAGACCAATACAAAGCAAACAAAAAGAGGTGAGATTATTCAGGGCAGCTAAGATAGGAAACCAACTTAGATTAAAAGGAAATGAGAGACTAACATTTCTAAAAATGCATATTTACAGTAAGAAAATGGTGCGGCCAAACTTGGTATCAAGCGAGCATCAACACTGGAAAATATATTTAGTTCTTCTCATAAAGATCTTCAAGTTTATGGGTTGAAGGAAAGAGACTGGAGTTACTAAAAAGAACCGGAAACATCAGATAACAAACAGTCAGCAGTGGACTAAAGTTAAAACATTATTCACATCCCACCCTCCGCCCACTTTACCTTCCAAACGGGCATGGATAAAGTGGAGCTGCCAGAAGTCAGATTACATACTGGTTGCTATCTTTAGTGAATCATTAGAAATAACACCTTACCCAAAGATTGGAAAATAACTAACATAACACAATTTTCTGTCATACAGGCAATTGAGGAATGCATAGGGCAGGAAGTTAAAAATACTGAGTGACGTCCTGAAAAACAAACATGTAACTAACAATGTGGTTAAAACATGAAAATCAAGAATGGGGTTTCAGGAGGGAAGTCTTGTTTAAGAAAGACATTGGATTTATTTGAGTGAACAATGCTGCTTGCTAACAATGGAAACACCATGAAAGCTTTAACAAGATCGCCTGATTATTAATTATTTATTTACATATGGTGAGCAAACTGATGTCAGATCCTGCCCATCCTCTACCTGATAGGGCTTTTTTTCAGGGCTGGGAAGATGGTGGACTGGGTACTGCTTTGTTTCACGGGAAGCCTGGCTGAAAAGACTCCCAACAGGAATCTCACGGATATCTATCCCAATGAATCACCAATAAGTTGCCAATTTCAACAGTGCAGGGGTCAAGGCTGCTTATAATGTACATCTGTAATTGCAGAAAAACTGCTTTAAAAAAAACCAATTGTCAACTGAAGGCACATGGGGAGTCAGTGTCAGGTGTGCTGGGTTTTACGGCCTAGCCAGATGGCCTCCATGACTGTCTTCTACTTCTCCACGTACCCTTTTATTACATAGCTTATTCAATTATAGTTAATGCAAATATTTAATCAATTCGTTTTGAATTCCTCTGATGAGTGCTCCCGGAACTCGTTTATTTAAGCAAGCCAAGCTATGACTTTTCTGGACAAACTATGTATTTGAGTGCCACTGTGAAGCTTGCTGTCATGCAAATGTAAGAACACTTAAAACGCACCAATAGATCTTCAATGAGGTTCAATGTGCAGACAGTCAAGTGGAAACAGAGCACACTGAACAATCAGAAGGGGAATATAACAAGATGCCAAAGTGCTATGGCTACATCAACAGGGCACAGACATCAAACTATGATGTGCTTTCTAAATGGTCAGTCTTAACAGCAATCAAAAAGTCCTGGGTGTTGTCATATATCCCTAACTCTCCATTAATAGAGTTTCAAATACATATCCCTTAAATTTGCATTCTGAGGGAGACTCCACTGAGTTGCAAGTATTTTTCTGCAGTCTCAGTTTGTTCCGTTATCTTTATTCAAGGTGGCTAATAATTGACTGTGACACCTATGGCAATTACCTGAAAAACCACCTATAGGCAAGGGCAGAAACTTCAAACACAAATGACCAAATAAACAACAGCAAGTTTCATGAGTCTGTTCTAACATTTTTCAACATGTTTACGTCCCAAACCCTGGTTATAATACTAATGTTTGCTTTTAAACAAGTTATTTCACTGGGTTCACTGATTAGAAGGTAGTTAATGGACGAAAAGCTAGAGTCAGGGTTTGGGTATAAGCTATTATAGAACTGCCGGAGTTTAAAAAATAGGCATGGGTTAGGCAATGAAGGCATTTAAATAGGAGCATTTAAGTGCTTGCACTTGGGCAGACAGGTGGGGCACAGAACTAATGAAGTTCAGAGCAATAACCGGATTGATCAGAAGTTGACATCAGGCATAGAACAGGACAGACGTAATAATTCTGGTCAGCTGAAGTTTATGAAGGGAGGGATAATGTTGCAATGGTCGAGGCTCAAGGTGACAAAAGGCATGGATGAGGGTCTTAGCAGTAAGTGATGTTTAAAATGAAGAAGGTAGATCACTAAGTTGGAACATAAGGAGAGTTTTCTTTAAAAATTCATTGCGAGATGTAGGCATTGCTGGATGGCCAGCATTTATTGCTTGTCCCTAGGTGCCCTTGACAAAGTGGTGGAGAGCTGCTTTCTTGAATCACCGCAGTCGATGTGCTGCAGGTTGACCCAAAATGCCATTAGGGAGGGAATTCCAGGATTGTGACCCAGTCAGTGAAGGAACAGCAAGGTGTTTCCAAAGTTGGGGTGGTGACTGGCTTGGAGGAGAAATTGAAGGTGGTGGTCTTCCCATGTAACTGCTGCCCTCGCTCCTCTTGATGGAAGTGGTCATGGGTTTGGAAAGTGCTATCTAAGGATCTTGGGTGAATCTTAAGGAGGTGGGAGTGATTGTCCAGAAACATCAGGAGGTAGATGTTCATAATTAAGTAGAGATTGTAATGACTGTAACTGAAGATCGCAGTCAGGACAAAGAAACAAACATTCTGTACTCCATGCAACTTGGCCGGGTATGGACTTTTATATAAGAAAATAAACTTCACACCACCAAGAGAGGTACATGGTTTGATAGTGGTTGAGACAATTTGTTCCAGTTAATGCGATAAATAGACTTGTTTTGCTTTTTATCTGCTTCCAAGGGTTTCAAAACAAAGTTCTAAAACAAAGTTTTAGAATAAGAATAAATAGGAATTCTAAATTTAAAGGACAGAACTGTTAAATGTAACATAGATAAGTATTCAGTAAGAATAAACATACACCTTGAATCTAGCAGAGAATTGAAAAACTGGATGAGGAATCGTGAAATATTCAGCACAACAGGTAAAGAGGAGATTGCAGCAATTGGATGTGACTTGTGCAGCTAAAAAAGCACTGATATAACAATGAATATGCCATACATGAAAGGATTCATGACAAGACAATTGTGGGTGTTATGGATGCTGATATCCAACACCAATAAATTGCTTTACTGGATGAAAAAGAGAGAATTCTAACAAGAGGCAACAACTTGTACGATGAGGTGTACAGTACGTTTGTTATAGATGCAGTATATTAAATCCGGATCTGTGTTTCTGAGCCTTTAACTACAACTTCTTAAACTAATAAATCAGAATTACTGTACTAATATCTTGGGCATTGTGACAAAAGTATTCTCATATGTACATGTCCAAAAAAGCCAGACTAAAAGTTAAAACCCTTTTAAATTTTCCACATTTTATACTTCATATCAGATGGGCACCCTGAAATGCAGCTTTCCGGGTTTACATGCAGAATGATTTCAGGCAAAGTCTTGTGCACAGTTGATCCAGTTGCACCTAAAGCCATATGTAAAGCAAAATGGCAGATGAGAACCCTTGTAAAGCTCAAGGAAGAATGCTGCTTCAGTCTTCTTTTACTCAATGACACTACTTATGACAGTCATAGAATCCCTCCAGTGTGGAAGCAGGCCATTTGGCCCATCAAGTCCACAACGACCCTCCAAATCACATCCCACCCAGACCCATCCCCTACGGCCAATCCAGCAAACTTCCACATCCCTGGACACTATGGGCAATTTACCACGGCCAATCCACCTATCCTGCACATTTTTTGGAATGTTGGAGGAAACCGAAGCAGCAAGAAGAAACCCATGCATACACGGGGAGAATGTGCAATCATATGGTTGCTAGAGGGTGGAATCAAACCTGGGTCCCAGGCACTGTGAGGCAGCAGTGCTAACCACTGTGTCACCACACCATGCCCAATTGTGTTTTTTTTTGGCCAGACTGTTTCTAGAGCAGGTGGGTTTATTACTTTTTTTTAAAAAAAGACTAGTTCTGAAAAAAGGTTATTGGACATTAACTCTGCTGAGTTTGTTTTGGTACTTTTTTTATTTCTCCAGAGATCTCAAATGACTAACTTTTACCAGAAATACAGCTTTAACTAGGTGAAGTCATGTGCAGATGTGGGATATCAATAGCGTTACAACACTCAATTTGATTTGACCTAGAGTGAAGTCTTCATTCCTGCCTCAAACGGACACAGCTACATACAAGCCATCAGGCTTTATCTGAATGTTATACAATATTTTTATTCTTGCATTTGATAGGAGAGAGTTACCTCTGGTTAATATATATTCCTGTTGAAGTTCGAGATAAGGATGAGCCAGTATGGAATCAAGGTCCAATTCACTTCAAGTGTCAGATAAAGAATGAACATTATATTTATAATTCCAGGAAGATATCCTACTTTCTTTTGAACATTAGCAAAAGTCTACTTTTCAGAAACTGAACAATGTTAAAAATTTTCACTGCTAGGTTCTTGCAATGACAATTTAGGGACATTTTTCTGATCTATCAAAATAGTGCATCAAAAGGAATCTGACAAACAACTTGTGGTCACACACAGTTATCAAAATATACTAGCAGAACTACTGCCATGTAGATAGCTATAAATGAAAAACAAAAATCACTTCTGCAAACATCCAGTAGGGAAATCAATGCCAATGATGCAGTTTCCCAGCATTCATCTGGAGTACCCTAACTTCTACAAGCTTAAAAGTTCCTGCTGAAACTGCTCAGGCAAGTTACTTCAACATTTATATAAAATATGATTGCTTCACTGTGACAATGATCTTCTATATGATGTTTAAATTGTATCCAACATGACTAATGAGACTATTTCTTTATCAGATGTTCTCTCAGGAACTAAATATAAACACGTTAGGGCTGCGTTAAGTTCTCAGGCTTTGCTTCAAAGGTATAGCATGAACAGAGGGATAAACTTTTATTTCTGGCTGCAAAAGCTCAAAAACTTACTTTTGTTTTAATGCAAGTATTGCTTAAGAAATAATTTTAAACTACCAATTCCTGTTCTTGAACCCTTTCTCCACCAATATTTGGATTTGTGAAAATATGGCAACTCTTAATTATTGTGGGGAGCTTTACACAAGAGCTGAAAAATAAGTGTAACCCAATTTACTGACAATTCTATGGGAGCAGAAGCAACAATTGATATGTTTTTAACTGAGTGAAAGTATGCTGGTCAGAGAAATAATGCAGTTCAGGTGTATTATTGTACTTTAAGCTTGGATTTTTGGGGTAGTCAAATTTCAATTAGCAGTAAAATTGCAACTACACAAAACTTTAGATAGTTCACTCTAGTACATCATGACATGAATATTTGAATAAATATCACTAACCAAGAAGTACCAAAAGTATATTTACTCTTGCAATCTTCTAGAGTAAGAGATTTGTAAAAGCAGATTCACGCAGATCTTAAACTATTTATTTTCTAGGAGTCCTTGCTGTTCAACAATCACTGCAATGGTCCTCAAATGTTACCAGTATTGGAATTGTTTAAATGGGGCTCCAAGTAGGCAAGCCTAATGTAAAAGGAGTGAAACAATTCAATAGCTTTTTGAAAATATGCGTAAAAGCACATTAAAATTGTTCTGCTTTAAGTAAACTAAATTTGATTCAATTTTTTATATTTAAGGGCAGACGAATTTGAGAGTGTATTTACCTGGTCAGCTTAATGGTCTTCCTGAAGTCATTCGTGATGGGAGGCTTGTAGCCACCCTTTCGTAGCAAGGAATCTATGGTTTGAATGTGGTCCCAACCTGTTGAAAATTATAAACGCAAGATCTTAAGCCTTGGAAGAAAATTTACCTTTATTACAAACAAGCATAGGAGCATCAGGTCACAGGTTGCAATCCAGTCACTATTTTTAAAATAAGCATTTGTAGTTAACACGGTAACATTAAATGCAGAAAACATATACAAAGTTACTTAAAATTGGAAACAAGGGAAATCCATGGTATACTGTACTTAAAACACAACATTGACCTTGCTCCTTCGCAACCTCCGGCAGGTACGTGGCCGTGCGTTTTGATCCTTTTTCATTGATGAATTCTATTCTAATGCCATGTACACCCACCTGGAAAGAAAATGGCAGCTTCATTAGAACGAGATATGTAAAAATTAAACTGAGGTTTCAGTACTTCATTTAGACTTGACTTTTCCTATGACAATCCTTTGGTCAAGACATGATTTTTCCATGATACAAATTAAATATCCAATGCAGGACCATTCAGCAATTTCATACTGCTCTAAGAAAGGCAATTCAAACGTGAACAATAGAGGCAGGTTAAATCCTAGTGGAGAAAATTCAACAAAGATTTGAAGAATAAAAAAAAAATCCAGTGTGACAAAGAACAGGGGAATGGAATTATAGTATAAAACAGTCATGGAGATAAGTCAGTGTCTTCTACCATGAAGACCGAATCACCATACACCAACTCTATTACCTAGTCCAGCTCCATTATCTAGTGCCAATCTCTTGCCTTTTCCACATATCCCTACATACCATCACTGTCCAAAAAAAAACCCATACCCTTGTGCATGTTGATACTATTGTATGGAAGAATGCCACTGGTAAATTGAAATAAACAGCATTGTTACTATATCAGATTGAAATGAGTTGCAAAAAGGAGCCACAATCTTCACCGAACAACTGGCAAATAACATTAGCTTCCGATGTTTGCTCAAAATAGACGAAGATTTAATCCTAACTAAATTTGTTGGGTAGAGCGGTAAATTGATCCAAAAAGTAATGCAAGCATCAATGCAATTTCAGGATTTGCCTGGACAAATACAAGTATATTAGTGCCAAAACAATAGGTATCGGTATATACGTTTCTAAACATGCTGTAAAACGTGCAGAATATCTTAACTAGCATTTACGATAATAGGGAATCAGAAGGGTTAAAAATTGATGCCAGAGAGGATTAAAAACACTAAATGCATGGGGTCTAGATAGCAAACTACGTTTCATTCATTATTTTAATTAATTTGAATTCAAAAGTATTATAAGTGTTTACTCACTTTAAGCAATTTCTCAAGAAAAATCATTCTTACGATCTGGACGTTGCTGGCTAAGCTAGCGCTTACGGCCTATCCCGCCCAGTTGCCTAGAGGGCAGTTAACAGTAAAAGTACATTGCTTTGACTCTGGAGTCATATGTAGACCAGATCAGCAACGATGGCAGATTTACATCCCTAAAAAGGACATTGCTGAACCAGATGGGTTTTTTTCAAAACAAGAAGAGTGGTTATGTAGTCAGAGGGTTGCAAGTCTCCAAAACTCTTCACCCCACAAAGCAATGGAGACACAGTCACTGATTTCTTTTAAGGCAGAAGTAAATTAACCATTATTAGGCAAGGATTAAGGTTGTCAGACGTAAGCAGAAATGTACAGTCAAGGCCACAATCAGATCAGAAAATACCTTATCGAACAGCAGAGCAAGCTTGAACCGCCGATTGGTCTACTCCTGCTCCATCTTTGCACATTACTTCCAATTCAATATTCTGACTGCCCCAGCACTGACAAGTTGTGGAATGTATATTGGACAAAACAAATTCAGTTCAACACTGAAGGTTGAAGCAGTTGGTCTTAGCCCTTGTAGTTCATATTCCAATTTTCACTGTGTGCAACCTTGATGCTACCGAAAACTAATCTGAGCTTTAAACCTATCAAGGTGACTCAGGGCCACTCACGCGCCATTGTCTGCACTGTATCTACATCAACCACTCCACAACTAAAACCCTTTCAGTGTGCATTTTTCCAATTCACAATTCGGCTGTTCTAACTTTTCATCCTGCCTGTTTGCTATTCTTTATAAACTCTTAATTTGCCCAAATTTCCATGCACTGGATTCCATCTTGCCCAAAATCTCTCATGCAATACTATTTTTTTTGAGCTGTATGGAGATCCTTGATCCACAATACACAAGTTCTTATCACTTTTCATCTGCAGCTTCCTCTGACTTTATTTTTCTTATAAAAAGATTACAACCCCCGTTTTTAGCTTTCAATCATCTAATAATTTCTTTATTGCCATTTTTCTAAATCTGTTTATGGTCCTTTGAAACTTCGTACAACGTTAAATTCACATTAGAAATGCAAGCTTCAAATGTACATTTGCTATATTATTATGGCTTCAATAACCTCGGAATTTGAAAATTTCAAGATTAGAACAAAGTCAATTCAGAGCCAAATCAAATAGCATATATTGTCCATTCAAAAATACAGTGCAAGTGTGGAATATTCCTATAAACAGCCATGAATGCTGGATCAAATGAAATTTTGAAGACCAAGTACAATAGATATAAGTTAAGGGTGTCAGGTGATATGGAAGAAGCCAGATTAAGGCCATCAAGGATTAGTCCAGTTATGATCCAACAGAATGGTGGGACATGTCTAAGAGGTGGTCTGATCCTACTTGTTTCTATTTTCCACCTGAAATGTAATTTTTTTTAAAAAAGGTTCCGTAATGCAAAGCGTCAACAGCATTAAGGCCATCTGAGATTAAGGCGATGATGTACAAAATCTCCTGCACTCTGGAATAGACAGTAAATGCCAACTAGCCAAAAGGAATAAATGCATAATTTTGATGTATGGTTATGGGGTACATCAAGTATGTCATCAATTAAAACTCTATCCTCCTGCCCAAGTGGGATACAATGGCTTAAAATTATTGCAAAAAAGAACCCCTCAAATTGCTACTAAACTACTTAAAAAGAAAAAAAATTACTGTTTGAAAATTACTGCTGCAACCTCTGGAGAATGCAATTCGAAGTTATTCTGAAGCACATTAGTGTAAATTTAAAGCATTAGTATTTCCAGGATTTAGATTCAGTAAAAATTACATACCTCCCAATCTAAGTAATCTCCAACATCTTCAAAGTTGGTAAGAAGAGACACCGAGCAAAAAAGCCGTGGTAATTCTTCCCTCGTCATTGGAGGAAAGCGACTGTCTTTAAGGGCACTACAGGAGACAGAAAAAGCCCTTGTTGAAACTGAAATCCAGACCATTACAAAATCATGAATTCATTGACCTGGATTTCATATTTGGCTGCCGAATGAGAAGAAGAACATTGCTGGACTTCTGTTCCTTTTCTGATATTAATTTCAATATGGCACAAGATAAACTCAAGGAGTCTCCAATGGTGAGCAACATCAGCTGCCTACTTACTTGACATCACTAACCACATTCAAGTAATCACAGATGGCTGACAAGAAAGTAAATGCACTATCGTTTGCTTTAATGGAAAAATGATTGGGGTACCTGCAAGGTAGAAGCTGAAATATCAAGCAAACTAAAAATTAAGCAGCATTTATCATGGAGACATTTGATATTCTACTAAAATAAAATTAGTTTGTCAAAGCTAGAGGGGTTTCTCAGCCATAATTATGAAATTAGAATTCCATTAATAATCCAGGCGCACTTCAGCCAACAAGATGCAACTTTTTCCAGTTGTTCTTACAAGGCTGTCTGCACAAAGTTTGCACATTCTCAGAGTCTGTGTGGGTTTCCTCCCACAACCCAAAGATGAGCAGGTAGGGTGGATTAACCATGGTGAATGCAGGGATATGGGAATAGGGTGGGGGTCTAGGTCTAGGTAGGATGCTCTTTGTAAGGCCAAATGGCCTTTTCCTCCAACATCGGCATTTTATGATTGTAAGGTTAACAGTATAAAAGACCACATTCTCTCAGAAGTTCAGTGATTTCTACTTGATTTCAATCTGCAAAGATTGTCATAGTATACCCTATGGAGAATGACAATCTCAGAGCAACTTCTGGATTTAAGCGTTTGACTGCGCACATGCATCTGCAGAAGCTAGCATCAGTCTCAAAATCAAGGAGGGAACCCACGCATGGCTACCCCAGTTCTGGTCCATGACTCTGCAATTTGTGTATGTGGAATTTTGACAGACAATGCATATCAGAACCATCAGGCACTGGCATTAAACTCAGTTTTAGGGTAAGTGACTGGGTTATAATACCAAGATAACAGTTTGCTCACACAACTTTCAGATGTGTTCTACAGTTCCCAAGAGATCCAATTCAACAGGCTTTGCAAAATTCTGCATTCGACCAGAAATAATAGTATATACATAAAAATGTATTTTAGAGATATCTCCTCCTTTACTTTCATGGCATGAAACAGAATGTAATTTTAAAAATAGAATCTAAAACTTCTCATGCAAGTTTTGAGAACTTGCACTGAAGCCTGAACATGGCAGAAGTTAATTATTTCTATAATTTATTGCATAGTATATTGCACTTCACTGATAAATGAACGCACTGCTTTTCCAAAGTAATTCAATGTTATGATGACACACCAAATTGAGTACCATCATGGGTTAAGAATGTAGGCCATGAGTTTCAATCATTTCTTACATTCTAATATGCAGTGTATAAAATGCACAAAGATTCAAAGGACTTCTTGTGATCACAGGTGTGGGATTTCATCAACTAAATCATGTATATCAGAAATGATCTTTTTATTTTAACAGACAAGTTGTTAAAATGGATAGCTGACTTCTTACTATACTTCTGGAACAGTAACATCTGGAACGCAATTTGCAAAATGGTCTCTTATTTCAATTAATATGGCTGTTTGAATTTTTGCTGTTGATAAAGGTTGAGATGACAACAAGAACTGATCTTGGGTTTGGAGGGTCAAAATGTAAAAGCAGTTTGGTTGGAGGTAGGAGAAAGCAATGGAAGTAGTCACTGGTGTGGGCGATTTATAGGCCCCCTGACAGTAGCTATACTATAGGAGAGAACATAAATCAAGCTGTAATGAAAACTTGTAAGAAAGATACTGCAACATTTACAAGAGATTTTAAACTTCACATAGGTTTGATGAATCAAATTGGCAAAGGCAGCTTTGGAGGATAAGTTCAAACTGTATTTGGTTTCTGAGAACAATTCATTGTGCAACAAGCAGGCAACAGGCAGATACGTTTTAGCACCAAGACAGATTAAAAAAAACTGTGGTTCAACATGCTAATACTCAGATTATATGCTACCCACGACAGAGTACAGAATTAGGTGGTGGTTAAGCAAATGCATGTGTGGCTGGATGGTAAAGAAGGACAGGTGGAACACACCAGTGCCCATACTGACCACTTCAATGCCCTTGCAGGATAAATGGCTTGTGCTATCGAGAAGGGTTTCAACTAGGAAATCCAACATTAAAATGGGAAAAACAAGTTGCACAAAAGATTGGGAATGTCAGAAGGGGCACTAGGTAACGCTAGAGGAAGTAACTGTACAGGCATTAGGTAATAGTAAGAATAAATACAAGTTCTAAATTAGGTTTAGACTGCAAGTTTGTGAACACAGGGAGAGTGATAATTACGATTGGTGAGCTGTTGGTTGGGACAGACAAGGGGGTGATAGGACATTACAGCAATACTGGATCAAAAAGCAGGTAGGACTGGGTTCTAAATAACTTTAGACAGACAATGCATAGGAAAGATACCCAGAAGGAAAGAAAAGAGGAGGGATATCAATATTTTGAATCAGAGGTCAGAAGGAAATTGAGCACGCGCAGACCTGGCTGTAGTAAATTAGAATTCAAGCTTGCTAGGCAAAGTTGTAATTGAACAATGATCTGTCATTAAGGATATATTTAGGTACAGTGGAAGCACAGTCCCACAAGGATGAAAAGGCAAAATAAGCATATTCAGAGCTCCCTGACGGCAAAATTGATAAGACAATATGCTGAAGTAGGAAAAAGGGTGCCCATGACAGATGTCAGATTGATAATACAAACAAGATCAATTTTGAGTACAAGAAGTTCAGAGGGAAGAGAAAAAAAAAATGAGAAGTTAAAAAAAAGTGAGAATAGACCCAATTAAAGAGATTCCAAGAAAGGCTTCTTTAGGCATACAAATAGTAGAAATGTTATGAAATAAATGGTGGTGCCAATTACTAATCAAAATGGAATTTGCACTTGGAGGTGGGGTCATTGCTGGGATATGAATATTTTGCATCTTTTTTAAACCAAGTACAAAGATATTGTCAAAGTCAAGGGAGGTAATTGAGACACTGGACTGGTTAGAAGTTAATAAGAGGTCAGAATAGAAAAGCTGTCTGTACCTAAAAGTTGATAAGTCAACAGCATTAATCAGATACATCCAAGGATACTGATGAAAACAAAAGCAGTAATTGCAGAAGCACTGGCAATTTTCTAACATTACCTGGAGTTGAAGAATAGAGAATTCCAGATGGTACACACCTTTAATATTGAGTTCATCTAAAAACTCAACTATAGCTAAAGGGTTGATACTTCAATCATCCTATTTGACATATTATGACACACTTTTGGAGGTGGTGGAACTTAAACCAAGACCTTCTGGCCCAGAGGTCAGAACACTGCAACAAGACCCTCAGCTAAATGGGTTTATTTTTGATATTTTCCAACCACCTGTTCAGAGATATTATACACATCTGGAGTGGGTGGGACTTGAAACCAGACCTCCTGGCTCAGAGGCAGGGACCATTGCACCACAAGACCCTCAGCCAAATGGGTACTTGACAGCTTTTAAAAATATCTCCTGGAACAAAATAAATCTCGTGAATAAATGCTATTTGTCCAGACAAATAAAGTTTAACTAACTTAATTCACCTTTTTAAATGAAGAAAGAGGGGTTTAAAGAGTACAACATGCACTCTAATGTTGAATCAGTCACCTCCCAAATGCCCCTCTCTTGCCTTATAATCATATTCCTCCCATGTCTGCACCTGGCAGAAATACTATCCTCCTTTTTACTTCCAACATCATCTGCAAAGTTTCAACTGTATAGCAATCAGTCCTCTATTCTCCACAATATTTCCACAGCAGATGCAGCACTGAACCTCACCTCATTACATTATGAAAGCCTATTGATAAGAACACAACTGGGGAGTGGGAAGAGATCATTTGGCCATTTGAGCTTGCTCCGCTATTAAATAAAGATCACGACAGGGATCTCCTCTCAGTTCCATTCTTATCAGTCTAATCACAGCTAGAGAATTTTTTAAAAAAAAAAAAAAGGTTTCACTTCCTGCTCCTGCATCATTATCTCCAGTATACCCCACGGATCATTTCCTTGGCCCTTCCCTCAGCTTTACTGGTTGCAGCCATACAGAGCTGGCTGTTGGAGGTCAGTCATCTTAGCACAAGTACATCTCTGGAATTCCTCTGTGTTGATTTGTTTTAAAGTCAACCTGTCCAAATATGTCATGAAACGCCCCTACAGTAGGTGGGATTTGAATTCTGACTTCTGGCCCCAAAGTAGGAATACGTACCACCACACCACAAAAACTTCCCAGAATTTCTCAGTATGGTGTTCTGGACCCACCATCTTCAGCTGCTTCATCAATGACCTTCTCTCCACCAGGAGGTCAAAAGTGAGAATGTTTCCTGTTAGTTGCACAATATTCAATACTATTTCATAACTCCTCAGATACTGAAGCAGGCCACATCTACATGCAGCAAGACCTAGACTTTATCTAGGCTTGTGCTGACAAGTGAAAGTAATATATATGCCACAGAACTGCCAGGTCATGATGCCCTCCAACGAAAGAGGATCTAACCATTTATGCCGCGAAGTTCAATAGCACAGACATCGCTGTGTGCCTCATTATTAACATCCCCATGTTTACCATTGAGCTGGACAAGGTATATGAACACTGCGCGTACGAAAATGGTCAGAGGATGGGAGTAACTCACCTTTGGACTCCCCAAAGCCTGTAAGATTCCACAAAGAACAAATCAGAAATGAGACTGAATATTCTGCAATTGTCTGAATGGGTACAGCTCCAACAAGAAGCTCAACACCATTCAAGACAAAGATTCTAGCTTAACCAGCATCCCCATCCACCACCACCTTCAAAACACCAACAGTTCAGCTATGATCTCGATGGATGGTACTGCAGGCTTGCAAACCTGAATGGTGCACTTCAACATCTATTCATCTGTTCATTATTCATCCCATTCATGAGCAACAGCTAGTGGCAGAACTGTACACAACCTACAAGAACGCACTGTAGTAAGTGACCAAGCATCATCAACGTGACGCCCCAAACCTGCGACTTCTACAACTTACAAGGACAAGGGCTGCAAATGGTTAGGCCCATCACCTACAAGCTCCCTCCAATTCATGACCTGGAAGCACACTGCCATTTCCTCACTGTTACTTGGTCAAGATTCTGGAACTCCTTAACAGCATTGTGGGTGTCCCAACGTTGGAAGACTACAGAGGTTCAAGACTGCTCATCACTATCTTTAGGGAATTTGGGGATGGGCAATAAATGCTGGGAAAGCATCTGATGTCCATATCTCACACGATGAATGAATTTTTAAAACAACATGCTCTCATTTGCACTGTTTAGACAAAGCATTTGAAGGGATAGCACTAGTTTTCACAAATACACAGACAAAAGCCAGCTCTACTTCACCAGCAAATTTATTGAGTCCTCAACTGTTGCTGAATTAACATATATTTAATATCAATGCTAGCAGAAATTTCCTTCAACTCAATCCTGGAAATGCTGAAGTCATTGTTTACAGTATTAACTCCAAAGTTTGTTACTGGCTCTCTTTCATGGCAGCAGTTTGAGGTTAAGCCAGTCTGTTTACTACCTTGGTGTCAGAATTGATGCCAAGATGATTGCCTGACCTTGTAGTCGTGCCATCACGAAGACTACTTATTTCCACTATTAAAACACAGCTAAAGTTAGGTAATCTCAATTTATCAGCTGCTAAACCCTCATTCATTCCTTTACCACCTCCAGACTCGACTATTCCAAGGCACTCGGTGATTTCTCACATTTGTGCCTTTGTAAACAGGAGGTAATTTATAACTGTGTTTGCGTGTGTCTGAATGTGCAAATTCAATTCCCGATTATCACTGAGCTGGCTGTCCTACACTAGTTACACAGTAAAAAAAAAAAAAAAATCATGCTTTCAAAATTCTCTCCATCGTTTAACACTTTTTTTAATGGCTTTGCCCAATCCTATTTCTAATCTCCTCCTACTGCACCCCCCTGCTCCCCCTCCGCCCCCCAAAAAAACTGAGTCATCTGCACTCTAATTCTGACGACCTGCTGGGTCACAAATGAAGGAACAGCAAATAATGATTCATGTATATCTGTATATATTTTATAGTTCTCAATACTTAAAGGAGAAATCAGAGACTTGTTCTGAATATTGCTTTGAATAGAACAGCTACATTTTAAAGTATGGAACTGGTTTCCATTTTGAAATCAACTGGCCAGCACAAAATGTTATCAGAACACCCAGTGCAGACTGGAACATGTAGCACACATGAAGTCCATAGACCCAGTCACCAAGTTGTCTGTCAAAAAGAACTACAACCATGTCCCTTTCTCAAAAGGTTTCAGACAACAATCAAATCTAGCACCACAGACAGGACTTAATTCCTTGCGACGTGGCAATTGGACTTGGACATTCACTACAAACATACTTTTAGATATTTCGATGGATAAAAATCACAGGATTATTTTGCTTCCCTAACAACTACTCATCGATACCAAATGAAAAATGCATATTAAGCAGTTTTGAACTCTTCTTATTTTTCAGAACTCCCAGCTACATAAAAATGTTTAGGCAAACCTTACAATAAGCATCAAAACAATATACAAGGAACACGTTTGGAGAGGGCACCTACTAGTCAATTACCCGCTTAAGGAATTTTACTGCAACATGTGATGGGGTGAAATTAAGGAATAAATGAAAAAACAACTTATTCAGGTGACCGCATGAGAATTTAAACGCTAGAGCTGCATAAGTAGACACTTTTTGGGTGCTCTAACTGTATAAAGTTCATATCTGTGTATTTGTAAGACTACCATAAAATTAGAAATTTAAACATGTCTAAACCAAAGCCCAAAATGAAAGTGAAAAGTTTCACTCAAAAATGAATTGCATTCGCACATAATGTGACAACTTTGGTACAGTTCATAGACATTAACAGCTGTTATACTATAATCTGTTTCAAACAAGAAGAAAACTGAAAGAACGGAGATTGTTCATTGTTTTCATTGTAGTTTAAAAATGCTCTAGTTAGAGGGGTGAAAGGAAAAATACTGCAGAAATTTGGCAAAGTTCAAAATGAGAGACACGCAAACAGAATAATTCACTCCTGATTTGTGAACAAGTTTTAAATTCAACAAACATGATGCTTCTTACATGCATTAAAGATGACCAGATTTGAGAGAGTTTATTCAGCAAAGCATTGCAGGTTCTTTACAATCTGAAACCGACAAGGATTAGAATTAGAATCCCTCCAGTGTGGAAACAGGCCCTTTGGCCCAACAAGTCCACACTGACCCTTGCAGCATCCCACCCAGACCCATCCCACTATAACCCACACACACCTGAATACTATGGGCAATTTAGCATAGCCAATCTACCTAGCCTGCACATCTTTGGACTGGGGGAGGAAATGTCTGTGTGGACTTTGCACAGTCACCTGAGGCTGGAATCGAACCCGGGTCCCTGGTGCGGAGGCTGCAGTGCTAACTGCTGAGCCACCGTGCCGCCCCAGAAATTAGTTTTCACTTTGCAGATATTTTCCATAAGCCAGTCAAGTTTGCTAGTAACAGTTTCAAATAGAAAACAAAAAACTATTTTAAAAAAAAAGCAGGTTCAGTGTGAAACAGTGAAAGGAATGTTTATACTACTGGCTGATCTTGTATTATGCTCATTCCACCTTTCCTCTTGTCCTTCTTAAATGCTTTCTACAGTGGCAATTTATTGCAATTGTAAACTACAAATTTTACACTTTTAAATGCCAAGCCCAGCAATGAGCAACTAAAGAAATGCATTTAGTTGGTCAGGAATAACTACTGGAGGAGGGTGAAAGGCAGTTTCATTCCATTGGTACCAAAAGAAACTTCTGACACTGTCCTCATGTTCCCTGGTCATGAGAGTGATGTGCAATTTTTAAAAGAGACATAAGATTAAGTTGGAATCTGACTAAAACCTTATCTCAATGGACTATTATAGAAGTGCATCCATTTTCCCTGTTAGAGATCCTAGCTTTGCTACCAAACAAACAGTATTGAACCTTTCAGGGATGAAAAAAGAACACATGGAACTGCAGTTAATATTTAGAATAGAATAAGCTTTATTGTCATGTACTCAAATAAGCACAGCGAAAACTTTGCAAGTCGCTACTTAGGTACTAAAGTTGCAGTTTCTTAAGCACTAATTCTTAGGGGAAAAATTAGAAAAAAGAAATAAGAAGTCCAACATTATAGATCATAAAAACAAATTAGTAAAATATAGAATAAGTTCTGAATAACAGTCCTTGCAACCCAGTTCATGCCATCCCTTGACTCTGGACCATGTGGGCTTCACCTCAACATTTAATTTTGACTTGTTATTAAAAGAGGAAAACAAATCCTCATCGTAGAGTTGAAATCAAATCTACAGTTCATTAGTACTGTAGAAATTAAACAGTAAGGGATATCTAAATTACAATAGATTTGGAAAGTATTCTGTATTGGCCATAAGTTGTGTTAATTTTGTTACAACATACAATTTAAAAAACTATTCTATTATCCCTTGCCTTCATGGACATGCCCTTGCAGTACTCACAATCATTTGGAGCCTGACAGCAGAATTTCATGTTTACATTGTTGCTTGTTCCACTTCCGCGTCAGCAAGTGAAGTCAGCACAACACTGCAAACAGTAACATTGCCAAAAGATGCATCTAAGTGGAAGTGGCTCTGTTGTAATGTTGACTATGTGAATATATCCTAAATCACACATCACTTTGTAATACATACAGGTATTGCAGGTGATGCACCCATTCAGGTGTTTAGAGTTAGAGTTTGTGATGCTTGCTATTTTTCCACACAATTAGTGAAGAACCTATATTGTGGCTGATAGGTTACAACTCTAAAGCTATCTGATATAGCAAGTCTGGAGCATGCTCCAGTTAGTGACTAAAATTGAAAAAAGCTTTCCTTATAACTTTTTGGGCATCTCAAATATTCTAGTTAACAAAATGAGTTCAATTTAATCAGTTATTTTAATAATACAAATAATTGGGCATTACAAATGCAAGTTATTCGAATTTTTCAGGAACTGAAATACACAATGCAATAAATCAAAAGCACACCTTTCGAATAATAGAAGTCCCCACTGCTCTGCCATCACTTATGGTATTATTCCTTATTCTCCATAGCATAGTGCCGACAATGGGGAATTATAGCTCCCAAGGCCAAGGGGAGATTTTTTTTTCCCCCAACTAGATAGTGATTTTATTATAGGATAGGACAAAGACGCAGCTTCAAGATTACTTCAGCCACAATGGGAATATAACCTTGTGATCTTGGTGCTAGTCTGAGCTATACATCAATCAGCGAGACAACCAAACTGACCATCTCCCCGAAAATAGAGGTTTCATTATGAGGTTGTAGACATACTCGCCAAGCCGGTGGGTTTGGTTGCAAACACTTCACCACCCAGCTAGGTAACATCGTCAGTGTGCCTCTGGTGAAGCGTCTGCGTTCTGTCCCGCTTGTTATTTATATGCCACAACACATTGCAGCAACCCAGAACTACACAAAGCAGAACAGGAGCATCTATACAAAGTCTTCAAAAGGAATGGACATCTGAAAAGCACAATCCGCCGTTACCTCCGAGACAGACCACAACAGGAAGACAGAACACAACCAGACTCACTAGTCACGCGATTGTACATCAAGGACATTTCAGAGATGACCACATGACTACTCAGACCCCTAGGTATCAGGGTAGCCCACAAACCAAACACCCTACGACAGCTACTGATGAATGTAAAGGATCTCATACCCAAAACCAGAAAAACCAGTGTAATATATGAAATACTGTCAGAAACACTACATAGGCCAATCCGGAAGAAAACTGACAATACGGATACACGAACACCAACTAGCCACCAAGAGACACCACCAATTCTCACTCGTCTTGCTACACACAGACAATGAAGGATACAAATTTGACTGGGACAACATGGCCATACTTGCACACGCCAGACAAAGACACACCAGGGAATTCCTGGAGGCCTGGTATTCAAACCAGGAATTGAATATTGAATTAGATTTGGGGTGTACAAACTGCTGAGAAACAGAACCGGAAGTGGTACCAAAACACCCCAAACCGAGGCACATAAATAACAAGCGGGACAGAACGCTGAGGCTTCAGCGAAGGCACACTGACCATGTTACCCAGCAGGGTGACAAAACGTTTGCAACCAAACCCAACAGCTCAGAGTGCACGTCTGTAACCTCATCCATAAGCCAGGCTACAAATCTTCTCAGAAACTAAGTTTCATTACATTTTTCTAACTTTGAAGGGTTCTGTCGGCATAAACTGAGGAATACTGCTTAGTTCAGTTGGCGAGTCAGTAACAAGGTGTTAACTTGAAATGGTCACAAAGATAGCGATGCATGCTGCACAGTACAATGTTTTTCTGGAGACTATTGCATCTTTTAATATAAAGGATAAATATTTGAAATAGGAGCAGCACAAATAGGGAAAATAGTCAAAAACAAAACTGGAATGGCATTCTTCCACACTCTAAACTTGAGCAGTTAAATGAAATAAAAAGTGTAAACACTCAAATATCAGTCTACCAATTAAATACTACAGTTAAGGTCTAAACACAGCTGATTAGACTACTGACATTCAGGCATCACGTTACTTAATGGAAATTAAAATAAAACACCATGTGTATGCACACTTTATTTGTATCCTAAATATCCACACCCTCCACCAACTCCCTGCACCAGCATTGTCTGGCTGAAGCGTACACTGTCCACAAAATATAAAACAGTAACTTAATGAAGAGTTGCGCAGAACTTCAAGCTCCTTGACGAGGACAGCAGCAAATGCAATTTTCTCTAAGGCCCCCTACGATTCTCAGAACATTCCAATGTGGATGTTTATCATTCCTTCATAAATCTCAACATTAAAATTCTGAACTCCTTAATAAAAATGTAACTGTGGGAGTACTTTCATCACACAGTCTACAGTGATTAAAATAGCATTCATCACACCTTCTCCAGGGAACTAAAGATATTTTGATGTTTTTGCTCCCATTAAGAATGAAAAAAAAAATGAACATCTAATTTTCAATTAGAGAACGAACGGAAGCTTGAATAGAAGAAAGTCATTTTCAAGCAATGTTTAGTACAGCACCAGAGTTAAGATTTTAAAAACAGCAATAAATCATTCATGCCTTTCTAGCTTCAACATTTCCTCCCTGAAAATTCAAAGCTAACTATTTTAAATGGCTCAAAAAAAAAACCAAGATGGAAATTAAATTTTGCATTCCCTTGTTCCTCATTTAATTTAGTCACTCCTTTGCCTCTAAAAAAAAAAGGCAGATTTATAACTGCAGTAGTGTTGTCTTGTCCCAAGAGATCAGTAATTCAATCCTGGAATCTGAACAGACGCACTTAGTATAGTCAAATTTTAGATGAAATCAAAAGCCAAACAGAGATATATTTCAAAGTTGTATTTTATAGCACCTTTTATGAATTCAGATATATGAAATCACTGCTTCACAGTCAGTGAGCAATTCTTTGAATTGCAGTTACTAGTTAGCAGTATTACTTTCCTTACATTTGGCAATAGTACAGAAAGAAATTTTCAGAAATGTTTAAAAACAATTGAGAGAGTGTTGAACACTACTGAAAGTTGACTGGAGTATACCATATATTGGCTCTCAATGACGACACACAATACATCCTTATTACGGATATCTGCATGACTTAAATCTCCAAGCTCCTTTGCGGAGTCATTTTTATAAGTTTAGTAAAAACCCACATCAATGCCACCAGCTTTAATATGGGAAAGCAGCTGAAGTATCATAGAGAGCTGTAAACAAACAAAACTGAGAGCCATAAGATGATATTTGGATGGGTGATTAATAACACAAGATGTAGGCTTTGAGGGAGGTCTTAAAAAGGAGTGAAGGATGGAGAGGCAGAAAGATTTTGTCAAGTAATTTCAGTGCTTAAGAGTCTAAGCAGCTTAAAGAGCCAACCAATGGTGGAGTAAAATAAATGCAAGGTGAACAAAAATCACAGTTGAAAGAAGAGAGATCTTGAGCACTGCAAGAGCTTAAAAAGATAGCGGAGGTTACTCGAGGATCTGAAAGCATCTACTGTGCAAAGTAGTGTGATGACTACATTTGGTACAATTTGGGATTCAAAGGCAGCGATGTTTCATAAATACAAAATAAGTAGCACCGGGGGATAATTTATGTAAAAATTGTGTGGAGTATTATTTCCTGACCTCAGCTCTAAAACTTTCTTTTAATAGTTTAAATCCAAGTTTATATTAAATTAAAATTGGCAGTAGAAATAGAATGTTTTAGCTTGGCTTAAAAAAAGTCATTTCAATTGCATATATCCTAGACAAAGGTCATTTCTCAGATGCCTGCTTTACAGGCTGAAATAACCATGTTTCTCTACTTTCTTTGCTACTCTGATCCCTGACAACACACATCAGCATCATAACAATTCCCTGTACTGCTGCGAGCATTTAATGTCCCTAGTTTCTTGGCTACCATAACTAGATAGAGTATTCAAGGTGAAATAAGACAAAGGTGCCTATTAAAGTTTGATTATTACTTCCTCCGACATATTTTACTATATTCTCATGACTTCATCCTTACCTATTTCATCATTCATAGCACGTATGTTGCCAATTTTTTCCTTCCTATGTGAAGCATTTTACATTTGTCTGCATTAAATTTCATCTCACATTATCTGTCTTCTTCCTTCAGCCAATTCATTCTGTAATTTCTCAACCACCTCCTCCAGTTTCACCTATCCTGCTGATTTGAAAGCCATATTAACCACATTGCACCAAGTTATTAAATCAAAAATTAGGGAAAAAACAGTTAATGTTTCGGGTCCAGTGACCTTTCCTCAGTTCTGACTTTTTTTTCCCTTCACAGATGTTGCCACACCTGCTGAGCTTTTCCAGCAATTTGTTTTGTTTCCTGATTTACAGCATCCGCAGTTCTTCCTAATTTTTGTAAAAAAAAACGGAATAGTATTAGTCCCAGCACCATGAGGCATTCCATCCTGACACAGATCTTCCGAACAGTATTTATCATAACAGTACATACATAATTGTAGCATATTATTCACTATAACAAGAGCTGTCCACTCTGTTGTCCCTCTCTTCTACATGAGAACGGCAGACCAGAGAATTTTATAACCAGGAAGATGATGGTCAGCTTCTGGGCTGGCTGCCTACTAGAACAATTCAAACTTAATGTTTTTGCATTTTCTTTTTCTACACTTAATGTTTATACGTTGTAACACCCTGAACATACATAAAAATTAAACACAGAAGTTACATGATAAAGTAAGACTCTGAAACAGCCAAACTTACGTATAATATCGGATCAAGTCAGCACGACGTTAACATACCTTCTCTTTAAGAACATGACTCCATAAAGCAACAGGACAATTAGGTGAAACAGTCCTTCACAGATAGTCATGAAGCACCATACGTAGGTGATGCAAATTTCCAGGTTTACCCCAGAGTTTGGAAATTTTGCCAGAACTAGAAGAGGGAGAATTCTAAATTTTTTTCATGTACTTTTAAGAATCTCCACCTACAGTTGTTAGAAGTCCAACAGCAAAGAATCATTAGATCTGGGCTGCACCATAAAATGCTGAAGAATCATTTATGACAATTAGGTATCAGTTTTTTTGTTATAGCTCTAATAATTAATTATTCAATTTGCATCTAAAAGCACAAGCTACAGCTCATATTAGTTCAATGACATTAGCTCAAATCCCTCTAACAGAACACAACAGTCCATCCATGAGAGTCAGCAAACAGCATGCTCAAGTGTAGCAGCAGGACTCAAACTCAGACAACGTACACTCCATTATCTATTTCAAAACCAGTAAAGACATTGCACAGTTAAGTCTGTAAAATATCTCAATCCCTCTTTCCACTCTATGCTCCAAGTATCCCTTGGCCAACAGATCCTGAGAATGCCTAATATTTGCGCCGGGTAACTTCAACCAGATATCAGGAGCCTTCGGGCTTACTTATTGGTACTTGTGTAGTCGAATAATCTAAACTTGACGAGTAAGGTCTTTTATCTGCTATAGATGGAAACAATGCAAAATATATTCCAGTAGTCAGTTCATGTAATCCTGCTCTACTAAAGCAAAATGAACGAATGGAACAACTGAACACTGCAAGCAAATTTTCTTTTACTTGTATGCAATTTTTAAAAAAAAAAAATGCTCCAAAATAGATGGTAGGCCATGAGTAAGATGCCACAATAATAATCTCCTGGCCTAATTTCATTTCTAATGTCATTTGACTAGCATTCTAAATATCGTCTGAAGGGAGGTCACTGGACAGTATCTTTACTCTGCTTTCTTTCCACAAAGGTTGTCAGACCTGCTGAGTTTCCCCAGCAATTACAGTTTTTGCTTCATATTTCCAGCACCTGCAGTTCTTTATTATATTCTAAATATGGTAGTTTGGATGTTCGAAGATAAAACAGAGGCAACATAGTTTGAATTTGGTCTCTGCAAACCTAAGACAGAAATGTACCCAGTGGATGATAACATCAGAGGCATTTTTTTAAAAAATGCTTCATTATAAAAGATTATCCATCTTTAAACAGTTGCTACAAATATGTGAATTACATTTACTTCTGATTGTCTCTCTTTTTTAAAAAAAATACAAGAATAAGGAGAAACCTTAATGAAACATACAAGATTCTTAAGTATTCAACAATGTAGATGCAGAGAGGTTGTTTCCCATTGTAGGAGAGTCTAGGACCAGAGGGCATAATGTTACAGGAAACAGTTATCCATTTAAAACAGAGATAAAGGAGGAATTTCTTCTGAGGGCACTGAATCTATGTAATGCTTACTGCAAAGGGCTGCTGAGGCTGGTTTATTAAGTATACTCAAGGTTGAGATAGGCAGATTTTAAGTCAGTGAGGGAATCAAGACTTATGGGGATAAGGTAGAAAAGTGGAATTCTGGATTATCAGATCAGCCATGATCTCACTGAATGTCAGGGCAGGCTGATGGGCCTGAAATGCCGACTTCTCCTACATCTCACGGTCTTGTGGTCCAATTAGAAACATGGAGAAAACTAGACAACAAAGTGTCACTTCAAGGAAGTATGAGGGGATTTACAACAGATGTACATTACTGAAGAGCATCACAGTATCCTTTGACAAATATTATTTACAATCTAATGTAGTCTATTTCAGTGTATATTCCTGCATGCATTTTTCTGGTAGTTTTATAAAGCTCAAGGTCTTTCAAGGTAACATGCTCCATTGGTATATTTGTAAATGGCCAAACTAAAGAGAAAGAGAGAGTGGGAAAACAGGACACAACACACAGCCATGTTTATACTTGGGTCACAATTGGATGCCCAGTCACAAGCTACCTAATTATTTCCAACTCAACAATAGACAGGACATCTGTAGACTCTGGTAGAAATACAAAACAAAAGTTACAATTTAAGGTGGCTTTAAAGAAATAGTATAATTCTAGTTTTATTTTTGCAAAGGCTCATCCTCAATTTTTAAAAATTCAGCCACTTGACCAGGTGCTGCTTGCAGGCCCATGCTAAGTTATACTCAAAAACAGTGTGGTCAGTGTCACTGAATATCCTTTTGGGGAGAAAAAAAGGACTTGGAAAAGTGGTAGCAATAAGGTGAAACCTCTCTCTTCACTAGCCCCTTCCGAAGTTTGCGGGGGGGCACGATGGCCTAGTGGTATTATCACTAGACTATTAGTCAAAAACTCATCTAATGTCCTGGGGACCTGGGTTCGAATCTTGCTACAGCAGATAGTAGAATTGGAATTCAATTTTTTAAAAAAATCTGGAGTTAAAGAATCTACTGATGACCCTGAAACCCATTGCCTAGTGTCAATAAAACCCATCTTCTTCACTAATGTCCTTTGGGGAAGGAAGTCTGCCATCCTCACCCAGTCCGACCTACATGCGACTCCAGACCCACGGCAACGTGGTTGACTTTCTATTCCCCTCGAATGGCATAGCAAGCCAGTTGTACCAATTGCTACAAAGTCTCAAAACAAACAAAAACAGATGGATCACCTAGCATCAACCCAAACACTGGAAAAGACAATGGCAGAGATAGCCCTGTCAACCCCACAAAGTCTTCCTTACTAACATCTGGAAACTCATGCCAAAATTGGGAAGGGTGTCTCTCAGACTAGTGAAGCAACAGCCTGACAGTCATATTCACAGAACTACACCTTTCAGACAACATCCCAGACTCCACCATCACTATCCCTGGATATGTCCTGTCCCATCGGCAGGGCAGACCCAGCAGAGGTGGCAGAACAGTGGCATATAATCGAGGGGGAGTCATCCTAGGAGTCCTCGATATTGACTCCGGACCCCAATATGTCTCGTGGCTCCAGGTGAAAAACAAAGAAACGCCCTGCTTATTACTATATACCGTTTTCCCTCAGCTGATGAATCGGTACTCCACCATGTTGAACAACACTTGGAGGAAGCACTAAAATGGCAAGGGTACAAAACATACTCTGGGTGGAGGATTTCAACATTCACCGCAAAGAGTAGCTCAGCAGCAGCATTACTGATCGAGCTGGTCGGGCCCTGAAGGGCATAGCTGTTAAACTGGATCTGTAGCAGGTGGGTGAGGGAACCAACAAGAGGGAAAAACAAACATGTCTCATCGTTACCAATCTGCCTTCACTGGTCAGCACATTTGAGTATAGGAGTTGGGACATCATATTGCAGTTGTACAGGACGTTAGTCAGGCCACTTTTAGAATGCTAAGTACAATTCTGGTTGCCCTTCTATAAGAAGGATATTGTTAAACTGGAGAGGATTCAAAAAAGATTCACAAGGATGTTGCCAAGGCTGGATGGTTTGAGTTATAGGGAAAGGCTGAACAGGCTGGGGCACTTTTCCCCAGAATGTTGGATGCTGAGGGGTGACCTTATAATGGTTTACAAAATTGGAGGAGAATAGGGTGAATAGCCAAGGTCTTTTTCCTAGGGCTGGGGGAGTCCAATACTAGAAGGCATAGATTTAAGGTGATAGGGGAAAAGATTTAAAAAGCACCTGAGGGATAACTTTTTCCCCACACAGAGGGTGGCATGTGTATGGAACAAGCTGTCAGAGGAAGTGACAGAGGTGGGTACAATTACAACATTTCAAAAGGCATCTGGATGGGTACATGAATAGGAAGGGTTTATATGCCAGCTGCAGATGCATCTATCCATGATGGTAGCAATATGAGTGACCACCACACAGTCCTTATGGAGATGAAGCCCTGCCTTCACATGGAGGTTATTCTCAATTGTGTTTTGTAACACTATCTCTGTGCTGAACGGGACAGGCTTCAAAGCATCTCAAGACCAGGCAGCCATGAAGTGCTGTGGGGCAACAGCAGCAGAATTGTACTCCAACACAATCTGTAACCTCATGGCCTGGCACATCTTCAATGCAACCATTACCAGCAAGCCAGGGGATCAAACATGGTTCAATTGAGGGCAGGAGGCCATGCCAGTAGTACCACCACACCTGAAAATAAGATATCAACCTGGTGAAGCCACCAACAGGACTACTTGCATGCCAACCCACATCAGTCTGCTCTCAATCATGGGTAAAAGTGACGGAAGGTGTCATCAACTGTACTATTAAGCAGCACCTACTCAGCAAGAACCTGCTAAGTGATGCCCAGTTTGGGTTCCACCAGCGCCACTCAGTTCCTGACCTCATTAAAGCCTTTGTTCAAACACGGACAAAAGAGCTGAATTCCAGAAGTGAGGTGAGAGTGATAGCTGTATTCGACCAAGTGTGGCATCAAGGAGCCCTGGCAAAACTGGCAATGAGTATCAGGGGCAATTCTCTGGTGGTTGGAGTCATACTTGACACTAGGAACATGATTGTGGTTGTTGGTGGTCAGTCATCTCAGGTCCAGGATATCTCTGCAGGAGTTCCTTATGGCAGTGTCCTAGGCCCAACCATCTTCAGGTGCTTCAATGACCTTCCCTCTATCATAACGTCAGAAGTAGAGATGTTCACCGATGATTGCACAATGTTCAGCACCATTTGTGACTCCACAGATACTAAAGCAGTCCATATTCAAATGCAACAAGATCTGTACAATATCCAGACTTGGACTGCCAAGTGGCAAGTAATATGCATGCCAGGCTATGACCATCACCAATAAAAGACAATCTAACTGCCAGCCCTTGACATTCAATGATGTTGCCATCACTGAATCGACTAGAAACTGAACTGGACTCACCACAATAACACACAGTGGCTACAACAGCAAGTCAGAGGCTAGGAATACTTGGCAAGTAACACACCTGACTCCACAAAGCCTGTCCACCATCTACAAGGCCCAATTCAGGAGTGTGATGGAATACTCCACATTTGCCTGGAACGAATACAGCCCCAACAACATTCAAGAATATTGACACCATCCAGGACAAAGCAGCCCACTTGACTGGCACTATATCCACTCCCTCCACCACTAATGTTCAGTAGCAGCAGTACGTATTGTCTACAAGATGCACTGCAGAAATTCAAAGATCCCTAAGACAGCACTTTCCAAACCCACGACCACCTCCATTTTTAAGGAGGATGACAACAGGTACCTGGGAGCAGCACTACTTTTAAAGTCCTCTCCAAGCCACTCACCATCCTGACTTGGAAATATAATTGCTGTTTCTCACCGTTGCTGGCTTAAAGTTGTGGATTCCCCTCCCTAATGGCATTGTGGGTCAACGCACAGCAGGTGGACTGCAGCGGTTCAAGAAGGCATCTCACCACTACCTTCTCAAGGGCAACTCGGGATGGGCATTAGTTGCTGGCCAGTCAGTGACACCCACATACCACAAAATGAATATGAAAAATTCAGTGCATACCTAGGCCCTTGGAATGAAAACAATTACTTTGGGATTTGCTGAATATTTAAAGTAATTATTTACATTTGTTAATTGGACAGTAAGGACATTTTATAAATCAATATAAATCCTGTTCTGTCAATTAGTTTACCTCAGATTGACCAAATAACTTTCTATTATAGTATTTAATGCACTAAAAATATTAACAATGCCATTTTCCTTTCTTTACATTCCTAGACAGCAACACTTAACCACATGTGTAAAAAGGGACAGACTCCTGGTGTTGATTTGTGGTCAACTGACACACTAAGAATGAGCTAGATCACCATCTGTTGTGAAGAATGCCTTGTGTTAGAGAGGTTAATACTACTGATTTCCTGTATTTGAGGGAAGTAGGTGAAAAGAGCAGAATGCTCATTAAGTAACTGATCAGCAGAGATTAAAAATATGCACAAACCCAACAGTTAGTGAGCCATACGGCTTCTTCGGGTTTTGGACTCAAGATCTTAAGATGAACCATTGACAAATCCTTGGAAGCTTTGCTTGCACTTTGCCACTAAGTGTACCAGCAAGAAATGAACTGGCTCAGCTCCCAGTAATTTGAGGAAAACTGTCAATTATTTTCCTTCCCTAAGCAGAAAAGTTTAGAGAAATCTAAATAGATAGTGATCTCTTCTAAAAAATAAAATTAATGTTATATAAATTTTTAAAAAAGAAATGGCTCAAAGTAGACTAAGTATGCTACAATTTTTAAAACTACAAACAACTACAACTCAGGACTATATCTTACACCATTGGGCTACAAGTGAACTGTGGGGAACAAAAAGTCAGCACATCACGTACTGAGAACATGTAAGAAACTTCATTAAAAACACAAGTTTCATGTTTACCAAGTACTTTGTTTGCTCAAAATGCAGCAGTGACGTGCGCTGCTGGACTATAAACTAGGATAATTTAATTAAATTTGCATTATCTTATGCATTATCTAGATGACCTATTGAACTAGTTACCCATTTAATAGTCAAATTTTAAACAAACGTACCAATATGTAAACTTTTAAAGAATTGCTGGCAAACAAGTGACAATAATACAAGTGCCGAAATATAAGAAAATAAAGCCTCAACTCAACTCACCTGGTAAGAGTGTACTCCCTGAGTCCTGAATGTAGGTTCATGGCAGAAAATGTACCTATGCACCCTCGCAACCGTTTATCGCGACCAATCTTCCACGTCACAAATAATGGGCTGAAAAATAAATACAGCACATAAGCAATGCTAATAAGTTTTATTTTTACACATTTCATATCAAATTAAAATGCCTGTTGTCTGCTATGCTTCCAAAATTTTTTGTAACTTTCCTCTTTTTGATAAACTGTTAGCTGAATTTTTACAATTCACTTTTAAATTTCAAATCCGCATTACAAGTATTATTCATACTGAATACTTATACTTCTGTCACTATGTTCCAAAAAATGAAGAAAGTGGCAGCAACAGCCATAATTTATGGTTAGTGGTTTAAAATAACAACCTTAACATTTAACAGACATAAAAGGTACTGCAGATGCTGGAGAATCCGAGATAACAAGCATGGGGCTGGATGAACACAGCAGGTCAAGCAGCATCATAGGAGCAGGAAAACTTGACGTTTCGGGCCTAGACCCTTCTGAAGGGT
>JAHRHZ010000016.1:44967582-44996965 GCA_024137785.1 Ginglymostoma cirratum | reverse complement strand
TAGGCCCGAAACGTCAAGTTTTCCTGCTCCTATGATGCTGCTTGACCTGCTGTGTTCATCCAGCCCCATGCTTGTTATCTTAATATTTAACACTTCAATTCAAAGCTTCATTAAAATCAGAAACTGAACTATAGATACAAAAAAAGGCAAATGGGAAACTTGTGCCAGCCATTAAATCTGGCCATAATTGGTATGATCACATTCAAAGAATTCATGAATGCAGTCAGAACCCAAAGCGGAATCAATGTTATTTAAGCAAATTGTGATGCAAGATGTGTATTTAAAAAGATCTCTTCATATCATTTATTTCGGATTTTAGGTATTTGAATTTTGAACTAATGACATATGGGTCTTCTATATATTTAAGTAAGGAAACGGTTAACTTGTAGGTACTTTTGCAGTCATGGCATTTTTCAAATTAACAGTCAGAGAATGTGTTAGGGGAGGCCAGGGGGAATTTGTTCACACTAGGAGAGTTTACAAGCTAATAAAGAAAACAGTGAAGTACATTAGGCTTTCAGACAGGAGATTCTGGAATTGGTCTCTTTGGACTTGGGTTCGATAGCTTCAGGAAGAGGTTAGACTCTTGGTGGGGAGGCATAAAAGCAACAATTAAATTAAGCCTGATATATCCTGTATGTGAAACAGAATGGAATTCATTTTGATGAGAGAATTGTGAAGGCAAGTTATTGTTATTAATGAGATTGTACTTTACCAAGCATTTCAAAATCTGTCCATTTGTCTACCACTTCAATACGCCACCTTGTTCCCTGGCTAACATCTGTCTTGGGCTTGCTGCAGTGCTCCAGCGAAGCTGAGCGCAAGCTGGAAGCACAGCATCTCATTTTCTGCTTAGGGACCCTGCAAACTTTCAGGACTCAATATCCAGTTCAATAATTTTAGGGCCCCGAGCACTGTCTTCATGTCCTTCCCCCAAGTTCCACACATCAGGCATCGCATGGGCCGATGCCATTACCATCCCATTGTCAGCTACTAAGTAACCAGATTTCTGATGAAGGGTTTAGGCCCGAAACGTCAAGTTTTCCTGCTCCTATGATGCTGCTTGACCTGCTGCGTTCATCCAGCCCCATGCTTGTTATATTAGTAGCTACTGATTCTCTCACGCTGACCATTATCCATTCTTTTGTTCAACTATTGTTTTGCTGTGGGCGTCATCTCCACCTATTGTTTACTCCTCCCACCTTCAACACAAAAAAAAACCTTCTCCTCATCACAATCAGTTCTGAAGGGTCACTGGACTTGAAATGTTATCTCTGCTTTTTCGCCACAGAAGCTGCCAGACCTGCCAAGTTTCCCCAGAAAGTTCCATTTTTGTTTCAGATTCCCAGCACCTGCAGTATTTTGTTTAAAACATATAAGAATGAACAAAACTGTTCAGAACAATTTCATTTTCATTCCTTTTGAATAATAAGCTTTCATTAAAAACGAATCTGCAGCTTGACGTGTGTGTGTTTTAATGAAAGACCACCTTGTTGAAACCAAAAAACCACAATGATGTATCAAACTTGTTTAAGTCTGGAATCTGACTTGCTCTGTCCTGTGAGATCATAATGGAAATTAAGCTTTAACTATTTTCTGCAATTGACATAATGAGGGCTGAATGGCTTAGACTAGTTCTTGTTTTTGATAGGACAAAATCTAAAATCTGTAAAATGTAATCATTCATTTATGTAAATGTATTAATTTTATGCAAAATGTCACTCATAGTGAGGTATGCAATTAAGTGAAGGCATGAGGAGTTGTTGGTACAATTCTGTACAGCACTAATGGCTCTTAAGCAAAATAATGTTTATATTAAGGTTTCACAATGCTGACTGATCAGATTCAGTAAATGCAGATTAAAACAGTCCACGATAAAAGAGTCATTTTCTCAGATTCCTGAAGGAGACAGTTGCTGGTATGACATTAAAATATAAAAAATTACTGGGTGCAATCTTCTAAAGGAGGATAACTGACAAACAGCAGTTCAGAAGTCAAGCTTACTGGAAACTCAAGTTTCATAACTTTCGGCAAACAATTTCTACTCATTCATGGGATTAGTGTGTTAATGGCAACATCAGCATTTGTTCCCCCAACCCCAAATGCCTTTGAAAAGACACAAGTGGGCCACCTCCTTGAATTATTACAATCGATGTGGTGCCTGTATACCTGCAGTATTGTTAGGGAGGCAGTTACAGGATTGTGACACATCAGAGAAACAATAATGTAGTTCCACGTCAAACTCAGGATGGTATATAGCTTGTGGCAGAGGATTCTCAAATATCAGCTGGCTAAATAAAAACAAATAGCTGTCAAAACAAATATTGTAGTTGAAAACACTGTTACATAATTTGCCAAAGATTGTGGGTTGTGTTTGATGAAAATCCCTGCTCTTAAAAGAAGAGAAGGAATATGAAATTAGATCAGTTGCTGGACACATTTCTTAAAATCTCTATAGTAGCTGGTTCCACTGAAGAGAAGAAGTGAAAGCGAAAGTTATCTTCATCCCAGGAGGTCCACAAGTTGATCTCATAGAAACAACTGATGGCATGTTTAAACTAGAAGGTCACCACACCTCAGCTACTGGGCAAAGTTGAGGTGCTGTCTTTATGGTGACCTCAGCCAGTAAACTGAAGTGCACTGTTGCAGTCATTCTGCATTGCAAAGCAATCTACTTAACTGCAAAGTGATTGAGGTCAGGACTATAGAGTGTTACCCATAAAACAGATGCAAACTAAATCCCAATAACATGAACAATTTTATTCTTAAAAGCTCCCCAAAGATGAAACCATAAATTCCAAGAGTAATTTTAATACAAGATCTTTGGTAAAGAATGATTCTACCTATTCACCTAACTTCATTAAAAAGGAGTGAAAAGGCAAGTGAAAGCATGATAATGAGAAAGAAAGAAAAAGTGAGTAGGATTGAGAGGCAGTGAAAGTCAAGAGAACATTCAAGATCTTTAAACTGAAATCTTTGAAGCTTTATAACCATTTGTAGTCATTGGTTATTTTGGTCTCTAGTGGGAAGTCTAAAAAGCTTTTGCTCACAAATCAATCACTTAACATTGAGTATGATAACCGTAGGCCTAAGCGGAGGCCAAATCTCTAGCTATCAGCTTTTAAAAGAGGTAATTTTTAAAAAAATTAACAGAGAAAGTACTAGGCATTATTTCAGCCTCAAAATTATCCAGTAGTGAGGGGTCCAATTCCCCTGCAGGGAAGGCTACTTAGTGATCAATAGTCGAGATAACCAGGCTACAAAAAATATAAATTAAAAATGGAACCAACTGACATTGAACTAACATCTGTACAGAACAAAAACGGTAATTCTAGTAAACGGGAGAAAAATTAAGAACTAGAATGAAACCTCGGACGCTGAGAATGTGCTAAGATGAAGGAGGTCATTCCAGAATCATAAACCCTACAGTGCAGAAATTGGCTAGTCAGCCCACTGAGTTTGTACCAACTCCCTGAAGGGCGCCCCACCCAGATCCAACCCCAACCCCCCCACTCTGTATTTACCATGGCTATCCATCTAGCCTGCACATCCCTAGTCACTACGGACAACTTAGAACAAAGAACAAAAGAACAAAGAAAATTACAGCACAGGAACAGCCCCTTCATCCCTCCAAGCCCGCACTGACATGCTGCTAGTCACAACTAAAACCCCCTACCCTTCCAGGGACCATATCCCCCTATTCCCATCCCATTCGTACATTTATTAAGATGCCGTTTAAAAGTCACTATAGTATTTACTTACACTACCTCCCCCAGTAGCAAGTTCAGGGACCCACCACTATGTAAAAAACTTGCCTTGTACATCACCTTTAAACCTTGCCCCTTGCACCTTAAACCTATGTCCCCAGCAACTGACTCTTTCACACAGGGAAAAAGCTTCTGACTGTCCAGTCGGACCATGCTCTTCACAATCTTGTAGACCTCTATCAGGCCACCCCTCAACCTCCGTTGTTCCAGTGAGAACAACGCAAGTTTCTCCAACGTCTCCACATAGCTAATGCCCTCCATACCAGGCAACATCCTGGTAAATCTTTTCTGTACACTCTCCAAAACCACCACATCCTTTTGTTAGTGTGGTGATCAGAATTGAACACAATATTCCAAATGCGGCCTAACTAAAGGTTCTACAAAGCTGCAACATTACCTGCCAATTTTTAAACTCAATCCTCCGGCCAACATAGGCAAGCATGCCATATGCCTTGCTGACTACCTTCTCCACCTGCGTTGCCACTTTCAGTGACCTGCGTACCTGTACACCCAGATCCCTCTGCCTATCAGTACTCTTAAGGGTTCTGCCATTTACTGTATATTTTCCATCTGGATTAGTCCTTCTGAAATGCATCACTTCACATTTTTCTAGATTAAACTCCATCTGCTATCTCTCTGCCCAAGTAACCAACCGATCTATATCCTGCAGTATCCTTTGACAGTTCTTATCGCTATCGCAATTCCACCAACCTTTGTCATCGGCAAACTCACTAATCAGACCACTTACATTCTCCTCCCAATCATTTATATATATTAAATATAACAAAAAGGTCCCAACACTGATCCCTGAGGAACGCCACTAGTCACAGCCCTCCATTCAGAAATCCATCCTTCCACTGCTACCCTCTCAGTTTTGTATGACGGAGCCAGCTATTTATCTATCTTGCGAGCTCACCTCTGACCCCGTGCGACTTTACCTTCTGTATCAGCCTGCCATGGAGGGACCTTGTCAAAGGCCTTACTGAAGTCCACGTAGACACCATCCACTGCCCTACCCTCAATCATCTTCATCACTTCCTCAAAAAACTCAACTAAGTTAGTGAGACATGACCACCCCTTCACAAAACCATGTTACCTCTCAATAACATGCCCACTTATTTCCAAGTGGGAGTAAATCAAGTCTCAAAGACTCTTCTCCAATAATATCCCTAACATTGACAAAAGGCTCACTGGCCTGTAATTAGATGGATTATCCTTGCCACACTTCTTAAACAAAGAAAAAATTTTCTCCAATCCTCTGGGACTTCCCCTGTAGCCAGTGAGAATACAAAGATTTCTCTCAAGGCTCCAGCAATTTCCTCCCTTGCCTCTCTTCGTATTCTGGGTATATCCCATCAGGCCCTGGGGACTTATCTACTTTCATGTTTTTCAAGACCCCCAATACCTCCTCCCTTTTGATCTCAACATGACCCAAACTATCTACACATCCTTCCCCAGACCCATCATCCACCAAGTCCTTCTCTATGGTGAATACTGACGCAAAGTACTCATTTAATACTTTGCCCATTTCTTCTGGCGCCACACAAATTCCCTTCCCTGTCCTTGAGTGGGCCAACCCTCTCACTCTTTATACATGTATAAAAAAGCCTTGGGATTTTTCCTTAATCCTGTTGGCCAATGACTTTTCATGACCCCTTTTAGTCCTCCTGACTCCTTGCTTTAGTTTCTTTCTACTTTCCTCGTATTCTAACCCTGACAAATGCTTCCTTTTTGATTAGGCTCACAATATCTCTCATTATCCAAGGTTCCCTAATCTTGCCATACTTATCCTTCATCCTTACAGGAACACGCCAGTCCTGAATTCGCAGCAACTTACATTTGAAAGCATCCCACATACCAGATGTTTGAGGACAAATCAACATCTGCCCCTAATCTACATTCTTCAGTTCCTGCCTAATATTGTTGTAACTAGTCTTTCCCCAATTTAGCACCTTCACCTGACATCTACACCTATCTTTATCCATCAGTACCTTAAAGCTTACTGAATTATGATCACTGTTCCCGAGCTGCTCCCCTATTGAGACGTCAACCACCTAGCCAGGCTCATTCCCCAGTACTAGGTCCAGTATGGCCCCTTCCCTAGTTGGACTATCTACAAAGTTTCAAGAAGCCCTCCTAAATGCTCCTTACAAACACTGCCCCCAAAGCACTGAGTCCCAGTCAATATATGGGAAGTTAAAATCACCCACGACAACAACCCTATTACTTTTACATCTTGCCAAAATCTGCCTAAATATCTGTTCTTCCATCTCCCGCTGGCTGTTGGGAGGTTACAGTAAACCCTAAACATTGTGATTGCACCCTTCCTGTTCCTGTGCTCTACCCATATTGACTCACTACATGCGCCATCCGAGGCGTCCACCCGCAGTACAACTGTGATATGCTACTTAACAAGTAGTGTAACTCCCCCACCCCTTTTACATCCCCCTCAATCCCGTCTGAAACATCTGTACCCTGGAATGTTAAGCTGCTAATCCCGTCCCTCCCTTAACCAAATCTCTTATAATAGCAACGTCATAGTTCCAAGTACTAATCCAAGCTCTAAGTTCATCTGCCTTTCCTATTACACTTCTTGCATTGAAGCAGATGCACTTCAGTCCACCAGACCAGTTTTTAAATCAGCAACCACAGCCTGCCTGCTCTGAGTCGTACCAGCCCTATTCTCTAGTTTTCTTTCAGTCAATTCACCTTTGTTTTGGCTCCCATTCCCCTGCCAAGCTAGTTCAACTCCCCCCAAGTGACACTAGCAAACCTCACAGCCAGAATATTTGTACCCCTCCAGTTTAAATGCAACCAGTCCTCCTTGTACAGGTCACACCCGGCTAGGAAGAGATCTCAATGGTCCAGATATCAGGAACCCTCCCTCCTACATCATCTGTTTAGCCATGTGTTGAGCTGTACTAGCTTCCTATTTCTAGCCTCACTGGCACGTGGCACAGGGAGTAATCCGAGATTACAACCTTGGAGGTCCTGCTCTTTAACTCTCTACCTAACTCTCTGAACTGTGCTGCAGGACCTCGTCACTCACCCTATCTATATTGTTAATATCAATATGTACCATGACCTCCGGTTGTTCACCCTCTCCGTTCAGAATGCTTTCTGCCTGTTCAGAGACATCTTGCACCCTAGCACCAGGGAGGCAACATACCATCCTGCAGTCTCTTTTACTTCCGCAGAAGCGCCTATCTGCACCCTTAACTATAGAGTCCCCTATAACTATTGCTCTAGTGCTCTTTGTCCTTGCCTTAAGAACAGAGCCAGCTGTGGCACCACCAGTCTGACTGCTAATCCCCTGATATCCAAAATGGTATACTTGCTAGAGGCAGGAATGACCACAGGGGATTCCTGCACTGGCTGCCTGCCCCTTCTAGCAGACACCCATCTACCTGCCTGCACCTTGGTGTCATCACATCTCTGAACTGCTACGATGCTTTCTGTCACCCTGATGCGTCTAAGTCCATCCGATTGCCGCTCCATTGGTCTCACCGATGTAGAGGAGGCCACATCGGGAGCAGCAGATGCAGTAGACCATTGACCAAGCGGAAGCTCAGAGACCGCTTTAAAGAGCGAGTGCACCCTGTTCGTGACAAACGACAACTCTACACCAACGTGACCTATTGCATCCACTGTTCCCGATGTGGCCTCCTCTACATCGGTGAAACCAAGCAGAGGCTCGGAGACTGCCTGCACTCTGTTCATGACAAACAGTAACACCTTCCTGTCGTGAACTATTTCAACTCCACCCCCCCACCCCACTCCACTCCCTGGGTGACGGGCCCATCCAGGGCCTCCTCCAGTGTCACAATGACGCCACCTGGAAACTTGAGGAGCAATACCTCATATTCCACCTTTGGAGCCTACAACCCAATGGTTTCAATGTGGACTTTACCAGTTTCAAAATCTCCCCACATCTGGCATCATCCCATGACCAACCCTCCCTCCCATCCCCACCTCCTTGACCTGACACAACCTGTCCATCTTCTCTTCCACCTACCTGCCCCATCCATTCCACTGACCAATCCCCACCACTGCCAACCTGTACTCACCTATCACCATCCCACTTACCTTCCCCAGCCCCACCCCTCTTTTTATTTCTGAGCTCCCTTCCCCCTCCCCCACTTCTGAAGGGTCCTGACCCAAAACATCAACTTTCCTGCTCCGTTCCTCCAGCTCCACACTTATCTCTGACTCCAACATCAGCAGTTCTTACTCTTATTTTACGAGGGGCTACATTCTTACATTGTGTAGGATCACCATCATATTTAAAATACAACTTCATATGTATACTTCTGTTTGGTTTGTTTTCAGACAACCATTCTGACTGAGCCACAGATTAATAAAAATCTGCCTAAATACCCCAAGCTACACATTGCAATATCAAACATGCTACTGAATTTGTCCCTCTCCACAGTTCCAATACACATACGGATCTGAACCGCCACCCTCATTTCAAACCCAGCAGAATATGCTCAAAAAGAAACAAACACCTAAAAACTATGAAACATACATGTAAAATAAATAATTTAGTGATAAAAAATTCCTGCATACAGTTTCCTGAGGGGCTACTGGTTCTATTACAGTCCCGGAGATGTCAATTTCACACAAGTGTTGAGTGCTGAGGAGGTCCAGCTCCCACAGCCACAGTTGTAATTCTTGCCTTGTTCTTATGGAAAACTACCACGCCCAGTGAAGATGTGGAGGTGCTGGTGTCAGACTGGGGTGGACAAGGTCAAAACAAAAAACATACAACACCAGGGTATAGGTTTATTTGGAGACACAAGCTTTCAGAGTCTCACTCCTTCTTCAGGTGTCACTTGGTGTAGTGTGAATTTTTTTTAAGAATCATAGAAGCCCCACAGCGTGGAAGCAGGCCCTTCGGCCCAACAAGTCCATACCAACCCTCAGAGCATCCCACCCAGACCCATCCCCCAGAATCCACCTACCTACTCTACATATTCCTGAACACTACAGGCAATTTAGCATGGCCAATCCACCCAGCATGCACATCTTTGGACTGCGGGAGGAACCCGGAGCACCCAGAGGAAACCCACGCAGACACGGGGAGAATATGCAAACTCCACACAGACAGTCTCTAGAGGGTGGAATCGAACTCAGGTCCCTGGAGCTGATACAGCAGTGTTAACCACTGAGCCACCGTGCCGCCATTTTTGACCATGCCCAGTGAACAGCAATCCATGTCACTTGCACACCAGCTGATGAAAGCAGCCAGGGGAGAGGTAGAGGTGGTGGTCTTAAAAAAGTGATCTATAAAAATAATCAAATTTTGTCCATCACAACTTTTAGGTGAGCAATTAAAGGGCAGATCTGCTATTGGGCAGAGTCTTGTACAAGGGAAGGCATGAGATTTGGACGACATGACACACCTATCAATGTTTGGTAGTGGGGGCAGCGACAATGAAGAGGAAAAGAAGGTAAAAGGAGTCAAACAACAAAGTTACCCTGCCTGGAGAAATGGGATTGGCAAGGGACTGGGCAAGAGGGAATAATGGTTATTGAGTTATTTTGTTAAATGCTGCATGCTCAAATTATTACAGCCAGGTTTCAAGAAATACTGAAAACACAAAGAACTGTGGATGCTAGAAATCTGAAACAAAAACAGAAACTGAAGATGGGTCTTCATACTCAAAGTGTTAACCATTTGTCTCTCCAAACACTGCTAGACCTGAGCTGGTCCTGCAGGTTTCTCTCATGTTCAAGAAAGAGGTTATTCTTGAATATTAATTAATCCTTCAACTTTGGTATGTCTTTGACTCAGGACAAAACAGCACCCGATTATTGCTTTTCTTTTCAATGAGAAATTAAAATTACATCTTGTAGAATTACAGTTGGTAGTAAAACAGTTGCTGTAGGGAAGAAACCATATAGCCCAGGTCAAAAATAATGTTATGGATTTATGGTTTTACGGCTCATGCTAATATGAACTTGAGAATGTTTTGGAGGGAAGAAGGCTTTTATTCAAAGTTACGTGTTTTAAAATAGTTTAATTTTATAACTCTGTCACAGGCTTATTCTATGCCTATGTGTGCACATATACAATCACTCCTTTCTATCCACTGATCCACGAACTCACGGCCCCAGACCTGATAGTCTTTTTCCACTGATGGTCCCAACAGGTCACACTGCCCTTTGCAACAGATAGGTGCTTTCCACTATAGCAATACAAATAACAGCCAAAAGAAAGTAAGAGGTACGTGCCCCTATCACCTGACGATAACAAGGATTTGGTGTATATGTTATGTAATAAAATTAGATTCCACAGCAGGTTTTGATCTTTAGTTATTTTAGTCAGGACTTTTGGAATGATAGTTAATCATTGGGATGTGACAGTGCATTCTCTGGGCAGATACCTACATAGCCTAACTGGGACTGCCCTATCTTGGTACAGATCTTTGGAGTTGATGAAAGGGACAAGCTGTCATAAAAAGGATAATGTTAAAACATGATTGGCACATGAAAGAATGAATCAGAAAATAGCCGGGCGTAATATCACAAAGATGACCATTACTTTTTATTACCTTTTCTCAGGACCTGGGTATATGTTTATTTAACCATTCCAAGACTGACCATTATTGCACTGTTCATGCACTAATAAGCCAATTAGAGTTCGAGACCTTTGATCATGCAAAGCGATGGCAGTAGCAGCAGTTAATAAGGCTTGGGTTTTAGTAGTTCAATGCACAAGGAGGATGATCAGAGACAGATCAACTTCAAATCAACAGAGTAAGGAGATCTGTGCCCATCAACCAGCCAATGTCTTGAACTGGTATCCAGATATGACTACACTGTAAAACCACTGGTTTTATTAAATACTATTTCTTTTGTACTTATGATAAACAATAAATTCCATAAAATTGGTGAAAACATTTGTATCCAGAATGGCCTTGAAAGTAAATTTAAGTTGAAAGAACTGTATATGTTGTAAATCAGAAGCAAAACAAATTGCCGGAGAAGCTCAGCTGGTCTGGCAGCATTTGTGAAAAGAAATCAGAGTTAACATTTTGGGTCTGGTGACCTTTCATCAGAATGGATCACTAGACCCGAAACATTAATTCTGATTTCTCTTCACAGATGCTGCCAGACCTGCTGAACTCTTCCAGCAATTTGTTTTTGCTTCTCATAAGTTTTAGATTGAGGGGGCTAAATTTGGTTTAAGTATGATTGATGCAAGCATTACAATTAAAGTCTATCCCCAAAAATCTTTTCATACTTTTCATATAACTATAACCAATATCACAAAGTTAGACTCGATTAGAAAAATGTATTTTCATTCCTTTTGCACATGTACAGCTTTATCAAGTTTCTCCAGAATAAGTAGTTTTGATCTGTTAAAGTTTTTTGGTAAAATAAACTTTGTATTTAAAGTAGTACAGATACAATAATGATTTGATTGGCTCTGCAATTTAAACAAATTCTGAGCAAGGAGTTTTACTTGTGTTGAGAGAAGTTTAACTTTGCAAAAGGATGTAAACCAGAGTGCAGTTTCAGAAGGGAAACTTGTACATGAAAGGCAGCAAATCAGTAAACAAAGATAAAAAGTAAAAAGAAACAAATGTCTAGAAAATAGACAAAAAGGAACTATTCGGGGGTTAGGTACATATACCTGAATGCAAGAAGTCTTGTGAGAGAGATGAACTGAGGGCATGGTTGGACATTCGGAAGTGAGATATCATAGCTAGTACTGAAACATTAAAATAAAAAAAAGGGAGAAATAATAGCTTAGCAGGAGTTTCAGATGAATAGAAAGGTGAATAAAATTGTCACCATATTTGTGAAAAAAAGAAAATCAAAGCAGTGAAGATGGAGACAAAACAAAGTGCTAGAGAATGTCAGCAGGTCTGGTAGCATCTGTGTGAACCATTAACAAGACACACTGCAGAAATTCACTATGGCTGCTTCGACAGCACATTCCAAAACACACTACCACTACCACCTGAGGAGGACAAGGACAGCAGATACCACCTGCAAGTTCCCCTCTAAGCTACTCACCATCCTGACTTGGAAATATATCACCGATCCTTCACTGTTGCTGGGTCAAAAGACTTACACACACACACACACACAGCTGTTGGGGTATCTATGTCAAACAGGCTGTAGCAATTCACCTTCTCCTCAAAGGCAACCAGGGATCAGCATTAATGCTGACCCAGCCAGCGACACCCACATCCCATGAATGAATGAACGAAAAAAACTAAACTAAATTAAAATACAGCACAGAAGCCATTCAAGCCCATCAAGCCTGCACTGACCCTACAAAGACCATCCCACCCAGACCCGTGCATTAATCAACCTAGCTCACGCTTCCCTGCACATTACGACAATTTAGCACAGCCAATCCTGCCCATCTTTGAACTGTGGTGGAAACCAGAGCAGCCAGCAGAAATCCACACAGACACAGGGAGAATATTCAAACTCTACCCAGACAGTCACCCATGATGGGCCAACAGCAAACTCCTAAGTTTAAACTGGGGAAAGGTCATTTTTGCTGAACTAAAATGCAATTTCACCAAAATGAACGACAAATCAATAGAAGTCATTCAAGGGGGTGTCAGGATCGGCTTCTGGTCTAAGGTGACATACTCAAGGAGCAAAAGTTCTTCAACACTCAAGAGCAGCAGTGTGTACCATCTGCAAGACACGGCAGAAATTCACCAAAGTTCCTTAGACTGGTTGGAAAGGCAGTGGCATTCAGGAACTGTCACTGGACTAACTGTCTTGAAACTAGTATTTGCTCTGGGAACATTTGAATCAAATCTCACCACACAGTGACTTTATTATTTAAGATTCTCATAGGTTCAAATCCCAAAGTGATGGTGACCACAAAATCATCGTCAATTGTAAAAAGCCCATCTAGTTCACTGAATATCCTCATCTGGTCTGGCCTACTTGTGGCAGGATAGGTATACAGATGTCATTCCTTGTTGAAAGACTGAGATTAGTAGGGATCCACAAGGATCAGAACCTGGTTGTTCACAATGTATATTGCTTTGGTCTTTGGGAGTGTAATATTTCCAAATTCGTAGATGATACAAAGCCAAGTTGGATTGTGTAGTGAGGAAGATGTAAAATAGCTTCAGGAGAACTCGGGTAGGCTTAGTGAGTGGGCAATAAGGAATATAGTGTGGAAAATGATGAACTATCCACCTTGGTAGAAATAACAGACATTCAGTGTATTTCTAAAATGAAAGAAGATTGGAAAATGTTGATTAGCAAAAAAGGGACCGCTGTGTCCTTGTTAAATAATTCATGGAAAGCAAGACTACAAGTGCAGCAAGTTACCAGGAAGGCTAATAAAATGTGACCAGGGCTCTTCAACGTCATATCAGACTCAAACTTAATTCTGTTACTCTCACCATAGATGCTGCCAGATCTGATGAGTTTCTCCAGCATTCTCAGTTTGCATGACTTCCAACATCTGCAGTATTTTGCTTTTTGTTGAAATCTGGCTTCAATTATATCAGAACTTGTTTAGACTGCATCTGGAGTACTGTGCGCTGTTTTGGTCTCATCTCTGGAAAAATTTTATTGCTACAGATAGAGTACCAGGAAGGTTCACCATACTTCTTCCTGTGATGGCTGGAATGTCCTATGGAAAGAGACTGGGCAAACTGGGTCTCTAGCCTAAGAATGGGACGTGATTTCATTGAAACACACTAAATACTGAAAAGGGATAGATAGGGTATATTCAGGTAAGGCTTCCTTACTGGGAAAATCAAGAAGCAGAATGCACACTTTAAAAATAAAGGGGAATGACCCTTCAGTCCTAGATGAGAAGGAACCTCGTTCAGAGTTGTGAACCTTTAGAATTTTCTACCATGGAAGGCTGTAGAAGTTCAGTTTTAAGTATGTTTAAGGTACTGGTTGATAGATTTGATTACTAGTGTCATTTTTTTCCCCCCATTTGTGGGATGTGGGCATCACTGGCTGGCCAGCATTTCTTGCCCATCCCTAGTCGCCCTCGAGAAGGTGGTGGTGAGCTGCCTTCTTGAACCGCTGCAGTCCTCCTGCTGTGGATTGACCCACAACGCGATTAGGTACGGAATTCCTGGATTTTGACACAGCGACAGTGAAGGAACGGCAATATACTTCTAAGTCAGGATGGTGAATGGCTTGGAGGGGAACTTGGAGGCGGTAGTGTTCCCATTTGTCTGATGTCCTTGTACTTCTAGATGGAAGTGGTCGTGGGTTTGGAAGGTGCTGTCTGAGGATCTTTGGTGAATTTCTGCAGTGCATCTTGTAGATAGTACACACTGCTGCTACTGAGCATCGGTGGAGGAGGGATTGGATGCTTGGGGGTGTAATGCCACTCAAGCAGGCTACTTTGTCCTGGATGGTGTCAAGATTCTTGAATGTTGTTGGGGCTGTACTCGTCCAGGCAAGTGGGGAGTATTCCATCACACCCTAGCTTGTACCTTGTAAATGGCGGTCAGGCTTTGAGGAGTCAGGAGGTGAGTTACTGACCACAGTATTCCTCACTTCTGGCCTGCTCTTGTAGCCACTGTGTTTACATGGTGAGTTCAGTTGAGTTCATAGTCAATGATAACACCCAGGATGTTGACAGTGGGGGAAACCAGTGGCGACAACACTACTGAATGTCAAGGGATGTTGTTTAGATCGTCTCTTATTGATAATGGTCATAGCCTGGCATTTGTGTGGCGCAAATGTCACTTGCCACTTGTCAGCCCAAGATTGGATGTTGTACAGATCTTGTTGCATTTGAACACGGACTGCTTCAGTATCTGAGGAGTTGCAAATGATGCTGAAATGTTGGTAAACATCCCCACTTCTGACTTTACGATAGAGGGAAGGTCATTGAAGCACCTGAAGATTGTTGGGCCGAGGACACTACCGTGAGGAATTCCTGCACACATGTCCTGAAGCTGAGATGACTGACCTCCCACAACTACGACCATCTTCCTGCGTCAGGTATGACTCCAACCACAGGAAAGTTTGCCCCTTGATACCAGTTTTGCTAGGGGTCCTTGATGCCACACTCTGTCAAATGCAGCCTCGACAACAAGAGGTGAGACTCTCACCTCACCTCTGGAATTCAGCTCTTTTATCCACTTTGAACCAAGGCTGTAATGAGGTCAGGAGCTGAGTGGCCCTGGTGGAACCCAGACTGGGCGCCACTGAGCAGGTGCTGCTTGACAGCACTGTTGATGACACCTTCCATCAGTTTTACTGATGATTGAGAGTAAACTGATGGGGCGGTGATTGGCCAGGTTGGATTTGTCCTGCTTTTTGTGTACAGGACATACTTGGGCAATTTTCCACATTGTTGGGTAGATGCCAGTGTTGTAAATATACTGGAATAGCTTGGCTAGGGGTGCGGCAAGTTCTGGAGCCTTCAGTTCTATTGCTGGAATGTTGTCAGGGCCCATAGCATTTGCAGTATCCAGTGTCTCCAACCTTTTCTTGATATCACGTGGAGTGAATTGACTTGGCTAAGGACTAGTATCTGTAATGCTGGGGACCACTGGAGAAGGCAGAGATGGATCATCCACTTGGCACTTTTGGATCAAGATTGCTGCAAATGCTTCAGCCTTATCTTTTGCACTGATGTGCTGGGCTCTTCAATCATTGAGGATGGGGATTTTTGTGGAGCCTCCTCCTCCAGTGAGTTGTTTAATTGTCCACCACCATTCACAACTGGATGTGGCAGGACTGCAAAGCTTAGATCTGATCCATTGGTTGTGGGGTTGCTCAACTCCGTCTATCACTTGCTGCTTTTGCTGTTTGGTGGCTTCACCAGGTTGATACTTCATCTTCAGGTATGCCTGGTGCTGCTCCTAGCATGCCCTCCTGCACTCTCCAGTGAACCAGGGTTGATCCCCTGGCTTGAGGCTCATGGTTGAATGGGGGAATATGCCAGGCAATAAGGTTACAGATTGAGCTCGAGTACAATTTCGCTGTTGATGGCCCACAGCGCCTCATGGATGCCTAGTCTTGAGTTGCTAGATCTGTGTGAAGTCTGTCCCATTTTGGCACAGTGACAGTGCCACACAACATGATGGAAGTTATTCTCAATGTGAAGACAAGACTTCATCTCCACAAGGACTGTACAACGGTCACGCTTACTGATATTGTCATGGACAGATGCAATGGCAGCTGGCAGATTGGTAAGCATGAGGTCAAGTAAGTTTTTCCCTCATTGGTTCCGTCACCATCTGCTGCAGACCCAGTCTAGCAGCCGTGTCTTTTAGGACCCAACCAGCTCGATCACTAGTACTGCTGCCGAGCCACTCTTGGTGGTGGATGTTAAAATCCTCCACCCAGAGTACGTTTTGTGCCCTTGCCATCCTCAGTGCTTCCTCTAAGTGTTGCTCAACATGCAGGGGTACCGATTCCTCAATTGAGGGAGGACAGAATGTGGTCATCAGCAGGAGGTTTCCTTGCCCACGTTTAACCTGAAGCCATGAGACTTCACAGGGTCCGGAGTAAATGTTGAGGACTCCTAGAGTAACACCCTCCTGACTGTATACAACTATGCCGCCACCTCTGCTGGGTCTGCCGCGCCGGTGGGACAGGACATATCCAGGGACGGTGATGGGGGTGTATGGGACATAGTCTGTAAAGTATGCTTCTGTGAGTAAGACTCGGTCGGGCAGTTGCTTAACTAGTCCAAGACAGCTGACCCAATTTTGGCACCAAACCCCAGATATTAGTAAGGAGGATTTTGTAGGGTCGACAGGGCTTTTCCAGTGCCTAGGTCGATGCCAGGTGATCCATTTGGTTTCATTTCTTTGGGACTTTGTAGCAATTGGTACAACTGAGTGGCTTGCTTGGCCATTTTAGAGGGCAATTGAGGGGTGGAGGGGGTGGGGGGGGGGGGAAAGAGGGAAAAGAGTGCATGGCCCCTTTAAAAAGATGTATTTTTCAAGACTGGGGATTAAAACAGTGTCTGCAGGCAGCAGATGCATAGAAAGTTCTTGACATTGAAATATGGCATCAGAAAGCTACACTGTTAGCAGGCAAAGCAGCATTTTTAGCAAGACAACAGGTCTTTGAATTTAGTCAATTCACTTAAACAAGGCCCTAGATACCAAAACCCAATTAAACTTAAACCTGTTGGTTTTGACAACCTAGAAGCAATCCTGTTGTAAGAAATTGATAGGTCAAGGGTACAAAAGAAGAGGTTACTTGAAAATTGAAGTGACAGCAAACTGCCATCTGAAGAGAAACTCTCTGGCTCTCACAGAAATCACTAAGTTCTCAGAGTAAGCACTATCTAAATAAAAAAGGTACAACAGCATTCTTAGCTAATATGCCTGACACAAAAATTCAAAGGCGAAAGGCATAAAATCAGAAGTAAAGCAAATCAAGTAACTGAGCAGAACTATGACAAAATATATTTCAATGTGGGCAAACGTGAGGTTATCAACTGGGACAAAATAACAAATCAAAGCCCTTGCTGGACAACAATTTGAGTATTCAGAAGTTTAAAGTGCCAGATCTTATGAAGGATATGAACTTGGAAGGAAGACTCAACAAAAAACAAACCTTAACTCCAAGTGTTATATTAAGGGATCATTGTACAAACTAGAAATTTGTTCCCTGGAATTTAGACAGATGAAAGGGTTTGATGGAAGTCTTCGAGGTATTAAGGGAGATCACTATGTTAGGTAGGGTGAAGTTGTTTCTAATTGTTAAAGTGGTCTTGGACTAGGGAACAAATTAAAAACTGACTTAGCACTTGGATCAGCAGTGACATTAGGAGAGACCCTGACGCAAAATACATGTAGAGTTTGGCACTCTTCTTCCAAAAGGAATTAATATGGACCAATTGCAATTTTAGCAAATCTATAAATCTCAATTCTCAGGGATATGCAGCTGTGCCAGGTACGTTGCTTTAAACTCCAGATCAGTCATGATCTTAATGACAGAGTCAGCTCGAGGGCCTAAATGGTTTATTATTGTCTGTGCGTGCGCACAAGAAAGCAATATATTCATTGAAACAAGGAACATGTAGGAAATGAGTAATTTGCAGCTATATAGCATCTTTCATGCTGTCAAAACATCCCAAAGCACTGCACAGATAACTAAATCAAGAATTAGCAAAGGGAAATGGAGAAGCTAATTTGTACACAATGATCTGTTTTAGCCTTCAAGATTGTTTAGCTAAAATATTACACAAGTGTGACTATTTTTTATTGCCCATACACAAATAGCCAGGCTTACAAAAGACACACTTAATTCACATTAAACAATAAGTGAGTTTTCCTAAAATATTTAAAAATATTATTTATTCTAGTCATTTACATCTGTATGGCACATGGAATGAAGAGTTATGGTAGTCATCAAGTACAATGTCAGAGGGCAGAGTACAACCAGATCAGGAGAGCTCTTGTAGGGTCCCTACCTCTGGGCCAGGAAGCCTGGGTTCAAGTCTCACCTGCTCCAGGAGGTATGATATAACAGGTTTATTAAAATAACTGTAACTGGGCCAAGATAAATTCAGTCCCAATTTTTGAGTTGTTTATTTTGCTTTCATTTTATACAATACTTTGGCAAAACAATGGTATTTAGAAAGTAGTTACTTGCAGCACAAGTTTTTTTCCCCCAAATCAGTGTAGTAGGAAAAACAGAATAAGAGATTAACTAAATTGAGAGAAACTATGAAATCTTAGTGTTCATAGGAATTCTGGTGTCCTTTTTGAAAAAAGGAAGAGCAGTAGGCTATTCAGTCCTTTGAGCATGCTTGACCATTCAAATAATGACATGGTGGGCTCAGTGGTTAGCACTGTTGTCTCACAGCACCAGGGACCCAGGTTAGATTCCAGCAGGTGACTGTCTGTGTGGGTTGCTTCCGAGTGCTCCGGTTTCCTTCTACAGTCCAAAAAAAAAATGTGCAGGTTAGGTGGATTGGCCATGTTAAATTGCCCATTGTGTTCAGGTGTGTGCAGGCTAGGTGGATTAAGGTTACAGGGATAGGGTAGGGCAGTTGGTCTGGGTGGGACACTCTTAGGAGGGTCGTTGTGGACTTGAGGGGCTAAATGGCCTGCTTACATACTGTAGGGATTGTATGATTATGGCTGATCGACCAACTCATTCCCTTGTCCCTGCTTTTGCACCAGAGTCTCTGATCCCTTTAGTCCCAAGAACGATGTCTACTTCATTGGAAACATTCAATGCATTGGCCTCAAAACAATTTGCAGAGAACTCCACTGGCTCACCACTTGGTGGGTGAAGAAATTTCTTTTCATCTCAGTCCTAAACGACCTATTCTTAGACTGTGCTCCCTGCTTCTGGACTCCCCAGTCATCAGCAAATCCTTTTTTCCTTTACCACGTCTAGTAATGTTAGAATCTTTCTATGAGATCCCTCATTGTTCCAAACTCCAGCGCATACTGTCCCAACCGATCCAGTCGCTCTTCGTATCCCTGTCTTGCTATCCCAGGAATTTGTCTAGTAAACCTTCTTTGCACTCCCCTCAAAAGCCATAGCACCTTTATTTCAACAAGACGATCAAAACTTCACACATTACTCTAAATTTGGTCTCACCAAAGCCCTGTGCAATTGCAGCAAGACACCGCTGCTCCTGTACTTCATGGCCTTTCATAACAAAGGTGAACATACCACATGCCTTCTGCACTGCCTGCTGCAACTGTATCCTTATTTTCAGCAACTGATGTGCAAGGACACCCAGGTCTCATTGCACCTCACTTGCCAAATCTATTGCCATTCCTTGCATGCAAAACAAAGTTAATGCACAGACATTACAGGCATTTAGGAAGACATGGCATAGTATCTTGGCTGTCAGGGCAGGGGGTTCGCATGCAATAAGTAATCTTACAGTGATTGTAAAGATTTTGGTGGGATGCCGCCTAAAATACCGCATACAGCTTTGGTCTTCATACATAAGTATGGATAAGTCTATTCTAGGAGGGGGTATAAAAAGATTCACTGGAATAACTCCTCAAATAAGAGGGCTGCTTATTGAGGAGATCTAGAACTGTGTGGTCTTAAACTCCAGAGGGTGTTGGGCAATGAAGGATGATCTCACTGAAACACAAGATTCTGAGCATGCATCAGATTAATGCTGAGACGACATTTCAACTCTTCAGAATCTAGGACGACTGGTGACTTTATCAGGATAAAAGGAGTCAGCCATTGAGAATCAGGATGATAAATTTATTGAGGAGCATTGAGAAGTTTTGGAATTCTTATCCTAAAAGGACAGATGCTCAGTCAAGAGTATATTCAAGATGGAGTTAAACAGGTTTTTGAGAGAATCAAGGTGCATGGTGAAAAAGTGGACTGAAGGTTAACAATCAGCCTTGCTTCTCCCGACTGTTGGAAACATTTAGTGTACTTGTGTTCCTACTTCTCATGTTATTGTCTGCAGGAGAAAATAATTGCATAATCTGCTTTATATAATTGCTATTATAAATGTGTCCATTTTGGTAATGGATTTTTAAAATAGAAGGCAATAAATAAGAACACACATCTTAACTTAAAGGCTCTACTCAACATATTTTCTGACAGGCAATTCAATTTACAGTCTTGGAGATGTACAGCACGTAACTAGACCCTTCCGTCCAACTTGTCCATGCCGACCAGATATCCTAAATAAATCCAGTCCCATTTGCCAGCATTTGGCCCAGATCCCTCTAAACCCTTCCTATTCATATACCTACCCAGATGCCTTTCAAATGCTGTAGTTGTACCAGCCTCGACCACTTCCTCTGGTAGCTCATTGCATTCCCGCACAACCCTCTGCATGAAAAAGTTATCCCTTAGGTCCCTATTAAATCTTTCCCCTCTCACCTTAAACCTATGCCCTCTCAGTGTTTGGACTCCCCCACCTCAGGGAAGAGACTTTGTCTATTCACCCAATCCATGCACTTCATGATTTTATAAACATCTATGACGGTCACCCCTCAGGCTCCGAAGCTCTAGGGATAACAGACCCGGCCTATTCAGCCTTTTCCTATAGCTCAAACCCTCCAGCCCTGGCAACATCCTTGTAAATCTTTTCTGAACCCTTTCAAGTTTAACATAATTCCTATAGCAGGGACATCAGAATTCCAAGCAGTATTCCAAAATTGGCCTGACCAATGTCCTGTACTGTTGAAATATGACCTCCCAACTCCTATACTCAGTGCACTGAACAATAAAGACAAGCGTACCAAATGCCTTTTTCACTATTTTATCTACCTGTGATTCCACTTTCAAGGATCTATGAATGTGCTGTACGAAGAGACCTGGGAGTGCAATCTCCAGGATCTTACCATTAAGCGTATAAGTCCTGCCCTGATTTGCCTTCCTAAAATGCAGCACCTCACGTTTATCTAAATTAAACGCCATCAGCCACTCCTTGGCCCATGTGACCACAATCCCATTGTACTCTGAGGTAACCTTCTTCTCTGTACACTACACCTCCAATTTTGGGGTCATCTGCAAACTTATTAAGCATGCTTCCTACACTCACATCCAAGTCATTTATATAAACAACAAAAAGCAGTGGACTCAGCACTGATCCTTGAGGCACACCGTTGGTCACATACCTCCAGTCTGAAAAGCAACGTTCAACCATCATCCTCTGTCTTCTACCTTTGAGCCAGTTCTGTATCCAAGTGGCTAGTTCTCCTTGTATTTTGGGAGATCTAACCTTGCAAACAAGTATCATGAGGAACTTGACAAACACCTTACTGAAGTCCACATAGATCATGTCTACTGCTTTGTCCTTGTCATCGTCATTACTTCTTCAAAAAACTCAATCAAGTTAGTCAGACACAACCACCCGTGCACAAAGCCACGTTGACCATTTCTAATCAGTCCTTTCCAAATACACGTAATTCCTATCCCTCAACAAAACCAGATAGAATGACACATTACAGATCAAAAACTTACACTTAATTTCAAGTCTGGACAGCAAACTGGGCTCAGATTAGATATTAGAAGTCTTGGATCAGAAGCATTCAGACTCCTGTGGAGGAAGGTACTCCAATGACTAAAGTACAGATGTTTCAAGTGAACTTTGTATTACTGATTTTTGTTTGTTTGGCATGATCAAATAAATGTTATCATTGATATCTGGCAACTAGTAGTAACTTTGTTGCCATCATACTCTTCAAATCGCAGAAGAGATTTCTTCAAGCATAAGCCTAAATATTTTTCTTAAACATTAAAGCAATCATACCAGCACATCCTTAAAAGGTGCATGGTGGAATACAATTGAAGGAAGGGAAAACACTGTAAAAGAATTTGTATTACTGTGCCAAATACCTAGAACCAGACACTACAAAGCTTTCTATTTTCCTGCATTTGAAGGTGCCATTAAACTACTTTGCACATTAGCTAGGTTCTGAGGAAGGGTCACCGGACCCGAAACGTTAACTGATTTCTCTCCACCAATGCTGCCAGACCTGCCAAGCTTGCAGCAATTTCTGTTTTGGTTTCTGATTTCTAGCATTCACAGTTCTTTCATTTTATTGAAGATACTGGATACTAATATGGGTTTGGACCCCGACAACATTCTACGCTATAATACTGAAGATCTGTACTCCAGAACTTGCCAGATTCCCTAGTCTAGATGTTCCAATACAGCTAGAACACTGATAGACACCTGAAAACGTGGAAACATTGCCCAGGTATGCGGAATACACAAAGCAGGGTAAACTGAACTCAGCTGATTTAATCATGATTAAAATAGACCGACGGGGCAATAAATTGATGGAAGGGAATTGTTAACAGTGCTATCAAGCACTGCTTGCTTATCGATAGCCTGTTTACTGACACATTGATTTTATTCTACCAGGGCCACCCAACTCCTGCTTTCATTACAACATTGGGACTCAAACATGGACAAGAGGCAAAGCCAGCAAGAGCGAATGCCCTTGACATAAAAGCCACGTTTGAAAGTGCAGTGTCAAGGAGCTCTAGTAAGGCTACAGTCAATGGGGATCAGGTGAAAACTCTCCACTGGTTGGGAGACATACCTAGCAGAAAAGATGATTGTAGTTCAGCCAACTTAACTCCACAATCTCTGTTCAGGAGTTTCTTAAGATGATGTGCTAGGCCCAACGATTTTTGACTGCTTCAATGATTTCAATTACTTTATTGCTAGGAGCGTAATAGGTGTGACTGATGAGTTAATGGTGTGGATTGACATAGAAGTAGGATGCTGTTGCTATCATAGAAACATGGTTAACAGAAGGGTGGGACTGGCAACTCAACATTCATGAGTATATGGTCTTTAGGAGAGACGGAGGATGGTGGCGTAGCACTATTAATTAAGGAGTCAATTATTGCAATAATGAGAGATGATGCCTTGGAAGGGGCCTCAAATGACACTTTGTGGGTAGAACTTAGGAATTTTAAGGGGGCAGCTACTTTACTGGAAGCGTCATATAGACTTTCCAGTCAGTGGAAATAGAGGAGCAAATATGTCGATTGTTCAGTGGTGCGCAAGAGTAATAAATCGGGTATTTATACTTGGGGATTTCAACTTTCCTAACGTAAAACAGCACGGTTGCAGTGTTAAGGGTTTAGAGGGAGCAGATTTCTTGAAATGTATCCGGGGGAGTTTTGTGTATCGTTTATAGAAGGCCCAAAAAGGGATTGCACAGTGCTGGATCTAGTTCTGGGGAAAGAAGCCAGACAAATGCTCGATGTGGCAGTTGGTGGGGAACATTTAGGCGATTGCGACCACAGCACAGTATGGTCCAAATTTGTTTTGGACAAGGAAAAAGATGGAATGCAAAAGAAGGTTTTGGATTGGAGGAAGGCAGATTTGATTAAAATAAAGCAAGATCTGGCCAAAGTAGCCTGGGAACAGCTCCTTGTGGGCAAGTCTACTGTAGAGCAATGTAGGGCATTCAAAAAGGAACTGGGGAGAGTACAGATCCAATATGTACTCTTTCGAAGAAAATGTAGGAGCAATAAGTTCAGAGAGCCCTGGATGCCTAGGACATTTCAGGACTGAACAAAGAGGAGTAGGGCTTTTAGCAAGTCCAAAGGGAGCAATTCAGCTGTGGTCCTAAAGGAATACAGTAAGTGCAGGAAGAAACTTCAGAAAGCAGTTAGAAAAGCAAAAACGGGGGGCACGCAGAAGGACTTGCGAACAGAATGAACAAAGAATCCTAAGATATTTCATAAATACAAAGGAAAGAAGTTAAACAGGGAAAGAACAGAGCCCACTAGGGACCCAAGTGTTGTTTGGGAGGAGGAGGGGTGGAGTGGAGAAGAGAACCTGTATGTGAACCTGCAAGAAAGGATGTTGAATGAATACTTCTCTCCAGTCTTCACTCTGGAAAAGGGGCTGTGAGGAACTTGCACAGTTTGACACAGGAAATGGGGAGGTGATGGAGCCACCATCAAGCTTAAAAACAAACAGTCAAATTCCCTGGCTCAGATGAACTGCTGTGGCAGACGTGGCAAGAAAGTGCAGGGGCTCGGACGCAAATTTGAAATTCCTCTGACCACAGTTACAGAGGACTTTTTCTTGGGGGGGGGGGGGGGGGGGGGGGAGAGAGAGAGAGAGGAGAGAGAAGAGTGAAAGAAAGAGGCAATTGGTGGTAGAGATGAACCAGGAAATTACAGACCACTGAGTCTCACGTCAGTGTTAGGGAAACTATTGGAGAAAATTCTGAAGGAGCAAATTATAGCCACTTGGAAAGGCCTTGGTTAATTAGGGATAGTCAGCATGGCTTTGTCAGAGTGAGGTCATGACAAACAAATCTATTAAAACGTTTTGCAAGTGTGATTAAGCATGTGGATGAGGGAAGTTCAGTTGATTGAATTTAGCAAAGCTTTTGACAAAGTCCCACTTGGGAGACTGAGAAGGTTAAAGCACATGGAATTGAAGGAAACTTGGTGAGATGGATCAGAAGCTGACTTAGTAACAGAACACAAGGGTAGTGGTAGAAGGCTGTTTGAGTAACTGGAGGCCAGTGTCAAGCAATGTACATAAGGATCAGTAATGGACCCTTTTGTTATATTCATAAATGGTATGGATGAAAATGTTGGGGGAATGTTAAACAAATTTGCAGATGACACCAAGATTGGTTCAGTAGTTAATTGTGAAAATGATGGTTGTAGGTTAAAGGAAGATATAGATGGGTTGGTCAGACAGGCAGACAGTATTTAACCTTAAGTGTTAGGTGATGCACTTTGGAAGAAGAAACAAAAGGAGGTAGCATTTAATGAATGGCAGGACACTGGTTAGCTTAGAGGAACAAAGATCTTGGGGTAATTATTCAGCAGAGCACATGAATAGGATAGTTAAGATGGCATATGGGACATTTTCATCAGTTGTGGTATAAAATACACGAGCAAGGAGGTAATGCTAGAGTTGTACAGAGCGTTGGTCAGGCCACAACTGGAGCACAGTGTGCAGTTCTGGTCACCTCACTACAGGAAAGATGAGAGGGGCCACAGGAGGATCACCAGGATGTTGTCCAAGATGGAGAAATTGAGCTACAAAAGGAACAACTAGACAGGCTTGGATTGTTTTCTTTCGATCAGAGAAGACAAGAGGGTTGTGATTGAGGTGTATAAGATTATGAGGGGTACGGACAGGCTAAATAAAGAGCAGCTATTCCTCTTGGTTGAGGGGTCAATTATGAGAAGGCACAGTTTTAGGGTAAGAGGCAGGAGATTCAGAGAGGATTCATGAAAAAACCTTTTCACTGAGGGGGTGGTGGGATTCTGGAATGCACTGCCTGGGAGGATCGTGGAGGCTGGAACCATACAACCTTAAAAACATTTGGATGAGTACTTTTAAATATCATAACATTCAAGGTTATTGGACAAGTGCAGGAAATTGGGATCAGTGCACTTTTAGTGGTACTTATTTTGATACAGACACGATGGGCCAAAGGGCCTTTTCTGCGCTGTATGAATCTATGGAATAGAAACAGGAATATCTGCTGATGGTCATGCAATGTTCACAACTCCTCAGACAGTGAACTAATCCACAAATACAGCCAAGACCTGGACAATGAGTGTGTTTGGGGTGCTAAAATGGTAAGTAACATTGTTTGGCACTTGTGTGGCACTGGTTATTACAGAGTATCTAACTATCACCCATTGACAGTCAATGTTATCACTATCTCCAAAACTCCCACTATTAACATCCTGCGAGTTACCATTAATCAGAAAACGAATTGGACTAGCCATGTAAATACTGTAGCTACAACAGCAGGTCAGAGATCAAGAATCCTGCAACAAGTAACACAAATTGACTCCCCAAAGTCTGTCCACAAGGTGCAAGTCAGGGTGGAATACTCCTCATTTAAGCTGGATGAGTGAGTATAAGTTTAACAACAGTCAAGCTGGACACCATCCAAACAAAGCAGCCTGCTTGATTAGCACCACACCCACGAACATTCACTCTCTCCATCACCACTCAGTAGCAGTGCCTCATTAACCAAACTTGTTTCACATCCTAACCCTGACCTAACAAATCAAATCAATCTCAGTCCTAAAAACACTTAACACTGCAGGCTTCTGGAGATATCTACTTCAGATTTCCACTGCCCCTCATAACATGGTAATTTTCAGATTGAAATCAGAAAGGATTTAGGTCTAATTTTATCAGGCATCATGTTCTGAACTTCTCCACCAGAAGTAATCTACAGGAGTAATAGTTCCTCTCTATCGATGATATCAAATCTCCATCAATAAATTTAGAAAGTTAAACTTGAAAACTGAACAGAAAGCTATTATGAGGAAATCAATCTTGTCCAATGTAGGTCTCATCCAGATTTCACAGCCATGGAAGATGTCATAATGATTACCAATCTGCAAATTCTTTTAACACTGACAGACAATATCTAGAGAGTCTCCTTGTCAGCTATGCTTGATCTACTAGTGTGCCCTTCACCCACAGCCTCTTGATAACAGGTTGGCAACCTGCTCCAGGAAATCTAATCACTGAAACAAACATAAGCCTCATTTACCACTAGATATGGAAGGGTTCTAAAGAAAGCTTCACCCACAGATTAATTTAAACATGAGTTAATACACTTCTAGGTGCATCTCTCATCCAGGCTGCGGGAAGCATTGGTACTTTTTTTGCTGTCCTGCTTCCCAGCAAGCTTCGTATCAGGTTTTCTTTACGAACTTTTTTTTGCCAGCTCTACTCCTACCCCCTGAAGCCAGCTTGACTTTATTCAATTAATTCTTGCATGAGCAAATGCCCAATAATCTACATTCCATGATTAGAGACTGTGATTAAATATTTAATTAATTCTAGCTGTCCTGATGCCAAATTTTGATATGGAGGCTATATTAATTTGATTAATTCATGGCTGCCTAGCTTCACCAAAGCATAATTTATTATGTTGAAGCCACATTTTATGACTCATTAATAACTGTCCATAAAGGTTCTCATAACTTTACACATCTTAAATCCTGTCAACGTCCATAAAACAGCATTCTGTCATTTGACTGCAAGATAACTGTGGACGTGGCTTGGAGAGGACTCGAAGGAAAATAGAACCAACCAAGGTTGCAGTACTGGAAGTATAACTGTATGCGTTGATTAAAAATATCATAACTAGGTAATGTCTTTAAGAGTAGGCTTCATTTGTCACATCAAATGCAACGCAGAAAGTACGTGCAATTCAAACTACTGAAAGGCAATGTCAGAGATTGATTAACGAGAGGAATAAAACAAGCACAGTCTGGACGAAGAGTTTAAAAGGACAGAAGAAATGTAGGTACTGCCAATCCCCACTTCGATGTCATACTTTGTTACTTTGTAAAATACTTTGACTTTATTTCATTTTTGTTAAATACTAACATATGTAGAGGAATAGTACACTATGAAAGATCTTGAGTCACAAGCACCAGGTGCATCTACCACATGGTCAGTGAACTGAACTAATACAGTTTGTCCCTTCTAATTTGTAATGATTCAAGTTAAAAAGTCAACCAGCAGTGAAGCTTTTTTGTTTGAACAGCTTAAAGTTTAGGTCAAACCAAGCTGTTATTGAAAGTTCTTTACATATAAAGGGATTACAGACTTCAAAATTAAATCAAGAGCAGGTAAAACAAAAAAGTACGTATGAAGGAAGTAACAAAAAGTCTCCATGCTATACCTTTGGGTCCCACGCTCTTGGATTACTGCGTTCAATTCTGGTCTCCCTGCTATTGGAGAGATGTTGTGAAGCTTCAAACGGTTTCGTAAAAGATTTATAAGGACGCTGGGAGGGTGTGAGCTATGGTAAGAGGCTGAATAGGCTGAGGCTATATTTCCTGCAGTGTCAGAGGCTGAGGGGTGACTTTATTAGAATTTTATAAAGTCACGAGGCACATAGATTGGGTGAACAGCCAAGGCCTTTTCCCTAGGGTAGGGGAGTCCAAAACTAGAAGGCATAGGTTTAAGGTGACAGGAAAAAAGATTTAAAACAGGAGCTCTAAGAGGCAACTTTTTCAATGCAGAGTGTGGTGCGTGTATGGAATGAGCTGCCAGGGGAAATGGTAGAGGCTGGTAGAATTACAATACTTAAAAGGCATCTGGATAGGTATATGAATACGGTTTGAGAGGAATAAGCCAATGCTGGCAATCGACCAAATTAATTTAGAATATCTAGTTGGCATGGACAATTTGGACCAAAGGGTCTGTTTCTGTGCTGTACATCAATGATTCTATGCTCAAGTTGCGTGTTCATGCTGAAACTAAGTTAACATTTGAATTCAAATGCAACAAATGTGATGGCTTTTACAGTAAGACAGAAGGTGTTTCTTGTATTGTTGGATCATTAGGATAGCAGATTTTCTATTTCTGTGGGTACAGTACTTTTACAGTATTTAGTTTCCCTGCATTTCCTTAGTTAAAATTTCTCCATGAAGCCACCTTCTTGGAATCTGCATACTGGCTATCCTTAGCCAGGGTTTTTAAATAATTGTTAGCTCAGAATGGCAAATGTTAAATTTTGATGATTCAAGAGCTTCACAAAACAAAGTCCCCCAAGTCCTTTTGAAGATCAGCCTTCCATCTACAGTTTCTATACGAAGCTCGAATTCTCAACCCCCATTACCTGTCTGCAAAAACTAGTACTTCAAGAGTTTTACATGCCTGGGCACAGAAACTTGCAGCATTTTTGAGAAGCAGTGACAGGTCAGAATCAGGTTCTTTTGGTTTTTTTTAAAAGAAGTCTGTAATGTCATAACACCATTGTTTTCAACATTTGCAACACAGAACAATGAGAGGGTACATGCATATTCGATGCTGCAAACTCACTAACGGTAGAGGCAGAATTAGGGTAATTTTTGTCATAGAATGCTGACAAAAGGACATGTCATGAGAAAAAAGCTGTCAACGTTGACCACAGAAACTTTAAATTTGGCAATTTATCCAGCTGTAGAATTTTTAAATAAGAGTTCTTCTCAATAAAGCGAAACATTTTTGGTCTAAACTAATGGAGATAAAATTTAAAACAGATTCAAAATTTAAACAGAGATAGTAGGAATTGCAGATGCTGGAGAATCCGAGATAACAAGGTGTAGAGCTGGATGAACACAGCAGGCCAAGCAGCAGAGAAGCAGATATTTCTGAAGAAGGGTCTAGGCTCAAAATGTTAGCTTTCCTGCTCCTCTGATGCTGCTTGGCCTGCTGTGTTCAT